>JARJHM010000101.1:0-592879 GCA_033356055.1 Carex pumila
TGAAACTGAGTAACCGAAAATTCGTGTTTACGGGTTTTCGTCTTTTCCCCGTGAATAGTGTTTTTGCAGAATTCCGCGGTTTACGGTATTTCTGGCAGAAGAAATTAACCGCTCTCTGGTTAGTCCTGGTGGATAACCGATAGAGGCATCAGACGTCTGATGCTCCGAGACGAGTCGATTCCTTCCGTGATGTAGCTCTACACGCTCGGTCTGCAATCCAACTGTGATTTGGAAACAAGGTATAAATATGTTATATTAATCTATTTAATTGGTAAGTAGATTAAAGTTTTAGAAATCAATCATGGAGTAGATCTGTAAAAGGATTAAATTGGGTTTTGATGCCAAAGGAATACTGAAGGTGGACCGCCTTGGAAAGTTTCCTGACATACCCCGTTTAATCCTGAGCTTAAGTTGGCCGTAAAAATTTTTGTTCTACGGTCATTCCGCACCTTAAGCCTAAACGAGTTTTGGTTACCGCAAAACCCCAAAAGTGGTATCCGAAACCCAACAGTTAACACATTAGTAAGTAGTACCGTCCCTAATATGAAGTTTCAAATTAAATAAAACATAATTTTACCTTAAACGACACACCGCCATCACATGAACACATGGTATTCCGCCCATCTGAGGCTTCTGGCACTGACATTCCACCTCATGATCGTTCTTCAGAATTACCTTGTATCTGCAGTCGCTAGACGTGTGTACCCATCTGCCATTCTCCATGTCAAAATTAATCTTTTCGCCATGTGAGGTCACCATAAATTCATTATGGCCGAATGCAAGCGTTGACATTTTTTTAGTCTTCTCAATGTGCTTATCCAGTTTCTTATGCACGCGAGTGGAAAATAGCTGACCCGCTGCTTGCAATTGCACAGCCATCTCACTTCTTTGCTCAAACCAGCTGACACACTTGTAGAATGTCTCCTCAATGATTGCGGCAACTGGTAATCTATGAGAAAACAATAATAAAACAATAATTAAAATTACAACTAAGTGAAGAAAACAATAATAAAAAATAGGAGGATTACAAAATATAAACCTGCGATAAGTTTTGAAGACATGGTTGAGCGATTCGGAACCATTGCTAGTCATTATTTCCCAACGAGATCCATCATCCATAGCTTGATACACCTTCCATGGCTTATGCAGTTCTTCCTCGTCATTTTCATTATATTTGCCACATGTATCCAAATAAGCCAACCAATCAGGATTTCGCCTCCCAATTGCATCAAGTCCTTCTTGCAATCTTCTTCTCTTCTTCTTTTTAACCATAACCTTGAAAAAAGTGGAAGCTACCTTATCCTTAGTGTGCTTTCCAAAATTCTCAAACACATGTTAAGAGCAGTACCGGTGAGCACACTCTCCTTTCTCCTCACACCAACCCAAATCATCTTGAATAAACACCTTTTTTATGCCCTTGTGTCGGTCAGATACCACACACATGTATCTATTTCGCCAAATTACAAACTCTCGCACCCACTTCATGAACCATCCCCAATTCTCAAAATCCTCGTTCTCTACCAGTCCAAATGCTAACGGGATTAACTGATTCTCTGCATCATATCCGGTTACAATTAACAGCTTACCCTTGTATCTGCCAGACAAGAAATAAGCATCGATACTGATGACGGGTCTGAGGTGACCGACTGCGGCAATACATGGTCCCCATGCCCATGCTGCTCTCATGAAAAAACGATACCCTAGCTTAGTGGTTGGCTTTGAAACAATTTTATATTGGGTTCCTGGATTTGACCTTTTTATTGTCTCCAACAAAGGGAAATCAGCCCGTAAGACCCCTCCCAACTACCAAAGGCCAGAGCAATTGCTAACTCTCTACCACGCCATAATTTGTTGTACTTTGGAACGATTCCCTCGTACCTTTCAGCGCATAAGTCAGCGACTGTCCGGATAGAAATATCAGCATTTTTTTCCAATGACAATTTTATACAGTTGGCGACCATAGCGGACGTCAACTGTGCATGATCTAACCTGGATGCCGATGCATGACATGTGTGCTTAGTCACATTCTTCGTGATGGCCCAAGTATTACCAAAGCCTGTAGCCCTCGCAACCAACGCCCACCTGCACCGGTCGCTAACACACTTGTACCTCAACCTGGTGGTATCGCTGTGTGTATTTTTAATCTCCCTATTTTGTTTGATGTGCCAGTGGTTAATTGTATCTTTCATCTTGTCCTTGTTGTCATATGTCATCCCCTCAGACAATTCATGTCTTTCTCCCTTTTATTGTACAAAAGAAACAACAAAAATTAAACAACATCAATTTAATAACAACATTTTAATAATTAAATTAAAATTAAATATAAATTAACAAACATACCTCACAAGTCGCAAAAAAAGAGCTATCGGCCTCTCCAAACCCTGATGTGTCATGAAATTGCTCAAACGGATGTCTTTCCCCACGATCCACTATAGGCCACTTCCGTCTACCAAGCACAGGAATACCAATATCCTCATCACTGTGATCTAATACCCCACCATCCCCATTATCATCCCAATTAGCCTCTGCCTCCATTTCTTCAGGATCATCGTCCGTATTGTCAGCATAATAAAGCTGTTCAGGGGTTTCAGATTGCTCCCTTTCAGATTGGACTCGACTAGAGGACGATGATGGAATTTGAGATCGACCCCTGTCAGATTGGACCCTACTAGGGCCCGCTACACATGGGGCCCGACTAGGACCCGCTACAGATGGGGCCCGTCTAGGACCCGTTACAGATTGCTCGAGCCCCAAATCCTGAGTCAACTGCAACAATTGTCTACTATTCTGTCTGGAGTTATGTCTAGAGTTTTGTCTGGGGTTGGCTACAACATATAACTCTAGGAACTTGAAAGTCATATTCATTGTCATTTGGACATATAACTCCCAACTGCTATCGTCTTGTACTGGTAGCTGTTGGAACCAGGTTTGATTGCCTTGGCCAATATTGATTCTTGCGGTAATTATCAGTTCATAATTACGGTGGTCAATACCGAGTTGTTGGTACACTTCCCTATTTAAACCTCTAAAATCCAAGCCAAGCGGGATATTGAACATTTTCGGCACTTGGTGGCTATAATAAGCGCCATTTGGTCCTTGTAATACTTCACCATCAAAATAACAACCAATTCCAATCATAATTGGTTGAATAAACCTAATAATACAAAATAACTAAATTAAAAAAACTACAAAAAATAAATTAAAAAAAAAATAATGAAAAGGTAAAAAAACGTACCTATGCAGCAGCTTTGGTGAAAATGAGGTAGAATGGAAGACAGAACACGGTGTACATCTATTATAGGCAGAACCTGCCACGTGCGCAGATCAAATCTGCGAACGGGTCCGTGCGCGTAACCAATATGCGGACGGGTCGTCGGGAACGGGTCAGTCGGGAACGGGTCAGTATGCTTATCCATTACGCGAATGGGTAGCGACCCGTTCGCAGATCTGTTACGCGAACGTGGCGGAATCTGATTTCGGAATTAACGGGTGGTATTAATTTAATTCTGATTTATTATGGTGGTACATAAAAAAAAAACGGGCTATCCTGCAAGAGACAAGAGTAGACATACAATGGAGATCTCCAGTTCAGAGGATAATGGAACCTTTTTTGTTTATGAGAAATGATGTAACCTTTTCGGATTTTGTATCAGAGCCAGAGGTGAACAGTGCATCAAAAGCACCGAGAATTAATTTCTTGCTCTGATATATATATTTTTTAATTTGATCCGTAGGTTCTTGCTCTGATCCGGTGAAACAGTATAGCATGGTCGTATTGAGTTTTATAACACACTGCTATTTTCAACTACCTTCTACTTTCATCTGACGTGTCATATTATTACCGATATGCTTCTAGTTAAAAACTTAAAATGTAAAATTTTGCATCTTGTGGTCTTGGTAGATTGATGTATAAATCATCTAGAAAAGAGAACTACCTACCAAGAGCCAGAGGAGCCGTGGTAATAATGCTGCGCCGACTTTAACCATTAATCGGTTTTCATTTCATTGGCCACCAACTTCAATTTAATTTCTTCTCCCAAGTAAATTTAGTAGGTGGTTGAACTCACGAAGAATGTTTTTGAACTTCAATCTCAAACACACTCAAATTGAGCAATTGATCTTAATTGATTTGCTGAACCAAACATATATGTGTCAAAAACTTTTGTGAGTTTATTCTGTAAAACTTTTTACCTACGGTTTCCAATAAAAAAAAAAATTAGTTTGCTCTATTTATTTATTTTTAAACATTTCAATTCATTTTGATCTTACACAAATTGAACTTATAAGTAAATTTTAGAATATCATTTGAATTGTCAAGTAAATAAGATCAATTTTTAAACTCATTGCTTAATGAAGTTAAAGTCACAAACTTCCTTGATTAGCTTAAGCTCATGTAGTAATTTTATTTAAAAATATTTATTAGAACTCTCGTGTTAATAATTTATTCTTAAAACAATTCAAGCATTCTATTTATAGTATATTTACTTACGTATAGTTTCATTATGAACTGAAATTTTTAAATATACCATACTTTCAAAAAAATTAAATCAAACAATCACAACTTCTGAAAATTTTGATTTTTGACATGGCCGCATCCCCTAGGTGTGGCCACCTCTTTTCGGGCCACATCTAGGGGATGCGGCCACTCTTTTTTTTTCCGTTCAAATTGAATTGTATGAAGAAAAGAAAAAAAAAAAAGGTGGCCATATCCCCTAGATGCAGTCCGAAAAGAGGCGGCCACACTTAGGGGATGTGGCCATGTCAAAATTCGAAATTTTAAGAGAAAGTGGTGGTTTTTTTTTTGTATAATGGTATATTTAAAAATTTCGGCATTATGAAGGCTATTTTTTCATATTTGAAAGGCTGAAACACTTGCATTGATTGATTTTTTTTTTTTCTTTAGCAATGTCTATGATGCAAGTTTTACTAATTGGTATTTATTACTGAAAATTATTGATGGCAAGAAAATATGACATATCTTTAATAGAGTTGTAGTACTAGTCAACGAGTCAAAAAGGTTTGCACAACAAAATTAATGTGTATAAAGATGAACATACTTAGAACATGCAGCAGTGCTAATAAGTTGTGCTTGTTGGATGATTTGGAAGCAAAGGAATGAGAAGATTTTTAGAGATAAGTTGCTGTCTCCAGAAATGCTGGCAGAAAGAATAATACAGGAGGCTAGGATGTGAATTAAAAATTGTTGATTGGGGTATTTAAAATAGCTAGGCAGTGAGCGTGAAGGATGTAATTTATTTTTTCTGTTAATTGGCAGCCTCTGTCAATCATTCAAAAAAAAAAAAAAAAATGAACATACTTGCTGCTTGCGGCTCTTATAGATATGACACAGCTCCGTGTGCAAGCTGGGGCTACCAGCCTGCCGTGTCTAATCCCATCATTCTGGATAATTATCTATCTCCAGATAATTACTACCAAAAGTTCAATCATCCCATTTTTTTCCAAGTTTTTGGACAAAATTTATTTAGAACTTAAATAATTTAATCTGCGTTGAGATTCGTGAATAGTTTATCCATAGCGAACAAGAGAACTCCACCCGTCTGGAAGCCAAAAGCGTAGTTGACTTGTATGCTTTCTTGCCCAGTGATTTCGGATTTATTACATACAGTTCAAAAGAAATACCGAACCTTCCTAATTCCTATACATTTCCCATTTGATTCCAATGTCTTTCTAGTTTCTACTCTCTCATTTAATCCCTCTCTTTGTTAGGAGAATTAACTTCCAATGGAGGAGCAAAAGGAGGTCTCGATGCAGATGGAAATGGAGAGAATGCTAAATAGCAGTGGTCATGGGATGGTGGAAACAAAGGTGTATCCTTCACCCCTTTACACACATGAAGAGTTGGTGAGAGATAGAGAAGCTTTCATGGATGCTCTTAGCCGCTTCCTCTCTTCTATTGGCTTAAAATTCGCGTACATTTTAATACAACACATTTAGACAGTTCTCCTGTTACATGCAAAAAAATTCTTTGAATATTTTTGCATTTTACACTTTCTCTCTCTAGGGTTCCTGTGATTGGAGGCAAAGTGTTAGACCTACATCTTCTCTATGTCGAAGTGACCCGGAGAGGTGGTCTGGCAAAGGTACCTTAATTTGTTCTTATATGTAAGTTTGTTTTTGCAAATAAAAAATATAGTTTCAAGGGCTTCTGTAGAAAATGCAATTTTACTTTGTCCAGGTGATTAAGGAGAGGAAATGGAGAGATGTGATAGCCGAATTCAAGTTTCCTCCGACCACAACAAGTGCTTCATTTGTGCTAAGAAAATATTACTTGAGCTTGTTGCATCATTTTGAACAGGTGTACTTCTTTGGAGCCAACGGCCCCCTGGTCCCACCTTCAGGTGCTTAAATATTATTTTTTCTGGATAGTTCATGTATCTTGTACCAGATTTCCAAAAATATTATTTGATTTTTATTTTTAACATTTTAACACCAATTAATCTTTCTTGTAATTCGTTTTTATTACTAGAATCATTGCAAAGAAAGACGCCTCAGAGCAAGCTTAACAGATGCGGCTCTCCGGCCTCTGGCTTCTCAGGACAGAATTCAGGTGCACAAAAAGGTGCCCTGCCAGAGTCGCTAAATGGAGGTAAATGAAATCATTTGGTGAACTTTTTGTTTATGCAAGTCTTAAAGTGTTACTTTTCTAATAGTTGCTCTTGCTCATACCAGCATGATTCCATATCCTCTGAGGTAACAGAATATTTATGTTTAGATTCGGACCATCTGATCAGAATCTGGGCTAACCCAGTTTGAGATGGAATGCACTTTGCCACTTTAGTGTTCATGCGGATTCTGATTGGACGATCTGGATCTAAACAGAAATATTTTGTTACCTTAGGTTTAAATGCCTTCATTAGGTCCATAATAGTTTTGGTTATTAACTATCTGTTGTGTAATATATTTATTACCGCCTTGACAGAAAATTGTCTACTGATATAACTAAGTTTTTGCCTGGCTAGATAGACAAGAGAAGTAAAATTATCTGATGATGGTCTGAAACTCTGAATGCACCTTTCTATGTAGGATCATTCAACTTTAACGTGACAGGATCAATTGATGGTAAATTTGAGTATGGCTACCTCGTAAGTGTCAAAATCGGAGATGAGATGTTACGGGGGATTCTGTATCATGCACCTGATCAAACCCAAGTCTTGCCTAATCCATCTGAGATGGCAGGACCCATGGGCTCCGCTAGTACAAATGGGCCAATATTGGCCCATGCGAGGGGTGAGCGTAAGAGGCGGCGGAAAAGCAGAGACCCAGGTCACCCAAAACCCAGCAGGAGTGCCTACAACTTTTTCTTTGCTGAGACACATGCCAGGCTGAAGGAGATGTATCCGCAACGTGAAAGGGAGTATAGTAAGATGATCGGCGAATATTGGAACAAGCTCACTACTGAAGACAAATTGGTCAGTTCAAATTTGAAACTTCAAAATTGTCATATGCAATAGCAACATTTGAGACTAGTAGTTTACTATATTTAAATTGATAAGCAACACAGTTTGATACATTTCCTTTGTTCATTTTAGGTGTACTGTAATTATGGAGTAAGGGATAAGGAGCGGTACAAGAGGGAAATGCAAGAATACAAAGAGAAGTTAAAGCTTGGATCTTGTACCATTGAGACCACTGGCATTGCAAAATCTTCGGATAATGTACCTTCTAAGTAATAGTATTGTAATGTTCTCGTAGAATTTAACAAAAAATATGTTACAGTATTAATCTAGCCAGAAATGCTAATTTCAATAGCAGATCTGATAGGAGTTAATCAACTTGTTTTTAAATTATAAGGGTTTAGAAATTTGGATGGCGTGCTAACCCTGTTTAGTTACTAATGGTATGACATGAACTCATTACTGCTTGTAAAATTTCTACTTGTATGCGTTATAGCTGTTTGTTCTGAGTTTACTTTTCTGTGCGTGGCTCCAGTTATTTATTGCCAAGCACAATTAGAATTTAATTGCTTTTACAGTTGATGGTTTAGTCTCAGCTTGAGTAACACCTTTACACAATGCACAATTTCTTCTACTAATACATAAATAATAAGTTTAAGGAATTGGTACTGTCATGCCATCTTATTTTCCTTGAAATATTGGAATCTCATCTTGGTCTAGGCCTAAAATGCATAAGTAATTTTTCCTATTGATTTTTACAAACTTTCTATTTTGTTGTTGTCTTTTAAGCCTCCTAAAGCATTCTGTTTTTATATGTTTTACTTTTGTGTATACATTCTTTTGATAGAGGCGGAATGAAAAGCTTAGTTGGAAATTGAAGACACAAAAGGCACTCCACATAAATGTTCAAATTATCACAGCTGTGCCTAGTAAATGCTCAGTTAAGCTCAGTTCTTGACTAATTATCACATTGTTGAGTTTTATCAATTTACCATGATGTAATTCTCTGTTCTGGAGGGATGTAATTCTCTGGGGAAATTTTATGAAATGTTCTTCCTCCTAAAATTATCAAACAAAATACCCTCTGCCCAATTTCTGGACAGCATTATCACGTGGGTTTCAGGAAAGGGCTTCTGTTGACATGTATACTGTAATTTCTTTGCTTAAATAGAAGTAACCTCTCATCTCACCGTATATTAACTGCTGTCTTTATTTGATATGTGGAAAACCTAAACCCTAAAACCTAAACTGCTGTCTCATTTGGCACATCTGAAAGCCCGTTGTGCACACCTCTATGCCGGTCAAACCTGGGATCCTACCACCACTTTCAGAAACGCCTACCGCTTGGTCAACTATATACTCATCTGTCATCTCTTAAAGCGAGGCTGTCGGTTGTCAGCTATGGTGGCACAAACGACACCCTGCCTCACTCATTCCCTCTCCCAGGCCTCACTATGTAGCATTGACAGCTCTTTTGCAGAGCCTAATACAGGAGGCATGGCTTATTGGCTTACCAATAACCAGGTCTTGCAACAATAAGGCCTCTGTCCTATCCAAGCCTCAACACCCTTTCAAACTGAGTCTGCTGCACTACTCATGGCAATTCGAGCAGCCGAGGCCTCAGGATTAACCACCTGTGCTTTCCTGACAGACTCACAAATACTGGCGCAAACTTTTTCATCGCTTGCCACCTTCAATTGCGCAGACTGACATGCGTATCAAGACTGTTCTAATCTCTCAACTACTGGTTTTACATCCTGGTTACAAATGTGTCTACATTCCGAGGGTAGAAAATAGTCAGGTCCATGCACTTGCAAATTTGGCTTGAGTTTCCCAAATCTCTTATGTTGGCTATACGCTTCCCCTCTTCAGACTAGGATTCAGGATATAGTCAGTAACCAGGCATCCCTGCATTGTAAGAGGTATGAGTGCTGTACATCTCTTTTTCATTTGCTGCAGAATGCTCCCCTGTTAAAAATAAAAAAAAATAAAAAGGCCACAAATAGGATGTTTCGGCCTTTTCAGAACATGCACTATTTCTGCATTCCCAGAAACAGCCAGGAGCACATATGTTTCAGCCAGAAATAGCATGTTTCGGCCCCTGTTTCTGCCAGGACCATTTTGTTTTGGGCTTTCCAGAACGGCACCTTTTCTGCATTCCCAGGAACGGCCTGGAACAGCAACGTTACGGCCTTACACAGGAGGTTTCGGTCTCTGTTTCTGCAAGGAACACTATGTTTTGGCCTTTCCAGAACAAGGCCCTTTTTGTGCACCCCCAGGAACTGCCAAGACCACATAAGTTTCGGCCAAGAACATACTCTGTTATCAAAGGGATCTACTTATGCTATTTTCAAAGGTTTCGCAACTTAGCGGTTTGCAATGAATGATAGGGGCCTTCTCTCCTTACTATTCAGGCCACTGTTTGTTGTTCTCAGTTGTAATATTTTGTTTGTCATTGCAGCCATGTAACATGCCTTACATACTCATGTACTCTCATGCTTTAATCAATAAAACCTACAAGATCCACACCAAAAAAAAAAAAAGCAACTGAGAGGCGCGAGGCAGTCTCTTTTTGAAGTATTTTGGTTTTTTATTGCTCTGATACCATGAAATTTTATTGAATTGAATTGATTTTCAACATTTATTGATTAATTAATGTGTATATTCACACATATTACAAGGATATATATAGCTAGGCTAAATTAGCCGTTACTGGTTCCTAATCAACTACTAGCCGTTAGCCTTCCTAATTACAGAACATACAATATTAGCTAATTGATTCTAATTGATTTCATGCTTCCAACATCAATTAAGGAGGAAGTGGTTTCTTTACATAATATGTAGTGTATGTTAAGGATTTATTTTTGTTAGCTATTTATTTAGAGTATATATTTTTATAAGTAAGACATTAGCCATCTTACTCTGTGTTATTCTGGAGGTCAACTTGAAAACAATTCTCTCTCATTAACTTCTCTTTCTCTCTCTCTTTAATTTCCGCCTCTTGCATAATAGCATGCATATTCCGCTGTTCAGCGGCTGATATTAATAATTCACTGATGATTGCAAAAGACATTCAAGAAATCATTTCTGTTATATTCCGAAATTTTAAAAACATGATTAAATTGTTAAAATGATATTTACACTAAATAAAAACTTTTCTAACTAAATTAATGATCGATCAGATCTTCTGATTAATCTTAATCGAATTAAAAATTTCGAAATATAAACATACTATGAACTATGTACATCCAAATTATGGGAGTTAGAAGTAAAACAATTTATAGAACTAATAATAATTATGTAAGTATTCACGAATTCTAAAGATTTTGACATTTATTATTTAATTAGAAATTTGAACATGTATAAATAGAGTTGGGCTAATATGACACTAGTGTTATATAAAACTAAATAACACTACATCTTCAATCCTTAGATCTACTTTAAAATCCGTACAAAATGAAGTGCTTGAACAGTCAAAGCGGATATTATAGATCTTAAAGCAGATCTAAGGGTTTAAGATGTGGTGTTATTTAGTTTTATATAACACTAGTGTCATATTAGCCTAACTCGTATAAATAAAACATATACATATATATATGACAAGCAAATTTAACCATTCGAGTTTTAAGAAAATTATGAATAAACGATCAAAATACAAGTACTAATTTTAATATTATTTATAAGCTTAATTTAGAATCTTTATATGGCTTTACGGGCCTTAGAAACAAATACGATGACTTTTAGAAATTCTGAATTTTATGAATCATTGATCTAGATCACTATGCACGAATCTTGACGCGGGGGATTTTAAAACCCCCAACTCTCCTTCTCTCTCTTTCGTCCCCTGCCTCTGGGTCCCGATGCCCCTCTTTCTATCTTTCGTGTTGCCTCTTCGGAAAACCCTAAGAGAGGCGATTGCCTCTCTCCCCGTTCGCGTGCGCTAGCTTGCGCCTCTCCATTGTCTTGTCACTTGTCAGTCGCCGTACCGTGGCAACACTCCTTGTGTCCCGTCGGCTACCCACTCGTGTGGACTTTCCCCCTCCCCTTGGTTGCCTTACCGGTAACTATAAATACCTCTCTCTCTCTCTCTCGTTTTGGGTTGGATGGTTTGCTTGCTTGTTGTTTAGTTGTGCTCATGTGCTGAGATTTTTGCCCTATTCCCCTCTAATTTCTGATTTTCGTTGATTGAGAGAGAGAGACCAAAGCTTAAAGCTTTCGATTGTGATACTTGATCGAGGCCTTTGCCGTCCTGGTGCTTGCTTGGTGCCGTTCTGGTGCTGGCCTTGTGCTATTCTGGTGCTTGGTTGGTGCTCTACCGTGCTGGTGCTGGTTGCTGTTGCGCTGGTGTCGATTCCCCCTTCCCCTTTTGCTGTTCTCCTCGGTGCTAGCTCTAATCGGGTAATTCTTAGCACCTTACCTATTTTGCGGCTTGTTCGGGTTGTTGATTTTCCTGGCAAGCTGATGCGTTGGCCGCGTTGCCGTGCTATCTGACTTGTTGCCTTGGCTGTGTTTTCTTTGCTCTGTTGCCTTGACCTGTGCCTTGCGCAAATTGTGTGTGGTTGGGGGCTTTGCCTCTGATTTGTTGCTTGCCTGTTCTGGTTTTGCTGTGGCCTTGCCTGTTCTGTTGTGCTGGTTTGCTTAACCTGTTGGCTGTTTCTGGTTCACTGGTTGCTGGTGTGCCTGTTCTGATCTGACCTGTTGCTTGTTTCTGTTTTGCTGGTCTGGTTGGCTTGTTTTCCTGTGTGTGCTTGGTTGCCTTGCTTTGTCTTCCTGTTTTGCTGTTGCTTGTTGATGCCTTGTTGAGGCTGTTCTGACCTGTGCTGTTGTGTTGTTGTGGTGCTACGATACTGGTATGGTGTTGATCTGTTCTTACCAGTACTTGAATTGACAGGGACCTTGTTGCAATTTTTGTAATTTTTGGGGTTGATTGTGTAAGAAACCAGCCCTTGTAACAATTAAAATAAGTGGAGGGGCCTCTAGTAAAATCTGAAAATTTAAGTATATACACGGTCTTGAATTGATTGTATATTAGATTGGGCTTTGGGCCTTTACTAAATGCATGCATTGAGAAATTGAATTGGGCCTTTACATGGGGATTTAAAATCATGGTATTTGGACCTTCCAAAAAAAACGTAATTGATCGAATAGATGCGGAAATCAAAGAGTGAACCCAGCTTTTGTCGAAAAGGCGTCAGGGAGAAAGGGACTCTAGAGATATCGCTCTCCGTACAAGGCGACTTTAAGAAGATTTCAAATACGACCATGGCGGCTAGGGCCCCGGCAACAGTAGGCGATGCAACACAGGGCGAGTGGCCGGTAGTTTCACGCCGCAGGCGGTACCCAGACGGATGGAAGGCCCCGGTTAGTGCAAATCTGGACAGAGTTAGGCCATACATCCCCTATCCTTTCAAGGCGACATATGCTCAGATTGTTGTAACTCAGTCCACCCCTAAGGAAAAAGCAGGCAACTCCACCTCCTCAATAAAAATCGTATCACCACCAAACTCTAGGCCTGCCTCCCCGCCAACTTCTCCACCGACAGCACAATACTACGCCTCTCCTCACAGTCCCACCACAAAGCTAAGGTTTCCACCTCACTCTTCCTTCCATGAGTGGAGGGGGAGATGTTTTAACTGCTGCAGGATTGGACATGCGGCGGCCAAGTGCTGTAATCAGCGTAAGTGCGGTAAATGTTGGTCAGACGGGCATGTGGCAAGTCAATGCAGAAGCCAAATGCTAAATCCGGCAGCTGCACCATTTCACCCGGCACAAAAGGCCTCTAAGTCAGATGACACACCTGCCATGGAGATGAGAGTTCGGATAAGAGCAGAGCCTATGTTTGATGAACTACTGCAGGGAGATGCACCGCCTCCAACTCCGGTACTTCCAGATGAACAGGCAGAGGAAATTACATGTTTTTTTGAAAGGGATGAGGCATTCTTTAAGGAAGTAGACAAGCTTAGTCAGGCGGTGGTTATGCATACAGTGGGTATAGGCATGGATATTGAAGCTGACCAAGTGGTAAAGATAGCAGTTGATACCGGTTTAGTAAGGGATGAAGAACTTAGGGTTGCCAAGCTCTCAAGGAAAAGGTTCCTGTTACACCTACCAAAAGGGCTGAAAGTTGAGACCTTTATTAAGGCCATCCTGGCAGAGCTATGGGACCAGGGGTTTGATTTCCAACAATGGTCATTATTGGATGATGCAGAGATAGCTATGCCAAGATTTAAGGTGTTGGTGGATTTAATTGGCTTGCCATCTCATATTTACTGTGAGGCAGCAGTGGCAAGAGCGGTGTCAAAGTTTGGCCTATTTCTCGGAACAGTGGCACCTCAACACCCCACAGATCAATCGGCAAGGAGAGCGGCGGTGGCTACTGACGACCTTCGACGTATACCGCCTAGGGTGGTATGTGTCATAGGTGGCCTTAAATATAAGGTGGATATCTCCTTGGTGACCTGGTCAAAAGGTCCTATATATGATGTTTCTGAGTTCCCTACTGAACCCATGCGGTTTGCGAAGCCGTCGCCTACTCCGGCACAGCGGCCATCACAGCCACACGAGGAGGGAGAGCATCTGACAAGGGAGGAAGAGAGGTCTGATAGTAGTGACAGTGACTATGACCTAATCTCATGCTCAAGAAAGGTCCTCATGGAGCTGTGTCAGGGTTTGCCTGAGGAGTCTATACCGCCGGAGGTTTTGGCCATACTCAGAGGCCAACGGAGGTCCAACAGGCTGTCAGTTGAAATCATCGAAGAACTGGTTTTCGCCACAGACAATCGGGTATCTGATCAAAATGCCACAGAGGTGCACAATAAAGAGCTAACGGGTCCAGAATTAGGTGTTATTGATACAACACTGCAGCAGCCACCAACTTTGCGCCATAATGAATCTAACCCTGTGGAAGCAACGACTTTTGACAATAACAGAGGCATGCCATGTGTTGACAAGATAGGAGAGGAGACAAGAAACTCTCCTGTAAGAAACACAGAGGAAAGGGTACTACACGACACTGTAGTGATCCCTCTCGAAGAAGGAAAAAGAAATGAGGATCCTCTTCATAGGATCTTCAGTGAATCCAACTCCCAAGAATTCCGTGAGCAAGGTCTGAATACTATGGTATTCATATCCCAAGAGAGTGAGTCGCAGAGATGTAGGGCACATCCGATCCGGAAAAGAAGGGGAGGGGGAACATCGAGACAAGTGGGCAAGGCGGTCACCATTGCCCCTTTGAGCACTTCGAGGCACAGGAGGTTTAAGGATCAGATTGGTAAGGGCAAGGGTTGCTCGGGACCAAGCGTTGCGGGTCAAAAGGTTAAGTTATTGGGTAAGACAAACCAAGACAACACAGAGCTCTTGCCGCAAACAATCCAGACACTACCAAATAAGAAACTGCAATGTGTCAGGGCAAGGAAAGCTCCCATGAAACGGGATAGTGCACAGCCTCCCATATGTCAAAAACAATTTGGGTTGTCAGGTCAAGGCCCATTTGAAGGCCCATCTGAGATTTCGGGTCTTTACACAAAAAATAAAAGAAAGGGAAGAGATGGGCCTGGGGATTCAAGCAAGAGGCCTACACTAAAAGAAGGGTCACGCAGGGATGAGAAAAAGGCCGAACTATGTTTTAATGCTGAGGGCTTTGTACAGGTCAAGGTCCAATATGGTCACTGTGTCAATATTGCGGATGGATGTGGGATTAATCCAAAAGAAGTTTTGCGTACGGTGGAGGAGGATAATATTGAAAGGGTGAATATGCAATTAGTGCAGGACATGACTAATACTGATACACAAACCTATGAAGATGCAAATGAGGAAATTGACCCAACTAGGTTTGAACCAGACCCGGAGGACGAACTGAGCTCTGACATGGAGTAGCGTAGCCGCCTGACCCAAAGTTGCAAGAATTTGTTGTTGTGTAGTTTACAATTGTTTTTTTTATGAATATTAAAAAATTAAGTTTACTTTCATGGAATTGTAGGGGATTGGGTAGCATAGAGAAGTGCTTGATTGTTAGAAATGTGATTAAGAGCTCTAGATGTGATATTGTTTGTCTTCAAGAAACAAAATGGAACATATATGATTTGCAGTATTACATGGCTGTCTTTCCTACTTATTTCTATCACCAAAAAACTTATATTAATGCTAGAGGGACCAAGGGAGGTTGTGTGATTGCATGGCGAAAAAACTATAAACTTATTAGTAGCTGGGCAACGCCTCATTCAATAACAGTGGTGCTTGAGCAGTCAATCTCAAGAGAAATCATGGCAGTCACAAATGTATATGGCCCCAGTGAGGATAGTCATAAATTTGAGTTTTTAAATGAAATAAAAAATGTAGCCTCCTTAATTATCCACCCTTGGATAATTGCAGGAGATTTTAATGTAGTTCGTTGGTTTATTGATCGATCTGGAGACTGGAGAAGTTTATCTCTAATGAATGCTTTCAATGATTTAATTAGGGATCAAGCATGGATTGATGTGGAGTTAAAAAACAGATCCTACACTTGGACTAACAAGCGGCCGGATCCAACTTTTTCAAGAATTGATCGTGTCTTCACTTCTCACCACTAGTCAACGAGATTCCCGATCATTACTCTTAATGCATTGAGTATGGTGGTTTCGGATCATGTTCCCCTTCATCTGGTTTTTAAACAACATCAAACAAGCAGGAGAATCAAAAGAATAGAGAAGTTCTGGTTCATGTACAACGAAGCACGATTAACTGTGCAGAGGGTATGGGCAAGGCCGTCGCAGTGGCTAAGTGAATTTCAATCTCGTGTAGAAATGTTTCAGCAAGAGATGGCCGAATGGCATAAAAGGAGGTTTGCTAACATGGATCCGCAACTAGAATGTTGTAACAGGGCAATTCTTTTCTTTGATCAAATTGAGAAAAAAAGAAAATTGGATAGGCGGGAATTCACACTAAGGCAGAAGATAAGAGAAAGGGCCTATGAACTCGCTAGAAATATAGAGCTCAGGTGGCAGCAAAGAGCTCGTATTAGATGGCTACAACAAGGAGATCGAAACACTCGATATTTTCATTCAATGGCATCAGCAGGGTGTATTAAAAATAGAATTCATTCCATAAACCATCAAGGCAGTGAGGTTTCTGATCAAAGTCAGATCAATAATCTCTTCTTTGAGCATATGCGTGCACTCTTGGGGGTACAGCAACAGGCCCTGTCTTTTGATCCACATAAGTTATACTCGGATACGCAAGATCTACTGCACCTAGCTGAACCATTCCAATTAGAGGAGGTCAAAGCAGCAGCCATGAGCCTGGCTAAGGATAAGGCCTCGGGCCCAGATGGCCTGCCGAATGAATTCATCCAGAACTATTGGGATGACCTTCAACAAGAAGTCATGGAGCTTATGAATAAATTTTACGAAAATAACTCAGACTTACATGAGGTGAACAGGGCAAATGTTGTGATGATTCAAAAGAAAGACAACCCGGCAAGTGTGCATGACTACCGGCCAATTAGCATCATCAATTTGATCCCCAAGTTAATCTCAAAAGTGCTAGCAATAAGACTAAGGAGGGTATTACCTGATCTTATCTCAACTGAGCAAACATCAAGGGACGACAAATTTCAAAGAATTTTATCTCCACACATGAAATTTTGCACCACATCCAAGCATCTAAGCAATCGGCGGTGTTTCTCAAATTAGATTTCGCTAAAGCATTCGATTCGGTAAATTGGGATTTCCTAATAAATGTGATGAAGGCTAGAGGTTTTCCAATTAGATGGATTGAATGGATAACCACACTGCTCAAAACCTCTTCGAACCGTCACCATATTTCATGCATAAGAAAGGCCTTCGGCAGGGTGATCCGTTATCGCCTATGTTGTTTAATATTGCGGTGGATGTGCTGCAACGAATGGTACAGGTGGCAAATGGAACACTTAACATGAGGATTACCAACAGGGTAAATAAGGTGATTTGGGCACTACAATACGCCGATGATACGGCATTGATTGTGCGAGCCGACTACGAAAGCCTGATCACGATTAAACTAATAACTAGGCTCTTTTCAAAGGTCTCGGGTCTGCATGTGAACTATGAAAAGAGTTCTTTTGTGCCGATCAATGTGCTGGAGGTGAATAAGGTCCGACTTGTGCTGGGATGTAATGCAACTACATTCCCGGTGTCTTATCTCGGTATGCCAATGACCATTAGAAGACCTAAAAAGGAGGACTTCATGCCTTTGATCGAGAAGATTGAGCGTAGGTTGGAGGGATGGCATGGCAGATTACTTTCAAGGGCCGGTAAGATACTTTTGATCAACTCGGTTATATCGGCTATACCTATCTATTTCATGGGGTGTTTCCTTTTGCCAAGTTGGGTCATTCGAAGAATAGACAAAGTACGAAGAAGGTTCTTATGGGGGAAGTCTGAGGGAGGAGCTTCTGGGGTATCATTGTTAAATTGGAATGAAGTTTGCACTGCGAAGCAGTGGGGGGGAATGGGGGTCCCGGATTTGGAGGTGAGAAACATATCGCTAATATTAAGATGGTGGTGGCATCTATACTCGGAGGGTGAAGGCCTCTGGAAGAGAGTGGCAATTATGCTTAAGGCAAAGGGTAATTTTGTAAATGGCCCAAGAATCTGGATCAAATTTGGTTCTTTTTTCTGGGCTAATTTGCAAAAAATTAAAAACAAGTTTATGTGGAGCTGCAAATGGAATGTGGGTGATGGTAAATCCATTTCGTTTTGGTTTGACAGATGGGATGGCGAACCGTTGGTGGAAGCCATAACGGGGGCACCAAGACCACCCATGCCCAATATGTCACTGAGGGAGGCCTTGCCGCTGATTCAGACAGTGGCACCAATTGTACATCAAAATCTGGTACAGCTGATATCAAAGAGAAGGGATGAATTGGAGTGGAGATGGTCAAACAGTGCAAGGTACTCTACCAATTCTTTCTATAAACTGATGCAAGAAGGAGGAAAGGTGACCTGGAAATATAATTTGATATGGAAATGCAAAGTTCCTCCCAATGTCAAAGTTTTTGCATTTCTGTTGATGAGAAATAAGCTATTAACGCATGAGGTAATGTTACGAAGAGGATTTCAGTGTGACCCACATTGTCAAACGTGTGGGAGGTGTGGGATAGAATCGGCGATGCATCTATTTTTTAGATGCGGTCAGGGAGCCTCATTATCGGAGACCTGGGAAGTATCGGCTTTGGAGGCACGAAGGAAGGGGGGTCTTAAGGAACTGCAGTGGGCTCCTTTCTTTATTAGCGCTTGTTGGCAGATTTGGAAAAGCAGAAACGGAAAAATTTTCAGAGGAGAACAGGTCCCGATTAGGATACTGGTAAGTAGAATAATAGAAGAAAGTAGACTATGGCAAATATATTGTTAAGTGCGTAGAAAGCAAACCCTTTGTTGTGCTGCTACTTTTGTTTTGTTTTTTTCCTAATGATGTAATGTGAACAAGTTGATTAAGTATAACCTTGGCTGCATCAGTCAAGTTTTCAAAAAAAAAAAGATCGGATAGATGTGGCTTTTGAAAATTTAGGTTTTAAATGAGGAATCGAATTAAATCGGAAGCTTATGTAAACCTAAATTAGCTCGGGAAATGATTATACCGTCCAGGGTCTTGATGCCTCGATGATAGTTCATAACATAATTTGAGCAAATACTAAAATAACCCGATTGGACACCTGTATGATCCTGAAACAAACCAAATTAAAACACCCAACACATTAAACTAAAATAAAAGGTTTTTAAAGTTAAAATAATTCTTTTTAAACATTTTTTTTGAACTTGTACAAAAATTCGTTGCTAATTAATAAAGAACAATTAATTGGCAACGAAAAATATTCGTTATGGACTTAGATTCGGCTAAATTAAACGTAGAAATTAAATTAGTTATAAAGATAACGAACTGTGCGACTTAGGAATAAATCAATTAGAAACACGTAAACTAATTAAGGATTCTGTTTCTAACTTTATAAAACAAATTATACATCTAAAATATAAAATAGCTTAACTATATTCAAACAGATTATAAATTTCGCAATAATCATATAATTAACATATTTTATTAAATTATTTGCCTTAGGGATTTTAATTATAAATTAACTTTCAAAACTGAATTTTGATCCATTTAAAATTAACTATAGTCCGATTTAAATAAATCAAGTAGATAGGAAAATTAAAATATATTAGTTGAGTAAAAACACGTATAATTTATTGTAACTCTCGAACAATTATTTTATTACGAATAATTCGACATTTGAAATTATACAAGCAGTATATTTTCAAATTAAATCATTAGAATATAAATTTAATTAGGATTAAATTAGATCAAAGTGAATGATCAATAGTTGGCGAACTTATAAATTAAGATTAATGCTAAGCTCGATGACATGAAATTAATTAATATATGCCTAATCGGATCAGTCTGACTGACTGAATCGGTAATTTTATAAAACCAAAATAATCGAGAAATCGACTTGTGCATTAATTGGGACGAGGGTTAGAATTAAATTAGCGTAGATTTTAATTAGTTTAAATTACATGATCACAGATTAGTTAACTCCGTACGAGTCTTACCCGTGGGCCAATCCGACTGACCCGCAGTTGGGAGCATATGCGGAGCACACTGGTTATTAGCAATAGAGACTCCAGCCCCCTCAGGTGTGGGATATCTAAATTATTTTCTTTCGTGGGCGTACTCTTACCAGTCGATCCATCTGACCTGACATCCGCACTTTATTTTTAAGTAGATGCATTAAAACTGTAGAGCATGTTTATCTTTTCTACACTGTAGTTAGATTTGCATAACCCTGAAAAACTCGAATTTACTGTATTTTAGGAGTAGAGTAATTAAATAATATTATAGATATATTATTAGAAAATTAGGTTATTAGTCTGTCTTCTTCTCGTAGAAGACAGTATATATATTATTATTTTACGTGCATATGGATGCATTGGTGAGAGCCGAGCAGAGCCGAGTGACTTCATTCCGTCTTAGTGTCACTTGGCATGGGACGGCCCGACAGCCACTGAGTTAAGGGTCACTTGATCCTTGGATGGCGTTAGGATTTATATTATATGTATAAACTTGATTATATATATCTTTTTCGATTCATTTTACCATTACGTGCGGGCCGGACTCGAGCCCTGAGGCACGAACGATTCGGGATTTATTCCTTCCCTACATTAGGAGCTACTTTGCCTAGAACGGGATTCCAAGCCGGGTAGTATTGGGTAGAATCTTGTACAGGGTTCCAGCACCGGTTTGGGTAGAATCCACGGGATTCCAAGCCGGGTAGTGTTGGGTAGAATCTTGTGCGGGGTTCCAGCACCGGTTTGGGTAGAATTCATGTGTGGTGTCCTATTGGTCTGGCCGGACAGTAGAGTTCTCTTCTGCTCATGAGGAAAGAGATTAACTTTTTACGACTTGCATTGTATGATTTCTCTTATTGGATATGTTTGGGTGATGAATCGTTAGGCGAGATGACACATTGGATTTGATATAACCATCGACTAGTGTGCTATTATCTTGTGGGCAATGCTCGATGTCACTAGGCAACGTGTATCATTGCACTCTGATCACAGTCCTTGGATTATATTGTTTGGATTTTTTTGATACTATTGGCACGGCACGGGGTGATTTACTTTATCCATATTATTATTATTATTGTATTTGAGCACACAGTGCAATGAGTACTGGATTCCGATTTGATTTATATCCGATATTACACCTTGATTTTATTTTGGATTTATTCTGCATGTTGGCATAATAGAATAATCGCATCATGACATCATTCAAAATATTATAAGTTCTATTAGATATTAATATAGGTTCACACATGTGCATATTTTCAATTGCATTCATTTTATAAATAAAAGTGCTTTGACCGTAGAGGATCCCTGAGGGGATAATTCTGGGTCACATACTGGGCGATTCGTCGTTCACCCACAAGTTATTTCGTGGGTTTTAGGTATAGCATCTGGCGATCCGCAGCAGGAGTTGTCAGGAGTTGTCCCCGATGGCCACACCGCTTGATTAGCTAGAGTTAGACTTTTGATTAGGTTTACGAGTCCCGTATTCCTGTGTTATATATACGGGCTCGATAGATCATGTATCCCCTTCTATAGATAGTGTTATTTGGATTCGAGATGGATCAGATTATATGTTATGTATGTGTATGTTTATTTAATTGCTATGTGACTGATGCTTGATATTTATATTATTTTACTTCGTTGCTGTTTGATTTATCATTTATGATTAGCCTTGCGTGCTTAATGATTAATTAAGCATGAGGCGAGGATGGTCACATCTTAATTCAGAATTCCTGGTTTGGAGTGTGAGACTTTCAATAAATTTAAATCTATTAAATTTACTTGTATTATTCGATAGCAAGCATATAATGAGTTCCTTGGTGAGCAAGAGACAAAATTACCAATGCATAAGATGAACTAATAAAAAAGAACCGTACAAAACATCAACTGTTATATTACTCATAGGGCTTGTCTGAGCCTAAAAATACAAACAGAAGAGGCTCTTATTACATGCTCATATTCCACAGGAACAGGTAGCAACTTTATCGAAGAGAAAAATAAACGACACATATAAAAACAGACGTAAAACAGTCGAAACATCAATTAAGCAACACACTTGATTCTGGAACTACCAATACACTCATTATTGGAAGGTCAAGGGTTTTTAGTAGAGTTAGGCTCGCTATTCTTTTCGGTAGGAGGGTTTGATGGAGCCTTGTTTTGATTCATCTCAGAAAGTGTGTCATTGCTTGGATTAACATCATTGGTCTTATTTGGTTGCGAGGTGGTTTGATTAGGCTTCTTGGTACCCTGTTGGTTAGTTTCGGTCTTGGTTTCAGTCAGATTTTCCTTTTGTCGGAGAGTTGTTTCTGCTGCATTGCTGCTGCCATCAGAAGTTGGGACTGTTTCATCTTGAATTGAAGCCTTGTTTTGATTTGTCTTGGGAAGTGTCTCATTCCTTGGGTTAGCATCATCGGTTTTAGTTGGTTGCGAGGTGGTTTGACTGGGCTTAGTGTTATCCTGCTTGTCAGTTTCAGTCTTGGTTTCATTCTGATTTTCCTTTTGTTGAGTTATGGATGCCACATTGGTGTTGCCATCAGAAGTTGGAGCTGTTTCTTTCAGGGAAGGGGATGCCTTGTCTTTGGAAAGCTCACCTCCATTCTCAGTCCCAGTTTCATCAACCAAACGCTGCTTTTCAGTATTATTAGTTTTATTTGGTTGCAAGGTGGTTTGATTAGGCTCACCGGTACCCAGTTGCTCAGATTCAGTTTTGGTTTCCATTTTGGTTTCAATCTGGGTTTCCTTTTTTTTACTTGTTGTGTCTCGCATAGTGCTGCTGCCATTAGAAGTTGCTGTTTCTTTCAGGGAAGAGGATTTCTCATCTTGGGAAAGCTCACTTCTATTCTCGATACCTGTTTCATCAACAGAATGCTGCTTATCAGTATCATTAGTTTTATTTGGTTGCAAGGTGGTTTGTTTAGGCTCACCAGTACTCAGTTGCTCAGCTTCAGTTTTGGTTTCCAGTTTGGTTTCATTCTTAGTTTCCTTTTGTTGAGGAGTTGTGTCTCGCACACTGCTGCTGCCATCAGAAGTTGGAGCTGTTTCTTTCAGGGAAGAGGATTTCTCATCTTGGGAAACGTCACTTCTATTCTCGGTACTGGTTTCACCAACAGAATGCAGTTTTTCAGTATTGTTAGTTTTATTTTGTTCCAAGGTGGTTTGATTAGGCTCACCAGTACCCAATTGCACAGATTCGGTTTTGGTTTCCATTTTGGTTTCAATCTGGGTTTCCTTTTTTTTACTTGTTGTGTCTCGCATAGTGCTGCTGCCATTAGAAGTTGCTGTTTCTTTCAGGGAAGAGGATTTCTCATCTTGGGAAAGCTCACTTCTATTCTCGATACCTGTTTCATCAACAGAATGCTGCTTATCAGTATCATTAGTTTTATTTGGTTGCAAGGTGGTTTGTTTAGGCTCCCCAGTACTCAGTTGCTCAGCTTCAGTTTTGGTTTCCAGTTTGGTTTCATTCTTAGTTTCCTTTTGTTGAGGAGTTGTGTCTTGCGTAGTGCTGCTGCCATTAGAAGTGGGAGCTGTTTCTTTCAGGGAAGAGGATTTCTCATCTTGGAAAAGCTCACTTCTATTCTCAGTCCCGGTTTCATCAACAGAATGCCGCTTTTCAGTATCATTAGTTTTATTTGGTTGCAAGGTGGTTTGATTAGGCTCACTGGTACCCAGTTGCTCAGATTCAGTTTTGGTTTCCATTTTGGTTTCATTCTGAGCTTCCTTTTTTTGAGTTGTGTCTTGCGTAGTGCTGCTGCCATTAGAAGTGGGAGCTGTTTCTTTCAGGGAAGAGGATTTCTCATCTTGGAAAAGCTCACTTCTATTCTCAGTCCCGGTTTCATCAACAGAATGCCGCTTTTCAGTATCAGTAGTTTTATTTGGTTGCAAGGTGGTTTGTTTAGGCTCACTGGTACCCAGTTGCTCAGCTTCAGATTTGGTTTTCATTTTGATTTCATTCTTAGTTTCCTCAGTTTTCTCTGCACCGGTATTTTCCTCAGTTTTCTCTGCACCGGTATTAACAGGACTGGTCTTTTCAGTATCAGGAGTTACTGGTGGTTTGGGGGCAGCTTCTTCAAATCGAGGTGTCGTTTGTATAGCGGCTTGAGATTTTTGTGCTAAATCATTGCTTGAGGCCTCTTCAGTGGGTGCTTTTTTCGGCCGGGAAATATCTTTAATTCCAGCTGACCTTTCATCATTGAGCGGTGTTTGTCTGCTGGTCGAAGGAGTGGTGCCATCTTGTTTTGATGGTTTAGGGCCTTGGACATTGTTTGTTTTATCACTAATGCCACCTTGGGATTCATCGACAGATGGTGAAAGAGGTGCTTGAGGGTTGTCTGTAGGGGCTGGACTAGTCCCACTAGTTTTACCTAAAGTGGAATCCTGTGGGGCAGCCGGGACAGTAGTTGACTGTGCAGCAGGTGGTGTAGTATCTTTTGCTTTGGTGGTGGTTCTGCTCTCAGCAGATTCTTTTGCCGTTAGGTCGGTGGATTTATCGGCCACAGGTTCTTGTCTCAATGTTTTGGAGGATGTTGTTGTAGTAGGACTCGGTGTGGTTGTAATTTCTTCAATTATCGGTGGTTTAGGTTCTTGAGCCAGTGTGCCATCATCAAACTTTTCAGGTTGATGATATTGTTCGCGCCAGTCCTTATGCTTGCGAGCCAGAAAAGCATCTGCCTTGATCTCTGTTTCATCCCGTTCACTAGCATGACCCTGCTTAGAATCTGTGGCTGAGGTTTGACCTTGATATTTACTCGAGGGTTCTGTGGTGGTTTTTTCAGTTGATGGTGCTTGTGTGCCCTCCAGTGACCGACTTTCCGGTTGCACAGTTTTACTGGTAGGAGATGTACTCATGCTGATTTCATCAGTCAGAGAAGCAGCATCCTTCTCGGTCGCTTTAGGTGAGTCAGTGGTGGTTTCATGGGTAGGAGGTACTTCCTTGCTGGTTGGAGGAAAGAATATTTCCTCCACTTTAACTTTGGCATCAGTCACCGGCTTAATGGACTGAGATTCTACTCTTGTTGTCTCAGTGTTGGCTTTATCGGTACGAGCCGTAGAAGGTACCCGTGTATGGGTTGGAGGAATGGTAGGCCCCTTTGTTGTGACTTTATCATGGGTCTCTTGCTTTCTGGACTGAGATTCGACTCTTGTTGTCTCGGTACTGGCTTTATCAGTACTAGCTGTAGAAGGTATCTGTGTACGGGTTGGAGGAATGGTAGGCCCCTCTGTTGTGACTTTATCATTGGTGCTGGCTTTATTGGCACGGGCTGTAGGAGGTATCTGTGTACGGATTGGAAGAATGGTAGGCCCCTCTGTTATGACTTTATCATGGGCCTCTTGCTTTGTGGACTGAGATTCGACTCTTGTTGTCTCAGTGCTGGCTTTATCGGTATGGGCTGTGGGAGGTATCTGTGTACGGGTTGGAGGAGTAGGCCCCTCTGTTGTGACTTTATCATGGGCCTCTTGCTTTGTGGACTGTGATTCGACTCTTGTTGTCTCGGTGCTGGCTTTATCGGTACGGGCTGTGGGAGGTATCTGTGTACGGATTGGAGGAATGGTAGGCCTCTCTTTTGTGACTTCATCATGGGCCTCTAGCTTAATGGACTGAGATTCGACTCTTGTAGTCTCGGTGCTGGCTTTATCGGTACTAGCCGTAGAAGGTACCTGTGTACGGGTTGGAGGAATGGTAGGCCTCTCTGTTGTGACTTTATCATGGGCCTCTAGCTTTGTGGACTGTGATTCGACTCTTGTTGTCTCGGTGCTGGCTTTATCGGTACGAGCTGTAGAAGGTACCTGTGTACGGGTGGGAGGAATGGTAGGCCGCTTTGTTGTGACTTTATCATGGGCCTCTAGCTTTGTGGACTGTGATTCGACTCTTGTTGTCTTGGTGCTGGCTTTATCGGTACGGGCTGTGGGAGGTATCTGTGTACGGATTGGAGGAATGGTAGGCCTCTCTTTTGTGACTTTATCATGGGCCTCTAGCTTTGTGGACTGAGATTCGACTCTTGTTGTCTCGGTGCTGGCTTTATCGGTACGTGCTGTGGGAGGTATCTGTGTACGGATTGGAGGAATGGTAGGCCCCTCTGTTGTGACTCTATCATTGGTGCTGGCTTTCGTGGTATCTGGGATGGTGACGGATACCGATCCCCTTGGGCCGGCAACATTTGGGTTTATTATGAAAGTACTCGTTGGTTTTACCGGCTCTGATTCCTCAATGGGTAGGAATATACTTGCCTTCAATGACATTTTAGGTGTTCTCGTAATTTCAAAATAATCTGTTTCTTCCTCTTCTGTCATTTCTTCCTGGTACTCTTCTTCTTTGCTTCTTTCTAATTCCTCCACCACCTGACTCCAACTAGGCCGGGTCGACACGTCCTCCCACCACCTATTCAAATTCTCTCTTTCATCAAAAAGGTGACCCCATTCATGAGAGGTAGCAAGGTATTGAGAGTTTGGTAAATGCGTAAGGTCGGCCAGTGTGAACTCATCCCCTGCTAGGTACCGGCTCTCGCCTAGCCGGTGGTTATACACATCCAAAACCTGTTAAATATCAAACAACAAATAAAAATAATTAATGCAATTAGTTGATTAATATAATCTCAATCTGGGCTATATCCTGATTTGGTTGAAATTAATCAAACCAGGCCAGTGTTCTAGATTATTTGCCAATATCTTTGATTAGAAATGATTTTATGCAGAAACAACCACACATAAGTCAAGAGTACAAGAATATAAAATAGTTAAAAAAGTACCTTTGCGAGTCGTTCAGATTCTTCTCGGAGGTCATTGGAGGATTTAGTTGACAGTGGAAAAGCAAGTTGAAGCACTAAGGCCCGACTAGGTGGATCAAAGCTCTGTTCTTCTGATTTGAGCCATTGTTCAATTGAGACCCGGTCAAGAAGGTCACGGCCAAGAAGGTATCGATTGCCTCTGTTAGCATATGTCTCTGAGACATATCTGCATATAGCCCTTGATTCTGGTGTTTTTGTGATGAAAATAAATGAAAATTATTAGACTGTGTTTCTAGCACTAACTTCTCTTTAAAAGTTGAATTCAACAATAATATCACAAAATGGTTCAGCAATCATATCTCCTTGGAAGTCACGAAAATCAAATCTCATGTATTAGAGAATTTGTTGTCAGAAATTAAAATAATTTTTGCTTTGGCACTGCATGTTGTATAACAGTACCTAATCAGAATTGTAACATAATTTTTTTTTTCTGTGGTTTTCGTTTTGGATTGTATGTATAAAATAAATATTTTCATCTTTGGCAGTTGCAGCAAGCACTGGATCATACCAGCTGCACAAGTAGTGCTGATCAGAATTTGTAACTTACTAATTTTGTTTTTTGTTTAAAATCTGTTTGCAGTGGTTTTCCTATGGATTGTTTGCATGCATGTTGTCCCCGAATTAAGCAGGGTAACTTTATGACAAGCTTATTATAATTCACCACGGAAGCAAAAGAATTACCTAAAAAAGATCCTATGCTTTTGATGTTACATAAATTTCCTTTTTAAGCCAGTACGGAAATCAAATTATCAGCCATTACCAGAACCAGTGTTGAATTTTGATTCCGAAGTCTAAATTATACAAGTGCTATTGCCAAAAATTGTTCTGGGGTAATCGACTTAAACCAAAGTAATTAGGATTGTTGCATTTTCAACTTAAACCGTTCATAATGTTCATCTGACTTGTACAAGTTGAGCACAGAGAAGATCTCTAATTTGAAAAAACTGATCTTGCAATTTTAGGCTAAATTACTAATGAAGGTTTAGTTGAGTCTTAAGGTTAAAAAATGAATGAAGCTTAAGGTAGTATAACAGCTTTTAAACCAAACCCACTTTGTCCTATAACAGCATGTAGCATTATCTACATAGAGTGAATGGAAGATCCATGGAGTGAATGGGTCAATTGATCTCCATTCATTTTTAGAAAAAAATTATTTATGCATAATTTTCTATACAATTTAGAGTAAAATGTTATGAATATTATGAAATTGACTTTCATACTAACCATGAAAAATTTATATAATTTATCTTCATAATTTTAAAGTCAAGCTCTGCCCTTGATCTGGAAATATGCCCGGCCCTGGGGCAAGGCACTCAGGGCAATGGCCCTAGGCCCAAAATCCAAGGGCCCAAAAAAAAATTTAGTATGTATATATTAAAAATAAATAAAATATTAGAAATCAAACTTTGTATAATAAAAATTCTAAACTTTTCTATAAATAAGAATGTTTTATTGGCAATACGGATTGGATATCGGATGGATATGAATATAATTCGGATAATTAAAAAAATTACTAATATACATTCTAGTAAAGTATAATATCTAGATATAGTTTTTTTTCATTCATTAATTAGATCTAATATTTATAATATCTAAATATAGTTTTTTTTTTCATTCATTAATTAGATCTAATATTTTTCATAATAATTTTGTTGGATACAAAATATATATCATATTACCAAAATATTAGTCAGTATTCGTCTCATAATGTTATATTGTTAATCATAATATATCAAATCAAGATCAATAATGCTTTTTTTCTAAGCATATAGGACAAAAAAATCAAAGAGAGTCTTACGATCATATATCAATACCATGCAACTAAAATATAAGCAATAAATCACTAGTATTTAACAAATCATTTCTTGTGGAGTAGAGATGTAAATGGTCAGATTCAAATAGTTACAGAATGTTAATTATTAAAATGTATCCTTATCCGTTGTAACTTATCAGATACAACTACGAATGCAGATACATATAGTTAATTATTAAACAATATCCTTATCCATTATAACTTTTCGGATATGGATACAAATACCGATAGTCTTGGATACGAATATAGATTAGCTAATTTAAGTAATTTTTCAGATTTAGATACGAACAAAATCGGATAATATGTGATTCATTTACACCCCTATATAAAGAACTCAAATTTTTATCCCGCTCCAGACCCCAAAATCTTCAGGCCTGGCTCTGTCTAGAAGTACGGTGACTCTCAAAATTCAGCATAACATTTATTCAATGATGACGAATTATAGCTAGATTATCTTTTTTTTTATAATTAAAAATTAGTTACAAAAGACCTTACCAAAGAGAAACTTGGAGCCATCTTCAAAGAAGGGAGCTGGGACTCTTGTTGAAGCCTATGACACACAAATACCAAAAAAGAAACACTGCTAAGACACAATGTACATAAAATAAATTGAAATAAAACTATTAATTTAAATGACAAAGAAATTAAGCAAATACCTGGAGTCTGATCAAGTCAATTGGCATGGAATCGACATCTTCAAAACCAACCAGCTTGAAATCCTTCTCATATAGACATGCAAGCACTCTTGACACCTCCGGTAGTACTGGTTTCCCATAGTACACTTTTACAATAGGAGATATATTATTTGGCACGATCATTGATGACACAAATTAGTAACCACCAACCGTTTCTCTCTCTCTCTCTCCTCTCCTCCCTCTCGCTGCAGCTAAATGTAGGTTATTGAGACCCGCACAGGAAGCAAAGAAGATGCTATGAGTGACAAGAGAAAAAAGATAAAATACAAACCTTGGAAGAAGAAAAAGAAGAAGAAAAAAAGAGAGAGAAAAAGCGAAAGATAAAGGAAAAGGAGACCAGAGTGTATTTATCAAGTAGACTCCTGGCTGCAGTAAAAAAAAAAAAAAAAAAAGTTCAAAATTTTGATCTAGTTGTACCACTGTCTCCGCAGCATGTTTAACTTGGATAATGATGATTTCAACTTTAACTGACAGTTCCAGAACTCGCTTTTGAACTCAGATTATACCACGTGGCATGAATCATGGCTTAGAATCTTAAGATTACTTGTTTACTAATTAATTCTTGAGATATGCTAAGGAACACAAAGGGGCATGTCTCCGCCCTTGGATCATCGATCTACCAACCACAATGCCCCATGTCGTTGTACAAAATCACAAATGTTAACCCAACGAGTACAACTTGGTGCTCTTAAGCTCACCGACATTTTGCAAGCTTTAACTCCAAATCTATTCAAATGATTTCAAAGGACGAATTCAAACTAGTGTTGTAAATAACGGTATGCGTTCATTAAACGGATATAGTAACGTTAAGTCATTATAATCGGTATGCGGTCGATTAATCGTAATTTTACGAATAATTTTGTGTTTTCATTAAAATTATGTGCATATAATTGTAATAATTAAAAATGATTAATTTAACTCATCAAATTTATCAAAATAAATTTATTTTCACTTAGTTTCATTATTTTTTTAAAAGCAAGTGTACAATGAAAATAAATAGAAATTACATCCTTTTAAAAGAAAATAAAACATAATCCTATCCGTCCCTTTACAGAAACGCCACCACAACACTTATTAGTTTCATTGTTAATAAATAAACTTTTGTAAAATTGTCATTAAAAAAACTCAAATAAGACAAAACAAAGTATAATACATATAACAGATAAATGCAAAAAAATAATAAAAAAATGACCAACTAATTGGTCGTATAAATGAAAACGGATGATTCATAATGGTTTGGTCACTGTCATGACTAATCAACCAATTAGTCGGGCTAAATGGCAGTTTTTTACAACACTGATCCAAATTATTGAAACTGATCTACTTCACAAGTGATGCGGACGTGTTAAATTTTTTATTTTTTGAATTATTTAGTACAAAGTCAAGTAGTCAAACAAATAAGGTATACGTTAATTTGTATAAGTTTATTTTTCATTATTGTTTACCATTTGACTTCACATAAATTAATCAAAATTTTATATTTTTGACATATAAACACGTAACTTGTAAAGTACATCGGTTTCAACAGTTTGAATTTGTTGTTTAAAATTAATCCAATAGATTAAGGAGACAAGCTCACCAAAAAGTTTGGGAAGCTTAAGAACATCTTAGTTCTACTCTTAACCCTACATATATTCAACTTTGTATAAAGCTCGTACATAATAGAACAAATTTGTACATAATTAACATATGTCAAATATGAATATTATGCACATTTGTTTTGAAAAATATGAACTATACAAATTTAAATTCAAACAGGAATAGCATTTGTGATTGTTTTATGGGATGCTCTAAAATCATAATTGGTGTGTGATCTATGAACGAAGATACCTTCGGTGACAAATACATCTTCCCTAATAATTTGGATTGGTTAAAGTGGATCTTCATTTATTTTCCTGTAATTAGCACATCGAGTACATATATAATTTGCTGGTAATTTCTTTTGAAAGAGTTTTTTGAGGAATTAGAGGTTTAAGTGCAGAATTTGACGAGAAAAGTCAGATTAACATCCTAACTCTTAAACAATGAAATTGCCAAAGTCTAACATGCAATTATATATGCATGTGTTTTTTCTAGGAGAAGTGTAAAATTATGCCAGTGGTCTAGAGTAAAAATAAAAAGAAAAAAGAAAAAGAACAAAAGAACTTAGTTTTTGAGGTACTGAGGTAAAACTTTAAAGTGATATCTTAATTTTCCACTAGCGCACCAGACTCGTAATCCTTATCTTATTATTCAAGAAAGGGAAAAAAAAAATGATTTGAAAACCCAAAACAGAGGGGAACAGAATGCTTATAAGTTACAGAGAGTAAGGTACGAAGAATAATTTTAATAAAGTCAAAAGCTAATTAAAGAAGAAGAAAAAAAAAAAAAAAAAAAGGGCATTTCCTGGGGCGATTCAGCAGCCATAGGTTAGGGACATGAAATCCACTGCTATTGAGCTACTTAAAATTTAGCCAAGGACATAAGATGCGCCAGGGTGGAACTAAAAAAATTGAGATTGAGGAGCTAAAATATCAAATGTAAGTATAATTTTATTTTAATTATGAGGAGACTGACAGAATTAATGTTTACTAAATTACAAAATTCAATAGATAAATTTATAAAGATGGCTTAGCACCTTTTTCCTTATATTACCTACCACCATTGAGATACGCTCCTATCAGGGGTTATTTTTGCTTGTTACTAGAATTTAAGTTCCTTGTTTCGACTTATTTCTCATATTTTATATCTCGTTTTACAGCTCAAGTTACGACTTAAAAGTAATTCGGTTAGAAGAATAAAATGTTAAAAAATAAATACATGTCTATGATAGTGAGCTCTATACAAATAACAAGTATGAAGTAAGGTAATATGTCTAGTGAAGTTCTTCTGAATTAATTTACCTCTTACTACATCTTACTTCAATTTTACTATTCAACTTAAGTGTGGCATAAGTACAATCAAACATTACCTAAGTCTCTACTAATCATATGCCTAAATGCAGCATAATGCATGTGCTGCCTCTATTGTGAAATTTAAATGAAAAGCAAACTAAAATAATTATCAAAATTTCAATAACTGATTAGTATTTACTCTTAATTTAGCTGAGCAATAGAAAGATTAAAAAGGCAACAAAATTGGCAATAATTTAGTTCAAGTTAACAAAATTGATGAGTAAATTGCGGACTTAGTATAGTGACACAAGCCTTTCTCTCTTCGGAAAAACATAAATTTAATTCTCGATAATAGAATCTAAAATATAATGGGTTATACCAGAACCCTTTAATAAAAATAAATTTGACAAGAATCTCCAAGTCATCCAAACTACTACCCACTGAACTGTAATTAGTAGCAGCCAGAATGATATCATACAACATTTATATGAAATACTAGACAGCAATAGCAAATCACAATAATAAGCGAGATTATTACCACTGAATTATTGGTTCAGCGTTCAACTTTTATGACAACCAATAATAATCAGCAGCATTAACATCTATATTAGTAAACCTTTTCAAAAAACCTATAAGATGTTTTTCTCAAAAAAAAAAAAAATCTATAGGATAATTGGAAGTAGACTATTTAAACAAAAGAAATGGCAAGAAATCTAATTCTCCAAAAAAAATAGCTCGAATTACAATGGATGATTTTGAAACCACAAAAAGAAACATCAAACAAGATCAAAACGAAATTTGTACAACCTGCATGATAAAACCAGACAAGGAAATGAAGAAAAAGCCAAATTTCTGTGATATCCTTGTGTTGTCCAGCAAGCTCGGAATAGAAGAATTCTGTGGAATTGTGATGAAATAGTAGCTGAACAAGAATGGAATAGATTGGAATTGTGGAAAAGTGGAATAGTGGAAAACAGGAATCAAGTTGAACTTTTTTGCAGTCAAACTCCTACTTATAGTTTAGACCTGCGTCTATTCCACCAAGAGCCAATTTTCTATTCCATAAGGAGTTGGAATAGGTAATTAGGGAATTAATCTTTTCCAAGAGATAGAATTGACTCATTTCTCTATATATGTTTTTCCACTCTTCCATTCTTTTACTTTTCCACCTTGAACCAAACACAATCGGAATAGTGTGGATTTTACAAATTCCTCCTTTTTCTATTCCATGGTTTTGCCCAACAAGCACAAGAAAATCACAAGAAAAGGTCCTTCAGTGGCCTCGCCTCAATACCGAAAATAACCCTCCGGATTGTTTTTCTTTCTTGTGCTCTGACTCTTCAGCTACCTATTAAAATACAATTGCAAGGAATAACCACAATTTAAACCAAATTAAGCCCAATCATCTCAAACCTGAGCATATATGAATTTATATCACAATCAAACAAGGTAAAAAACAAAGAACATAAATAAAAGGCCAAAAAACAGTACCTCTTTTGATAACTGCTGAAGGGTCTCTAATATTTCAGAAAAATCTGGTCTTTCAGTTGGATCTTGCTGCCAGCATCTCTCAATTAGTGCTGCTAGCTTAGGGTTAGCATTTTTTGGCATTGTAGGCCTCAAACCCTATGAAATATAAAAATAAAAAAACATTAAAAAGAACTGAAACACAAAACACATTTTTTTTTATCTTAAAAGAATAATTGTCTGCTGTGTACCTTCTGAACCACACCAACAGCTGCTTGTAGTGGTGTAAGGTACTCATATGGTACCTGAAACATATAAAAATCATAAAAAAAATGCTAAAGAGAAAGAATAATCTTTGTTTGAATTAATGTATTATTGTAAGAGGAACAAGGAAAAAAGAAATCACCTTTCCTGTGAGCAGTTCCCACAGCATTATTCCAAAACTAAACACATCAGCTTTATGATCATAGGGCTTGTGCTCTATAACCTATATTTTGGGGAAATTATTAAAAGACTTAACACAAACAGGAAAAAAAATAAATTAAATTAAAGAAGTATAATATTACCTCAGGGGCCATCCAACGGTATGTACCAGTCTCAGCTGTCATTACTCCTGATTGAACCTTCACACGTGCAACTCCAAAATCGGCAACCTTGACTACCTGCAAAAATTAACAACATCAACCTTCAGCCCTTCTACCTGGACCAAGAAAATGAAATTCCAAAATTTTCAACATGGTCTTGCATATCGCCCAAATTATTTATACAAGTAGCCAAAAAAAAAAGCTAAAGATCAGCATTTATCATATTTGGAAACTGCCACAGACCAGTAAAGATCAGGTCAATCCAATATTTGACCAAATTGCACTCTGCCCTGCTACTTGAGATTTACAATATTAAGACAAAGGTATTACATTTATCTCAATTTGATTTAGAAAGGAAAAACAGGAAAAGAAAATCAAGTCCAATGTGGGGCAAGGGCAACTTTGTCCATCCTTTACATATGTTATCTGCAGATAACTAAGAGAAACACCAGCTGTAATTTTTTTTCCGCAGGGAATAAAAAAACTAACCTCATTTTCATCCATAAGAAGATTAGCTGTTTTCAAATCACGGTGAATGATATTATTTTGGTGGAGGTAATTCATCCCCTTTGATACATCGATGGCAAGCCTAAGCAAAGCAGGTGGTTTAAATACACCTCTTTGTTTATGCAGATAGTCATATACACTTCCACCAGCCATAAATTCTACCAGAAACAAAGTTGAGTGTTATTTTTTATTATCCAAATAGCAATTAAGTTTGAAGAAGGTAAAATAACCGTTTAAACCAGGATTCAAATGCCTCCATTATTGTGCCTCATCTGGACTATCAACTTTGTCATTGTGAGTTCTTATAACTAACAGTCATAAAAGTGAACGCATGATGAAGGCACAAATGGAGCATTTGAACCTCTTAAAATTAAACTTAACCTGCTAACTATCCATCAGAAGGACACTACCAAAACCTATCAGAATATTATTTTTCTAAAAGAGGAAATAAAAGAACAACTTAGAATCACATGGAGATTTCTCCTATTATATCCTACATGATACTAATGAGGTCACCATGATGCACATTCTCTCGTTATATCCCACATGATGGTAATGAGGTCGCCAACTAATAACCAGTTCAACCTTTTTGGATTTCCTCAACACAATCAACAGGGCTTTCAAAAATAGTAGAGGTAAAAAATAAAAAAATAAAAACATTCCTTGATAGAAGAAGTTAAGATATTGTACCAGTCACAATGCATAAGCTTGGGGGTTTGGTGCAAGCACCAATGAATTGCACAACATTCTTATGGCGAACCTTCCTATATAGATAAATATATTTCAAAAGGAAGAAGAGAGAAGTACTGTTGCTCTTTTCAGTTAAACTTCACATAAAAAGACAAGCAAATGAGAACAAAAACCTCATGATATATACTTCCTGAGCAAATTCCCGTTGCATGTCCGTGTTTACTCTCTCTCGCTTTAGTACCTTGATAGCTACATCTTGACTACAATATATGCCCCGATACCTTGCCCAAAAAAAGAAGTTGAAAAAGAAACATATATCAGAAAAGCGTAGACACATTTGCGCTTGCTAACACACACACACACACACACAGAGAACGACTAAGAGCTTACAGATCTCCATAAGAGCCTGATGCGACTTTATTTCCCATTTTCAATAAGTTGGTGTCAATTTCCCACACATCATTGTCATCTGTTGGTATCTCAACATAATTACTATTATGTTTTGATGATGGGCCTGCTTGCATATTTTCCACTAGAGGCAATTGGTTGTTATTCCCCACAGTTGATTGCGGCTACAAAATGTAAACACAAGGATATAAACTTGAAGCATTGTGCTCTGCAAATAATAACCTAAATGGAAATATATATATATATATATATATATTTCAAATGTCAGTTAAAAACCTCAATCCTGTGAATTTCTTTCTCCACAGCTTCTTTGAGCTGATCAATTTCCTGTGCAAAAATAAAGTTATATACATTCAAAAAGAGTCCACCAGTTGATGTAAAGAAAATTTTCAAGCTGAATGTAAAATAGAATTGTCTTCTATACAGAGAAAAAGAGATGATACCTCATACTGCCAACCAACTACAACAAATACATCCAATGAATAACCATCGTTAGTTGAGAAAGCATGGGCTTCTTGAATGTTAAGCCCCAGCTCACCAAGCAAAGAAGTCAGCTTTGATAGTTCAAAAGAAAAGAAATATGAGCAAAACCCAGAAGTTACATGATAAATTGCAATGTGATAATGGTCCCCAACATGCATATCCACTTTCACTGGCCCAACCTCATGGCCTAACAACAGTCAGATTTTTTCAAAAGAAAAAAAAAATCTTTCTAGGATATGTTATACTGACAACAATTACTTGACAACCATGACAATTCAGTGAACGGCTATCATCAAAATAAAAAAAGCATAATCACAGACATCTTCTCAGGACAGGGTTTATATTGGGTACTAATTGTTAGGACAGCTTATGTGGTGTATTTTTTTCCCTATTCACCCCCCCCCCCCCCCCCCCCTAACTAATGGATCCTTCATGGTTGTAACTGTTTTATATTTGTTGTAATAAGAAAAATTAATGGTTCATTTTTATAAAGACTTGATCAATGACCAAACTATTTCCAAATTGCATCAAGCTTGATGGATCACTTATCTAAACTTAAGAGAACATATCTACAATTTTACTTTCATTTTTATAAGTGTATTATTGATTGCCGTAATTGTCAAATAAATATGATTCTCAAAAACAAAACAAAAAAAACAACAACTCCCAAAATATATATACCACCTTACAAAAAAAAAAAAAAAATCAAAACTGTAGTATCTAGAAGAACAAAGGTTTCAAGTTTCAACAAAATCTCACAACATGTAGAAATACATGTCTAGAGAGAAGTACCATTTTACCAAGTATTAAATAACCAAAAATCTGTTCTAACCTGGCTTAGAAGCTTTGGCTTGTCATAGGTTGAGAAAGTAATTTCATGCATTGGCCTGTAATAAAAAAAAATTAACATTTCTTTCTCATCAAAAATTACATCACATTATTATAATCAAAATTTACCGGTTTAAATGGTGAACTGGGTATGACGATCCGTCTACTTCTTGTGCAAGTGCCTCGAGATTCGCAGAAGAACCAAAAGCAGGAGGCTGGTGTGTGCTGACAAATATTTCAATACACTTTAATTGGGAACATAAAAATAGAAACCCAAATGCAATTAAACTATTGTCCAATTGATATTAAATACAAACATTTGTCTTGAGCCTACTCGTGAGGCAACTTGCTCCTCTCCAATGCTTGACTCCGGATTTTCTGATTGATTTGCATCAACCACAGGGGATACCTACAAAGTAGCATGGATGTGAATTTATAGCTTGTTAAAGAGTAGAATATCTTGCAAATTACATAGAACAAGTAGCACATACTTTAGTTATATGCTCATTTGGGTTAAATTAATGAAGCTACAAACTAAAATCATAATTATTAAATAGTTGAAACTAAACCACAGCTGGGCTTTCATGATAATTCCCAGAACAGATATAGAAACCAAAATTATAAAAGACAAAACCAAACGAATATAATAAAAATTATGATATAACAGTAATAGAACAGTTTCAAGACCCCGACGTAATCCACTAGATTTCCAGATGAATATTATGAAAATCAAAATCTCGTTCGAATGTTGCCACCTGAACAACCCGCACAGAAAAGGCGGGTCTTTTATCCGGATCTCTTGCTTGTTCGAGCAATTTCTTATGCATCAACACGTCTTCAGCCCTCTCAACATTTACATCAATCGCGTATCTATTTAAAAATCAAAATATCTAAAAGTTAAAAAGCTAAAACTGTAAAATTCACAACGAATACGATCCGAAACGAGAAGAAGGACACGAACCGAGCTGGCAAGCGATTGAAGTGGGCCCACAACTCATCCTCGAAGGACGGAGAAAAGGTCTCAGCCACGCGACTCTCCCTCAGGCGTCGCAAAACCTCGTTGAACACCTCCAGTTTGTGCCCGCTCTGCTGGCCCTGCTTGCGAGAATTGTAGCTCTCCATTGAAGAGCGGCTGTCACAACTCTCCGTTAAATCCTCCTCCATGGCCATTAAAGTTGATCGGAGCACGAGAAGAGGAGGGTTTCTCGTACGATGGGCGTGGATCTTGTGAAGAGAAGGTGAAAAAGATGCTACCCCTTTCTTTTAAGAGAAAGAAATAAGGGTGGGGGTTTTGTTAATATTTGGTGGTTTAATATATAGATAGATCAAAACAAGTGGGACAGAGAGAGAAGAAGAAGGATGTTTGTTGTAATCTGCAACTGCAACTGCAAGATTTAAACTTTAGATTTGTAATTATCCGATAGTGCAGATCCAGTGCGATACGATGGTATCCTACCTTGCACTGTAGAATGAAATCTTCATCGTCCGTTTTAATCTGGCACGCATCTTAAAGTAGGGATGGTCACCCGGAGTCGAAGTTATTCTATCCTTCATACTACAGGGATACTCACCGACGGTGAAATGAGCCGTTTCGATTATAAATGATTTTTTAATTTGGATCTTATTTGAACGTGGGTCGTGGGATCGGAGAATGATTGAGATGAAAATGACTTTTATTGTTTAGATTTTAGATTAATCATCCCGGACCTTGTCATTCTGGGATTATTCTTTGGTACGGACGTGTTTTATATTTGACTTTGTAGTTTTTTTTTTTTTTTTTCACCTATTATTAAGTGATTTACTGACAACTATTTTAAGTAATATCGTCTTATCTTATTTTATATCCAAAAAGTCTGTGTGAAGTTTACATTTATCTGAATATTTTGTATATAATATACACAAGTGATATAATTTTACTGATAAAAAAGCCCAAAAACATTTCAGTCCTGATAGCTAAATATTAAGTTTTTAATTAGGACAGACATTTTAGAATAATGTTTTTCCGATGTTACACCTTTGGGTGGTAAAAAAATTTCATAGTTCATGATTTGATTTGAAATTAGTTTGATTTGAAATTAGTTTGTTCTGAAACAAATTAAATCAGTTCGGTTCAAATCTTATTCAAATCAAACTCAGACTGGGTATAATTCGTTCGAAATTGATTCGCAAACTATTTCGGTTCGAATATCAAATAATACAACTAATTGATTCAACCATTAATCGTTAATAATGCATGAATAAAACTTATATCACAGCTTAAAATTATTAATATAATGGTAACTGATAATAGGAAAATGTTTCAGCAGCGTAACAAATTAACAATGGAATGAATTTCATTTGTCTAGGTCCATGTCGTGATTTTAATCAATTAAGCAGTGTAAAAGGTAAAGAAATCTTGAACTGACCCATAATTCATTAGTGTGAATTTGTGAAAAAAAAAAAAAACCATGTGAATTTTGTTCCGCGAGAAGAAAACTAATGCATAAACTACTAGTATAACTAGGATTACCAAAAAAAATATTATAGTGTGTAATTCGATTGACTTCGATTAGAAAAATGTGTAGGTCGCAATTAATTCGATTCGAAATTAGTTCGATTAAAAAAAATGAAATCCAGTTCGATTCCAATGTTATTCAAACGCAAACTAAGAGTAAGTTCGATTTAGTTTGATTTGTTGCCACCCCTAGACTTACACCTGTATTCTAACAAAATTAAATTAGAAAATACATATCATACCTTATTGCATGTGTAACAATGGATATCATATTGGAAAGTGTCTAGTGACACTAATTTTATTTTTATTAAACAACAAAATCACAACATATATTAGCTTTTGAAAAAAAAAAAAAAAATTTGTCACTATTAGTCTCCATTTTTTTTGCAAGTAATAATGTGCAATAAATCGTATCAAATATTTCCTTCTATTCCGTGGCGCACTCGATTTTCTTTGATTTGTTGCCATTTAATATTTAGATAATTGTTTTGCCATTTTCTCATTTATTAAAAAAAATTAGCTGAATTAAAGATAGTAATTTTAATTTGAGTCAATTTTAAATAAGATTTTTCATGTATACTGGGATCTGTTTATTTAAAGATGTCTCTTGTAAATATTAAAATTACATTTCTCCACATAGAGACGAGGCATGTCACCATCTATGTTAATTTCACATTACCAATTGACCAAAAAATATTCAATAAAATTATTTTAATACAAAAGAATCTATGTCGAGAAAAATGTAGCATTCATGAAACATAATTATATCAATGTTAATATCCACTGTTTATATTTATAAAAATATACTAGGATTAAAAACATGGATTGCATTATTAAATAACTAAGGCTAAAGTAGACAAACAAACTACTAAAAGAAATAAGCAGCTAGAATACTGCTCCCCATATTATTTTTGATGGTTCAAGACTCAAAACAAATGTTAAAACCTAATAAGTGATATTGTCAATACTATTATTGGATGAGCTTTATTGTTAACATTATTGCTTGAGCATTGCCTTTTCATCTCTTTTAATTTTTAGTCCGAAATTAAAAAAAAAAGACCACTGAATTTTGAAAATTCAATATTTACCCGGATCGCAACGTGAAATGACGGACCCCAAGGCTTGAGGACATAATTTGTCATTGCGAACCAGCGATTAGCCAAAAATTCAATTGTTTCGTTGAATTTAATATATTTGATTAATAATTTTTAAAAATAGAAAAACAACTAATAATTTGAATATGAAAGAGCATCAAACAAAATTGATAAAATATCTAATAATTTAGATGTACTAGAAGAACTCTGAAATATTTTTCAGGCAAGATTTTTTCCAGCTATAAAAAAATTAAACTATTTATTAGTATGTTACTAGAAAAAAATGTTTTGGATCTGAATTATTGATCCTGGTTCAAAGGTCACTTCTAGATATATAAAGAAATTACCGTGATTCTTCTAACATATTCAAATTGTAAGACACTCCGTCTATTTTTTTTTTAAATAAATTGATTTGACATTTCGTAATGATGGAAAAAAAAGTTTCAAAATAGATGGAATACCTTAGAATTTGAATGTATTAGAAAGACAAAATATTTTTTTTATTTAGTAGAAGTAAGCATTTTTATTTTTTTAGTGACACGTCAAAAAATAGTTTTTTATTTTTTTACAATAGTGAAAAATCTTGTATAAAATATGTTTCGGAGTTCTTCTAGTACATCTAAATTATAAGATATTTTATTTATTTTGTTTGATGATCTTTGTAACATATTCAAATTATTGGTTGTTCTTTTTTATTTTTCAACACTATTAAACAAATATATTAAAATACAACATAACTACATAAGAGTTGAATTTTTTAATTTCTGCGGGTCCACAGTAACAAATGACGGCCTCAAGTTCTTTGGGTCCGCCATTATTGTCCGGATAAATCTAAATTTTTTACAAATATATATGGTATTCTGGTTTATTATTTTTTTTGTTGAGAGTATTTTTAAAAATTTGGGTGTTTTAGTACACTTGTCACTCTTTTGTGAGGTGAATAGTGAGCTCAAACATCACAAAGGTGCTCAATTGTCTTTTACCTACTTCTTAATTTCCATCACGTTTGTGAGGTGATTCAAGTAACGGAGCAGATATTTTTTTGTTTCTTCTGTTTCCATTTCTTAACGAGAATATCGTGCGTCTATGTTTAATAGTGAAATAATTCTTAGTTCTTGAGAAAATGGTGATAATTTTTTTTATCCGCAGATTTTATCTCCAATCAAATATAGTTTAACTAGAGAGAAAAATAAACGTATTTTGAGTTATTTTTATGTTTTAATTAATATTTGATTGGTTGGCCATAGTATATAAAAAAAAATTAGTCTTTAATATAGTAGTAAAATTAATATTCTCTATACTATAGGAGATATTCGCATCTTTTTTTTGTTGAGAAAAAACTAATTAATGTCTTAGCATTAGTTTGATAGATATTCGCATCTTTTAAATATTCGCATCAGTCGACAAGTTAAAAACAAAGAAAAAAATGCATCAACAAAAAAAATCCGTTTTTTTAAAAAAAAAAAAATTCTACTCATTCTATTATTAACAGAGTAGTTGGCTCGCTTACCTTTACTTTTGTAACTTTTGATTAAAAAAAAATATAAATACAAAAAGATTTTTTTCGAGTGGCTATAAATTTAAGATGTTTATAAAAAAAATCCGAAATTAAGATTTACGGATAAACAAATCAAAGTGAAGGAATTGATGATAGCACAAAACTTACAAACCTAGCTAACAATCAAATCATGATCAAGCCGTTGAAGTTCATCTAAATTATTTTTTCACTTGCTTGTATTATATATAATTATTCTATATCAGCGTAATTTATGTAAGTTCGGGTGAGTCAAAGAATAATGCGTCGTTACGTTGTCAACGGTTGATCTGTCAAGCGTTTTGATATTTATTATATATATAATTAAGTCATGTGGATGTGTATCAAAATTTGACTTAATTTGTTGTTTCAATACTTCAACAGTTCAACCCATCTTGTCTGTTACAATCAGTCGTAATTATATATGGATATCTAGTCTAAATAATCTCTTTCACGCAGACACTGTCTGTGCAGAGCTCAACGTGGATGTATTGTTTTTAACATTTAAACGGTCATAACTATTTAGTAGGAAATTTTGATACAAGTGTACGAGCTCAACTCGAAAAGGTCGTCAAAAAATCAGTGTTCCAAATAGTGCACTATATAGTGACATAATAACAGCACAATAGCAGTATTATAGCATTTTTAGATCTTAAACTCTAAACTATGAGATAAAAATGCATTATTTTAGCTACGATCGCAATAGAAATAATAGTGGTCCGCTATCTGCACTACGCGCTATAGCCTGCGGTTATTTAGAAATAATATAGTTTAGATCATGATGCTTCGATTATTTTGAATAAAAAAATAGATAGTTGATGATATTATTATGGATATTTTGAATAGCAATTTGGACTTTGTACCAGTTCAATATGAATAATCTAAATTCTTAATCAATTTTGTGTTACTTATTGCTCTACGAGATTTTAAATATCTACTAGAATTCACGCTCTTTTCATGCTCCAAAAATAACTTTTTCCAATTATGTAGGTACATGTCATACCTACTTGATTGTAATTGTTGAAATAGTAAGTTAGTTCAGCCTTATTTATCATGTAGGTAAAATGTACATAGGGTTCGGCCATGTTTATCATGTTGAAATGGTAAATTGGTTCAGCCATGACCTCATTTTATTCAAAAAGATAGAGCTGACATTGCTTCTTCTTTTTTGCCTCTTAGTGCATACATGGAAATGGACAAATGATCATATTACGAAAAAAAAATTGTAAGTGAATTTTTTTACACTTTTTTTGTTTTGAGAAAAATTGTAGGTGGATTTCTTCTGATCATAGATATATGAAATTGTGTGTTGAACAATGAGATACTTTGATTTTGTAAATATGATACTCGGATAATATAATATTATTATTGTGTTATTTAGTAATTTATATAATTTATTATTATTAATTGGAATTGTGGGTGTTTATTGTATTAGTTTTATTATTGTGATTTATTATTTTCATCATTCAAAGAGACATCTCAAATAAACAAAAATATTTCTGTGTCCAGGAACTAAACATTTCTAAGGATAGTCCCTTAGAAATATTATGTCTAACTATAAAATAATATAAACTGAATTAATAAAACACTTCCAAGGGTGTGCTCCAACATTTCTATGGGTCTCAGCATAAAATAATATAAACTGAATCAACAAAGTATTTTCAAAGGTATTGTGCTCCAGCATTTCCATGAGCCTCGCTATAAAATAATATAAACAGACTTACCAAAACATTTCTAAGGGTAGTCCCTTAGAAATAATATGGGCTCTCAATAAAATATAATATTCGTTCTGTTTAGCGGATCATGGGTTGTGCAAAAGTATTTCCAAGAGTGGATAGCAAGTATTTCCAAGGATTGTCATCAAGGATTTTCATGCGCTACTATTTCCAATGACCTACTCTTGGAAATGGTTAGATATGTCAACAAACCCGATTTTATTTCTAAGAGCCCTTCCTACCCTTGAAAATACAGATGCTATCCTTGGAAAAAAAACAAAAATTCTAGTAGTGGATAATGTTGATAATTAGTAGAAATATAAAATATATTTTTAAATAAAAAAACGCTATGTAGAATAGTTTTTTTTTAACTTTTTTGCTATAACGTGATAATCGCTATTTAGTATCTTGGAAAAAACATAAGACATGTTATTTTGAGTATAGTTAGAAATGTAACAAAATCAAAATTTTCAAAGAAAAAAAAAATATGATTTGGTGCCTCAAAATTCTAATTTAAAATTCTGATTCTCAGCAGCTATGCATCTTTCTTCTAATTTAAATAAAAAACGACCCGTCCTTATCAGGATATTTTATTTGACAATACAATAAAATTGTCACGATCATGCAGACATTGTTTTAGAATTTTAAAATAGAAACGGTAATAACTTTTTGTACCAACTCTACCTTAAAATTTACCATTTAAAAAAAAAAAAAAAAACTCAATGCAAACAGTATATGCATGGTGTTGGTTTTTGGGAGCTCTCAACTTATTTGTTTGACTAGATTTGCACAATATATATAATTGTATTTTACAGTTTTTCTCTTAAGTATCTGTGCATGTTCATGACAAGTGAATGATTATTTATTACACATCAATGATAAATTAATACACTGCAATACAACATCATGGATGTGGTCATGAAAGCACAAGACACTGAATAGCTAAAGCATTAACTCAAGATTAAGGATAACGTATATGTAATATTGGTAAAATAAGCTTGATATTGACATAAGTGAGGCCTACCGTTGTCATGGTCCAGTGACCGTGATAACGGAATAAATAAATCATGTACAAATCATGTGACGCTTAAAATAGTTTTAGGGTCACCGAACGCTAACTCTTCCAGAGAATTTCTGTGGTGAGAACCGTTGTCATAGTCCCCTATACTGTTATAACGGTCAGCACCACTTACTTCATTTTATCAGTTCTCTATAAATAGAAGCTACACTAAGGTTTGGAGTATCACTCTAGTCAACTCCAACTTTAATATTTCGTATTTACAGATCTAGAGAAAGCCGTTGTTGCTTGTGCACTACAACTTCAATATACACAATCAATCTCAAGCTTATTCAATCAATCAACCAACTCCTAGAGTGATCATGCATGATCAAATCATTTACTACTTTGAACTTTGTGCTTACCTTGCAATCGTTGAAGTCCTTGCGACTTGGATTCTGTTGTTAGAGCCGTGTTATTTTTTAGAAAAATTGTAAAGGCTCACTGATTCCACCTTGTACTTCTTTCTCATTGAGTAAAGAATGACGCGTCATCTAGAAAGTCGCGAGCCCCGGAGACGTAAGCGTTAGTGTCGAACTTCGTAAACAACTCTCGTGTCAAGTGTTTCTAAACTCTATTATTTACTTTATTTACATTTAGTTTAGAACAAAGTTATTATAGTTTCCACCAATAATAACTTATAGACATGTTATAATATTATTACTTAGACCAAAAATATAAAAATGTTTCTTCACCCTTCCTTTCCCCCCACCCCCCCCCCACCCCCCCCCCCCCCCCCCCCCCCCCAACCCCCAACACATGGATGGTAAGAATGAAAATTTCAGAAATCGATAATAAGTTAAAAAAAATATATAAAATATTAAGACAATAGCTAAATAAATTTCTCTTTTTATTACCACTCTACTTTATACATTAATTTGAAAATTTATAAATTTTACAGATAAATATTTCACTAATAAAATTGATTGATTTCAATAATTTAAGTTCATCGTTTAAAATTAATATTTATAATTATACTCATCAATTAATTTTGTGAGCTTTAAAAAAACGTAGTTCTATTTTAAAAATATAAGGATATTTAATTAGTTCTACTCACGTGCAGCCATTATTGGCAGCGATACAAATAGAGGTGTTGCTGTGCAGAACCAGTGGATAAACACAAATAAATAAATAAATAAAGTAGAGAGGCCAACTGAATCTGACAGAAAAGTAGAAGAAAATAAATAATAGAGAGAAACTACGTGGAGCACAGTCAGAACTGTGGAGATGAGCTGATTTTGTCGACTGATCCAGTAAAGAAAATGCGTTGCTGGGCCCACATGTCGGACAGGGTAACAACTAACAAGTCAAGTCGCATTAGTAGCTGACTGTAGATCTCCCGAACCGAATATGCTTCTTCAATTACTCCATTTCACAAACGAAAGAAAATGAATAAAAAGAAAAAGAAAAAGAAAAAGAAAAAGAAAAGAGAGGGTCTACATCTACACGTGGTGGCCGCGGAGCTGAGGTCTCATGTTAGTTGGACGTCGGATTTTCTGTGGCGGATGCATGCTTTCCATACAGTCCCTCTGTCGTGTAGAAGATTAGATATTTAGTTTTTTTTTTTTCCCGGCACGAGAATGTTTGAAATGGATCGCCACAGAAGATCAAAACAAGGATAAGAAGAACAACGCAGCACCAGCGGTAGAATGGCGTGGCGTGGCGACGCAGCCAACGGCCATCGTCAAGTGTGGCAGCATGAGTAAGTATGTAATCAGGCGGCGCTAATTCCAGGGTTTGACCATCGTTATATTAATTAACCTTGATGATCTAATTAAATTAGTCAATAATACCGCTAAAATCACCCCGCTTTACCTCAATTCCATTCCCATGTGATGGAATATGCCAAAGAAGCATGCTCGGAACTACGTTTTGGCGCCGCATATGCGCACCTGTTTAGCTTTTACAATCATCACCAAAAAAATATCTATCTATCTATAATCTATTCAGGTCGTACTATTAAACAATGGGAAATTGGGAGGTGACGCGTTAGACTGGCCTCTACAATATTTTATGTAGAATATACTTGGAATTATACTTATATTTATCATAATTAAACACTCAATTTGTTCAAAGCTGATCCTTTCGGCTTAAGAGTCAACAGTGAGTTGGATAGAAGGCCCACGTTACATGGAAAATATGTGCTTGGGTCTCTATCAATGGAAATGCGCTGTAATACAATTTTTAACAGCTGATTAAGCTATATATTATGAAAGATTAACTGTGATTTAGAATGTACAATTCCGTATAATCCGTAGTAAAAAAAAAAAAATAGAAATGTTATTTGGGAATTGGGAAGACTGAAAACACATTATCTAAACTTAATAACTAATGACAGTGATATATTGTTTTAGCAAATAGTTGATGGTATTTGTTGTCACCTGCAATTATTGTACTAACATGATCTTGTCGTTACTAAAATTGGCCGTCCGATCCAATATAAACAGCCTTGATTACACCTTCAGATTTTAGAGATGATGAGCTTTTGATGTTATTCGAGCCATATAATTGGCATTGAATTATTCTCTATTATTACCGTAAGTACCGTGTTAAAAAACCAAATTTGAAGTCGTTGTCACTTTGTTACTACAATTGCTTAGAACAATCAGATAACATTGTCATCAATCGGGATAATGTGACATTAATTAATATTTCAAGCATGAACTTCTTTTTTAAAAACCATCGCTTAAACCGTAAAATTGTAAGATTGTAAGGAGAAATTCAACTCTTACATTTTAAGTAACTAATCATTTTAATTTTTTTTTCTAGCTAACTGTGCTACATTTTCTTTTTTCAAGCATAAACTTCACATGATAATTTGTTGGCTCGAATTCGAACGTACGGTCTGATAAAATTATGGCAGGAAAAAATATGAAGTTATTTTTTTCCTTAGACAGACTGATTTAAAAGAAAATATATTGAAAAAACATGTGACCGATCTAAAACAAGAGGATTCCAATATTTCATGATTCTCATCATACCTCATATTTTATTTCTTTATTTTTCAAATTCAAATTGTCAATTCAAACCACTCAATATGATATCCATACTAAAATATGTTTGCAGATGAAATTTTATATTTTTTGAAAAAAAATTACTATTTTTTAAGAAAAATACAAAATCACTATTTTTGGACCGTTCAAAACCAATTATTTTGTACTTATCTTAAAAAATAGTAAAAAAAATTTAAAAAAATTATAAAATTCATCACCAAGTATATTTTAGTATGGATATCATGTTGAGCGGTTCAAATCAGCAATTTAAACTTTAAAAACAAAGATATAAAATATGACTCATATGAAACATGATGAGGTATTTAAGAATTGGAACCTTCATCCTAAAACAAATATAGATTCACAAAATTTGAATTTGATTTTTTTTTTTTTTTTTTGTCGTGAATCGAATGATTCAAAGTAAAAAAATAATGTCCTAAATTTTTTTAAAGAGAATGTCAGCTTCAGGAAGTTAAATGATCCACAACGTTGACGTAATCAATTTTGAATGTTTGATAAAAATATAGAAAAAAAAATTATCATATGGCTCCACTAATGAACAGACTAAACGTAATTAAATCTATCCAGATAACGAATCATTTGTATATATCATCTGTACGATTTTTCACTTATCTCATTTTTTTTTAGAGAAATGTTCTTGTACCCCGAGCCATCAAATTCGAGCCCGTCCCCGAACTAGTTTAATTGAGTTTAACCGTCCGCTAATAACAGTAATTTATTAATTTGCCATTAATTAATAAATTGTTGTTTTAACGCATTGCAATTTTACATTGATTGCTTTAAACGTTAGCTTTGCATGCTTTTGTCTTGCTCTTTAATTTCTTAGACAGTCTGTTAGGAACAATTGTAATCACCAATCTCGGAATTAGTCCCCCATATTGTTAATGGTCCTCTAATTATTAATTAACTACTTACTTGAACGTACTTTAAAGTACTTTAAAGTACAATTTAAATCCAGTTAGCTCGGGGACGCGATGGGGGATTGGTTCTAATTTTAATTATGCAAATTAACAGCTTTTGATATTTAATAACTAAAAATACAGTTTCCATTTTGAACAAGTAATCCATTAAATAAAGATTTTTCAATGTTTGTAAACACAGGATGATATGCTTTAAAATGTGTTTGAAGAATAAGTTTTAAAATGTGTTTGTAAACAAAGGTTTATATATTTGTAACACAGATTTTTTTAATTTTTGTAAACACAGGTTTATATGCTTTAAAATGTGTTTGTAAACACAGATTTATATGCTTGAAAATGTTGTTTTCTTGCCAGTATATATTGGTTTACTTGCTTTACACATAGGTTTATATGCTTTAAAATATGTTTGAAGAATAAGCTTTAAAATGTGTTTGTAAACACATGTTTATATGTTTGTAATAAATTTTTCAATGTTTGTAAACATAGGTTTATATGCTTTAAAATGTATTTGTAAACACAGGTTTATATGCTTTAAAATGTTGTTTTATTGCCAGTATATATTGGTTTACTTGCTTTACACACAGGTTTATATCCTTTAAAATATGTTTGAAGAATAAGCTTTAAAATGTGTTTGTAAATACAAGTTTATATGTTTGTAACAAAAATTTTCAATGTTTGTAACCACAGGTTTATATGCTTTAAAATGTGTTTGTAAACACATGTTGTTTGCTTCATGCACAAATTTTCAATGTTTTGTTTATGTTGTTTGCTTGCTAGTACATATTGGTTTATATGCTTTACTTGTTCACAGGTATAAGAATTTAACTCATTTACAATGAAAATTAAACACTTGAATTAAATGCAAAAAATATTCAGCACATCACTCCAAGAAAATTGGATAATTAAATGCAAAAAATTTGTTAGAAGGGAAATTGAGCAGAATTTCCAGTACATAACAGTGAATTCTAAGAAATTAACCCGAGTTATAGATAGAATATAACAGTGAATTCTAAGAAAAATCAACCATATACCGGATTCAACAGTAACTATAATTAAATACCTAACTAGAGAATTTAGTTTATTTACCTCTAAAGTGAAGAATTTATAAATTATGTTCAGCACATCTCTGGACTTTCTGGTATTTCCTCGTGAAGGGATCAGTTTTTTATGGTATTTTCTAATATAAATCAGTCTTTCTTGATGTTTCTGAATTTTCTGGTATTTACTGGTAAAGTGGCTCAGTTTTTTCTTTTCTTATTTTTGGTGATTGTTCAAACAGATATCATGTAGTTTTTGTAACTGAAATTTTGCTAATTGTTTATGTTATTAATTTCAAATATGTTAAACTAAATATTGTGTTGTCTCCTAAGTTTACTTGCCAGTATATATTGGTTTACTTGCTTTACACACATGTTTATATGCTTTAAAATGTGTTTGTAAACACATGTTTATATGTTCGTAGCACAGATTTTTTTAATTTTTATAAACACATGTTTATATGTTTTAAAATGTGTTTGTAAACACAGGTTTATATGTTTATAACAAATTTTTTAATGTTTGTAAACACAGGTTTATATGCTTTAAAATGTGTTTGTAAATACATGTTTATATGCACAAATTTTCATTGCTTTGTTTATGTTGTTTTCTTGCCAGTATATATTGGTTTACTTGCTTTACACACAGATTTATATGCTTTAAAATGTATTTGAAGAATAAACTTTAAAATGTGTTTGTAAACACAGGTTTATATGTTTGTAAACACAGATTTTTCAATGTTTGTAAGCACAGGTTTATATGCTTTAAAATGTATTTGTAAACAGAGGTTTATATGCACAAATTTTCAATGTTTTGTTTATGTTGTTTGTTTGCTAGTACATATTGGTTTACACGCTTTACTTGTTCACAGGTACTGTTCCTAGCACATTCTACACAAATGAAGAAATTTTGTGCTGGGGGACGCCCTCGAGGATAGTACAAATTTAGAGGTGTAAATTTCGTGCTCGGGGACGCGCTTGGCGATTGGTTCCAGTTTAGATCTGTAAATTTTTGCTCAGGAACAAATTCGGGGATTTGTTTTTGTTTTTAAAAATGAAAATTTAACGCATTTACAATGAAAGTTAAACACTTGAATGCAGTAGATTAAACGCTTTTATTTATATGTTTAAATTATATTATTGTTTCGCTGCATTTGGCAGTGCTTTTGTTAAATTTGTTTAACAGAGCGTTTTTTTCTTCATACAACGAAATTCTATACAATATAGAAAGATTGGTATTGTTATTGCGCTGTATGAAGTAAAACCTGATCTTTTTGTCGTCGATATTCTAGAAGGTTGGGGGACGCGCACGGGTACTTTGTTTGGGGTACAATTATTTAAAACAAAAATTGTACTTATTAGAGCGCTTAATTGAGTGAGGCGAACATACTTCCCTTAGCACATGCTGGTCCGTACTATGAATTAATATTTTTATTTTTAAAGTCCAAACAATTAATTTAAACTGTTTAACATGATCTTCATAAGAAAAAAAAATATACTTGTATGTTAAATTTATATATATTTCTTAGTTTCTTTTAAGTAGGTAGAAAATAATGATCCTAGATCATCCTATCTAACAAAAATTGCAAAACCTTTGCTTTTTTTAATTACTTGTACAGTGATTTTCCATGTATCTAAAAAATTGCAAAACAATTTATAAAAAAATATATTAAATATAGTCTACAAGCAGGAGCAAATTTAGAATTTTCGTTAGAGAGAAGCAACAAAATAATGAGTCGGTTTTAAATAGTTAATCGATTTTAAATTCATTAACTAATTGAATATTGAATAAAAAACAATGCTCTAACTTATAATTTATAATGTTTCGACTTATAATTTTCAATGTTCTAACTTCTAATTCTCACTATCAATTAAAATTCAAAAAAAATATTCTAATTTTAATTCTAAATTTAACTCAAATTATAAATTAAAATTATAGCGAAACAAAAAAAGTTTCAAGGGGTAATAAATAAGCTTGAACCCTATAATTGTTTTATAAAGAAAAATCAAATTCAGGAGAGATGTGGAATGAGACACTTTTCGCGAGAATAAAAAAGTGACTTTTTGTGACAAACTACTCTTATTGTTCAGTTTTTTCTTTTTGCGATGGTACTTTTTGTAACGAACAACCATCATAAGTGCATTTTTTTTCTCGCAAAAAGTGTCTACTTAGTTGTAGTGGTCCATCCTTATCTACGATACATTTTAACTTGAAAATTATATTGAAATATTCAAATTAATTATTTAAATTCTAAAAATAAAATTATTAATTCATAGTACCAACCACTCCGTGCTATGTATAAAACCATTTTTTTTTTCTTTTTTGCAGTTTTGGAAGAAAGCGGCAGCATAGTTTTTCACGACGTATACGCGACCAGCAAATCATAATCCGAAATTTATTTAAAAGATTAAATAAATAGTATTAAGTTTAAAAAACATGGTCGAGAAAATAAAATGTGTTTTGAGAGAAGAGGGAAAGAAATAAATGACATGCATCAACTAATCTTTTTGAAACAACCAAATTTTATTATTTTAATTTTGTTTGCAACTTCCACAAGTAATTGAGGGGTTCATAGTCTTTTTCTTATATACTTAATGTTTCTTTGTTATATAACCAATAAAATAAAATGTTTCTCCATTATGTGCCAATGGGTTGAATTAAACCGATGTAATTATTTTATTATTTTAATGCATGTCAAATTCGATCGGACCTTGACCAACACCAAAATTTTACTAGTCAAAGATCATGATCAAACCAACCAAATCTGTTAAAGAATTAAAAAATTCGTTTATAATTAATTATACAGGGGCCTGATAATAGTTCTCACATCAACCCCTAAGATTTCATCAAATGTCCATATTTTTAAATTTTAATTATGGAAACTGATCTGCATCCTTAAAAAATGGGAAAAAAAAAAATACAGTATCAACTTGACTAATTATGATTCAGACTTTGGAACTAAAAGTGTTTGTTGTGTAAAAATAAACTGACTACTCAAAGTTAAACCGGTATGCTTCATGAATAATGCGTTTATTTCTAAAATTTATAATTTTTTGAATTGATTTAATACAAAGTCGAGTGATAAAAAAATAATGTCGTATTAAAATTAACACATAAATATTATTTATTTTTACTGCTTGACTTTATATAATATGAGTTTAAAATATTAAAATCAATATGATAGATTTTGAAGTTAAATTTACTAAAAACCTGATGAACTTAAAAATAAATATCACTTTAGTTGACCATCAAAGGACCTGAGAAAAAGGAATTATTATATAAAGTAAAACAGCTATGAAAATTAACATATATAAGTATAAAGGAAAGAATCAATGCATTAATTCTTTCTTCATTTTGTTTGACAATTTCCATGTGACCTAAAACAGAAGTAGGACCAATTTCATTATGAGTGTTTTTAAGCGCAGAAATAATGCAGTTTTTGTTTGATGGCAATTTCATAGAGACCATGAAAAAACTAAGACAGCGTCAATGAGCTACAAGTATTTATAACAAAATGAAGCAGCCACTGCTACATCCATAATCTATTATCATTTCCACAGACAATCTAACAAAGCCCGATTTTTTTATTTATATCCAAAAAAAATATAAATTTAAAAAACTAACCAAACCTCTCTTCAATTTCGAAAACTACCCAAACCAGAAATTTTTTTTCCGGCAATTGAATATTAAAACCGGAATAATTTTTTCCGTTTTTAGGATTTTTTTTTATTTTTTTTTAGGAAGAATTTTTTTTAGGAAATTTTTTTTTTCGGATTTTTTTCATTTTTTAGTTTTTATAATTTATTTATTTTTTGTATTGAAGTATTACAAATATTTAATATATTTTTTTTAAAATAGATGGAATACTATATAATTTGATTTATTTGAGCTGCTACAAACAATCCAAATCAACATTTTTCATGCCGGATTTTTTACGGCCGTAAGAAAAATTAATAATATATAATATATGTATATGTATATGTATATATAATATAATATATGTATATGTAGAGATAGGCTAATGTGCATTCGAATGTATATGGTCCGAAGTGCTTACGGTCCAAATTTGAAATTTCAAAATCCAAACGGTCGATCCGAACCGTTCATCTTGTTCTCCATATTAATATGTGCTTGGAGGCCAAATTTTACATTTTTATGAATTTTTTTACTATTTATTAAGCCACTTTGAAAATAGCTGATCCAACGGTTTTACTGTTTTGTGCAGCCACCGTTGGATCAACGATTTTGTAAAATACTTAATAAATAGTAAAAAAATTCATAAAAATGTAAAATTTGGTCTCCAAGCACATATTAATATGGAGAACAAGATGAACGGTTCGGATCAACCGTTTGGATTTTGAAATTTCAAATTTGGACCGTAAGCACTTCGGACCATATACATTCGAATGCACATTAGCCTATCTCTATATATGTATATATAATATAATATATATGTTAAAAATTTTATACTAAAATTTTTATTCGACCCTAACCGTTTAACAAAAAAAATTATTTGATCCGAACCGTTTAACAAAAAAATTTATTTGATCCGAACCGTTCAAAAAACAGTGATTTTCTACCCATCTTAAAAAATAGTAAAGAATTTTCAAAAATTATAAAATTTCATCCCTAACCATATTTTAGTATGGATATCATGTTGAACGGTTCGGATCGACAATTTAGACTTTGAATATGAAGAAAATGAAGATATAAAATATGAGGTATGATCAGGTATAAAAAAAAAATGAGGCATTGGAACCCTCATTTAGTGCATCAAAAATTCAGTTTAAGTTTTCGTTCAACGGTAGGCATTCAACGATCGGTATTTTCAAAGTTTTCAAAGTCCAAACAGTTGATCCAAACCGTTCAACATGATGGATATTTTAAAATGTGCTTGCAGATCAAAATTTACATTTTTCTAAATTTTTTTACTATTTATTAAGATGGGTACAAAAATTCAATGGTCTGAATATAGCGATTTTGTTAAATACTTAATAAATGCGATTTTGTTAAATACTTAATAAATAGTAAAAAAATTCAAAAAAAAATATAAAATTTGATATGCAAGCACATTTTAATATATATATTATATTATATATACATATATTATATTATATATACATATACATATACATATATTGTATTATATTAATTTTTCTTATGGCCATAAAAAATTCGGCATTAAAAATGTTGATCTGCATTTTTTGTAGCAGTCTTTCGAATATATCAAATTATATAGTATCTCATCTATTTTTTTAAAAATATATTAAATATTTGTAATACTTCAATACAAAAAATAAATAAATTATAAAAACTGAAAAAAAAAGAATCTGAAAAAAAAATCCTGAAAAAAAAAATTTCGGAAAAAAAAAATCCTAAATCCGGAAAAAATTATTCCGGATTTAGAATCCAATTTCCGAAAATTGGTATTGAAACTGGAAAATTTTTTTCCAATTTGGATAGTTTTCGAAATAAACAAGAGATTTGGTTAATTTTTTAAAATTTATATATTTTTTTGGATATAAATAAAAAAATCGGCTATCTAACAAAGCAATTAATGCTAAAAGCAGTTTGTCAACACGTTTGGTTCATGGGAGATCTTATCCGAATCCAATCTAACATGGGGTCTTTGTTTGATTGATTTCTTGCTGTAATAATATAACTAGCAGTCTGTGAGTCATTGTCACAAGTTTCTTTCCCCCTTTTCTTTTCTTTTTTTCTTTTTCTTTTCGAGGGGATGGTTTGGAGTCAAAAACCCATACATTATACTGCAAGCACGTGATCCTATATTGACTTCAAGTAAAGATATAATTAACTATATATTTGTACTACTTGTGATTGATAATAAAGGTGTATCCAGAAATTTGTACAAGTAGAAATTTATTTTTTTATGATACAGCTAGCCGATTGCAAACTATCGTAAATTAATCAATTCAAACTGTGATTTGTTTAAGAAAAGGTAAATTTTTCTTTAGAGATATATAAGTAACAATTTGATTATATATAGCAATATATCTGGTTTTTAAAATTCAGGAGTAGACAACAATTTAATTATACATACATAAATATTCAATTTTCAAAATCGATGGATAGGATATGCCACTGGATAAACATTATATCATGATTCAATTTAGGTCATAATTATAATTTGCGGATTGATGAGAACTAACATCTGATCTAGCAGCAGAGGATATCACCATCTATGTAGGAAGTTGTGGATTTGTGGATTTGTGGATTCAAAACTCAGATGAGAATCTTCTCGGCGTGTTTTAGAAATTTTTCATTAAAGAACAAAAGAGGGAGAGTAAGAAAGGGAAACCATGATCATAACTGTAAAGATAGAAATAACAACTAACGCACAAACTTATTAATGGAATTTGGATTACCAGTGTCTGTGAGACTCACAACTACTCGGTTAACCTTTCTATTTTCTAACATAAATTGTTACAACTTAAGAGTTGATTGTCACTAAGAATTAATCTTTGGTCTAGTGATAAAGTCAATATTCTCGATATGGAGACTTAAAATTCAAATAATTTTTTTTTTATGAATATTAAATGGTTAGATAGCATGATCTTCAACCTTTACTTAAAAAGAATTGATTGTCTATTACAATTGATTAATGAGCAACAGTTAGTGCTGCGAGAATATCTCAATAGACCTATATAAAATCTAACACTCAATTGCCGGTAAGGTAAATTTAAGGCTAGAATGAATAATTCGACTAAACTATTATAGCAGTGGACTCCAGGAAGTAGAAATCATAGGAGCGATTTATAAAACCGTACGTTGAAATGGTTTATAAAACTGTTGACTAATTCAACTGTTAGTTCATTTAGACGACTATATTTCGAGTGAATTGTTATGAACGAAAATAACCAATGAAATTAACAACTTTCGGAATCCTTTGTATATTACTATCTTCAGTCAATTGTTGTTACCAGAATAACCCCATCATTAGTTATGCAAAAAAGTAGGATATCATCCGTAAAATGAAGATTCAAAATATCTCCAACACCTGCAAAATTACCCAAACCTTTTAATAAACCTACCATCTTAGCTTTCTGTGAAATTTTATGCAAAGCCTCGGCCACTATATCAAATAGAAAGGGTGATAGAGGATCCCTTGTTTCAATCCTCGCTTGCAACTAAAGTTTAAGGTTGCATTATGTAATGGTGGATCTAGTTCAATTTGAGAACTGGGAGCCATGTCATGGATAGGCTGGCAGGATTCTCCACGTCTCATGAAGTTTGGTTGGCCATTTCTAGGAGACTTCAAAAGTTTCAGAAATTTATATGCATTAGGATGAAGAAAGAATAGCATTAAATCGATAATAGTATTTTTTTTTTTTCTGAGCTATTTGATGTTTAGATGGATCAAGAATATCACCAATCTATTATTCTTTGTTTGTCTTATATGTGTTAGCTCACTATCATTCTAATCCAACCAAAAGTTGAGTTAGCTATTATTCTCAAACTTGAGATTAGCTCTATTATTTTAGCTAAATATGGGTTGCATGAGTGTAGTTATCGGATGTCAACCTTTTGGAGGAATGTTTTTAAATTAAAAAGAATTGTTGACTTAGATTCTAAGAAAACAGTAGGTAATGGAAAGGATATTAGGTTTTGGACAAATAGGTGGATGGGAGAATGTCCTTTAAGTGAGTTATATCCTTAGTTGTATTCAGTAGCAACTAACATTGAAATATCTGTAGCATTAGTTCTAGATTCTGGTAATATTAACTTGGCTTTTAGGAGACAACTAACAGGGGAGCTTAGGGAGGAATGGTGTAGTTTAGTTTCTCAACTTAGGGTAGTGCTATTGGATAGTGAGCAGGCTGATACTTTGAGTTGGCGATGGAATAATAATGGTACATTTTCGAAACACTCTTTCTATATCTGGCTTGAGTATGGAGGGATTCAAAATGTTACTTTTGATACTATTTGGAGAGCAAAGATTACATTTAAGATTAAAATTTTCTTGTGGCTTGTTAAACAAAAAAAGATTTTGACTAGAGTAAATTTGAGCGAACAAGGTTGGTCAGGAGATGTAGCATGTCTGTTTTGTGGGGCTCTTGAAAACTATAGAACACTTATTTCTGCAATGTATCTTTTTTATAACAATTTGGAATTGGATAGTTGATTATAACAACTTTATGTTTGATATTATGATTATAGAAAAATTGTGGCTTATTGATCCTTTAATTCCTTTTAAACATAGGTATTTGATCGAACTTGTGAGATGGGAAATACTTTGGGTCATGTGATTAACAAGGAATAAGCTTTGTTTTGAGGGGATTCATACTTCTTTTAGATCTATAGGATCTCAAATTATTTCTTTAGCACAATTTTGGGTGAAATCCAAAGAAAGGAGTACTCTTCTTACATTATCTTTAGTTCTACCTACTGATGTGTTGCAATTGTTTGTTGTCTTTGATAATCTTTTATTGCAGGAGGGGAGAGTAGCTGGAACAAGTGGTTTAGAGCATCAACTTGATAGTTTTCAGGAAGAGAACATAGTAGATTGTTTCTTTTGAAGGTTGTTCAGGAGGAGAACAAGTGATTTAGAGCATCAGGTTGATAATCTTTAGTTGATTGTTTCTTTTGAAGGTTGTTTGTTGATATGTACTTACGTAGTTTTTTTGTTAGATATTCATAGGAAAATGAGATGCATGGTTGAATATATACTTGTTTGTTATTGGGTTTGATTGGTGGTATTAAGCCACTTTTATCAACAAAAAAAAAAAACTTCTCTTTTATAACCGGGCATCTGAGAGGTTCGTCATCTCACCGAGCAGAACTACCCGTTACAGGAAAGTCAATACATTAAGCGCAATATATAGAAGATATTATTAATTATGATATGCAACGGCAGTTACATATTTATTTATGTTATCTGTTAAGATATGATATCCTGTAACCTTATTCAAAAAAAATATAGTTAATAAAGTCCGTCAAGAGTGCAGAATAAATAGCTTCCTTTTTAATTTTTTTTGGTAGTATGTTTCTGATCCAAATGGGCAATGCAGGCATATGAGACCAGCTAGACTGGAAATAACCAAATCAATGTGTTGAAGATATTGACGGAGTTATTTTTACTTCACGCAGTATATTAATTATATAATTCTGCACTTTATCTTTATTAATTTTGCGTTGCGTGAAACCAAAATAGTTGTATCAATATTTCTACCAATTAATACGATGAACTACTAATTCAAGTTTGACAATTAGAGTCTAGGTTCAAGTCTGATAATTAATTAGGAACTTAAAGAGTCCAGGTTCTAGTTTGACATTTAGAGTCCAGGTTCGTTGTATCTTGCATGTTAAATAAATTAGTATATCTCAATTGATTCTTTTTTAGAAACAAAAAAACAAAAACAAAAAATTGAGGGGAATGGGATCACTGATGTACTTGTATAATCCCGATTTTTTTATTTATATTCAAAAAATAAATTGAATTTTAAAAAATAACTGAACCGGTCATCAAATTTAAAAACTACCCAAACCGGTTAACCGTTAACCGGACCAAATTTCCGGTTAACGGTTAACCAGACCCTTTAAAATAGTCTGATTAACCATTAACCGGAAATTTGGTTTGGGTCCGGTTAATGGTTAACCGAACATATATTTTTGAATATTCAAACATTATATATCATCTAGGATCACCAAATTAAAACTAAAATTACTCGTACAAATAATCTCGCAATATTCATCATTCTTAATTTGTAATATTTGAAATATAAACTACTTATATTCACTCATATTATATATACATTCTAAGAATCATTTTTTTTTTTTTACAAATATATATATATATGCACATCTAAATCTTACAAAAATTTAATAAATTCGCGTTTGATTCGTATTTGAATCTGACCAGAACCCAATATATTGACATCACAATCCCAATTTAAAGTAGCTTAATATTTTTTTTACAAGAAAAAAGGTAAAGGTATTGAACAAAAGTTGTGCTCAAATATAAAGAAGAAATTGATGTTCATGTATATCAAAAATATAATTTATCGGAAAGTCTTGAGCAAGAAAAAATGTATGAATCATATTAATTTAACATTTCTAATTTTATTATTTGTTTTGAATTGTAACAATTGAATATTTGTTTTCTGATACATATTGTATAATATAGCTATTATTATAATATCTTCAAATTGCACTAAATCCGCGTTATTTCCCATTGAATTTTAATATACAAATTGACTTTTTTTTATTTATAATTTGAATTTAGAACCAAATTGTTTTAATATCATTTATGGATATTCTTGAATTTTTTTTATTGGTCTATTTTTTTTATAAAAATATGTTGTTTTGTATGATATATTTTTTTTTCCTAATAATATGTTCTCATTATAATGTACATGCATAATACCCCGATTTTTTTATTTTTATCCAAAAATTAAATTAAATTTTAAAAAATAACCGAACCGGTCACCAAATTTTAAAACTACCCAAATTTCAACGAGGATAGCAAATACTAAAATTTCAATATATTGGGTTCTGGTCAGATTCAAATACGAATCAAATGCGAATTTATTAAATTTTTGTCAAATTTAGATGTGCATATATATATATATATATATATATATATATATATTTGTAAAAAAAAATGATTCTTAGAATGTATATATAATATGAGTGAATATAAGTAGTTTATATTTCAAATATTACAAATTAAGAATGATGAATATTGCGAGATTATTTGTATGAGTAATTTTAGTTTTAATTTGGTGATCCTAGATTATATATAATGTTTGAATATTCAAAATATATATGTCCGGTTAACCATTAACCAGACCTAAACTAAATTTCCGGTTAATAGTTAACCAGACTATTTCAAAGGGTCTGGTTAACTATTAACCGGAAATTTGGTCCAGTTAACCGTTAACCTGAAATTTGGTCCGGTTAACAGTTAACTGGTTTAGGTAGTTTTCAAATTTGATGACCGGTTCAGTTATCTTTTAAAATTCAATTTATTTTTTGGATATAAATAGAAAAATCGGTGTATAATCAGGTGGTAGGTGGATCTTGACTTGCATTATTTGGTTTTTAATCAGCTCAAAATTTTATATTCTATCCTCCTTAAAAATAATAGAGAGTTGACATAATTATTAAGGATATTGATGAAACTTGTTTACAACTATCGCAATTAATAATGTGTATAATGGATATAGATAAGGAATTTTTTTTATTAGCTCATCAGATAAAAATCTTATTTAACTTATCTTTTAAAGATATAGATTAGATTTACTTTATGCCTGTTATTCTATAGATTGATTCTTGCAAATTGCAATATGATTTAGTTAGTAACATTTTTTTGGAAACAATGAGCCAACAAATACATAATTGTTTTGGTACAATTTCAAATATTAATAATTATTGTGTTAATTTATATTAGTATAGAGTGAGGCAACGGTATTGTACATAACGCTAATTGGTCTGTATTACATATTAATATTTTTGTTTTGAAATTCTAATGATTCATATCAACCTTAGCATTTTCAAATCGAAAATTTGAATTCATAGTATGAGTAAATATGTGCATTATATTATATAAATTATTATTCTCACTATTACATAAAAGAGAGTCATACATCTATCACAATAAATAATGGGGATATAGGTAAGGATTTCTTTTATTTGTTCATCAGATAAATGTATTAATAAGAAAAAAATTATTTAATTTATCTTCAAAGGATACAGATAATATTTGCTTCATACCTGTTATTCTATAGATTGCTTCTTGCAATATTGTTTAGTTAGTGACATTTTTTTCAGAAATAATGAGCCAACACATATATAATTGATTAGTTACATTTTTAAATACTAATAATTATTGTAGTTAATTAATTTATACTAGTATATGTGGAGGAGTAGAACTAGGGTGTTTTTTAAACTCATCAAGTATTTTGGTGAGTTTAACTTCAAATTTTATTAAAATGGCTTTAAAAAAAAATTATAGGTTAATTTTAATACGTTTGTTTTTCATCATTTGACTTTGTATTAAATGAAATTAAATGAATCTTTTTAAAATTTGACATGTAAACTTATTGCATATAGAGTAGAACTAGGGTGTTCTAAAACTCACCAAGCTCCTTGTGAGCTTAACTCTTAAAACTATTGGAATGACTTCAAACAACAAATCTAAACCGTTGATATTGATCTACTTCACGAGTGATGCGTTTACATGTCAAATTTATAAAATTTTGACTTAATTTATTATAAAATCAAGCAGTAAAAAAAATATTTATAAGTTAATTTTAATGCGTTCTTTTTTAACATTTTTTATTGCTTGATTTTATACTAATTTAATTTAAAAATTTATATATTTGACATGTAAATGCGTCAGTCGTAAAAATATGTTCATTTTAAAAAGTAATTCACGTCATATCAATTCATTAGATTTTTTATGTAATGACTTTGATTGAAATTAATTGATTCAAGGAGGACAAGGAAAGTTAAATGAGTAATTTTAGGTAAAATTTAGAAACTATTTTTTTTTTTTATCAAAACTAGGCTGATAGCCATGCATGCTTTGCGCCGTGTCAATGGGTACGGTACGGGTCGGGCGAAGACATTTTCATACCCATACCCATTAAAATTGATCTTACTCATACCCATTAAAAATTGATCTTACCCTACCCTACCCTTACCCGTTAATATTATCAGGTAACGAAACGGTAGCGGGTGAATAACGGATAATACTAGTATAATAATTAGTTTTATTATATTTTACAAATTAAACATCAAAAACTCATTCATTTTAACACACATATAATTGTATTTTTGATAAAAAATAAAATAAATGTGCAATCCATTCCAACTAAATTATTTTCCGTTCCAACTAAATTATTTTTTATAAAGAATAAAAATTTAAAAACATGAATACACATTTAAGTGAGTTGGAAATTGAATTAAATATACATTTAAGTGGGTTGGAAATTGAATTGAATATATATTTGGATTTTATAATTACCCTATAGGGTAACGGGTACGAAATAGTCATTACCCATACCCTTACCCATATCCATACCTAATAAGTTAACGGAAAAAAACCTTACCCATACCCGCCTTATCGAATACGATACGGGTTGGATAAATGGCTAAAAATGTACCATTGACACACCTAGGTAGATTTCGTATCAATATTGAATGTAATAATACAAATTGTCATGCTCTTAATATATGATAACTCATATGAATGGAAAGATGTATAAAATTATTTATTTTCTTATATACCGCGCTTGAATAATGGCGAAGATTTTATTTTGTTATATTTTGAGAACAAGATAATAGCAACATAAAATTGCAGGTCACATTATTTTTTTTATATTTGAGAATCTGAAGAGTTTGATATATAAGAAGTTGCACGGAGCCTTTTTTTTTCTCAAGAGTTTCATATATTTTATTCATCTGATTCTTTTTCAATCTAGTTGTAGGATCCAACTTTCGAAATTTCCCTATTTATCAAAAACAATATATTTTCAAGAAATTTCTCAATCAAGATCGGACAGAACAGAAATGCGACAAAAAAATAAAGGTTCTCTCTCACCACCTTGTGAAATCAGAATATCAAACGATGAGATCATCATTGAATTATTAATGTTGCTTGGATAAAAACCCAAATAGAGAGAACAAGCCCAATTGCATTTGGTCGTTGATATATATATATACAGGCTTAATTCACCTAACAAAGGTGGTACAACTTTGTAGTCATGTGTAGAAGTTATTGCTTGAAATCAATCTTCCTAGAAATTATAAACCAAATTCCTGAGTGAGATTATTTATGGTGTTATGCGTAGTGTAGATCGGTTTGTATGACATATTAATTTTTTATATGAAAATTTACTTGCAGATTTAATTTTATGTTTTTTTTATATATATTTTATATAGTTGTTTTAGATAGGTAGAAAATCAATACTTGTAAATGGTCTAAAATATTTACATCAAGTGGTTTCCTACCTATTTTAAAAAAAAAAAAGTCTAAAACATATAAAATTTGATCTACAAGTACATTTTTCATATGAAGAATTCATATGGAGATCATTAAACGATTCAGATTGATTGTTTAAACTTTAAAAATAAAAATACTGATTTATAGTACAGACCAGTATGCACTATGTAGAATACCATAACATCACTCCCAGTTCTTTTGTAAGTATAACATAAAAATTCAACATTGAGCCATAGCTAAATGCCCAGTATCTCAGTTTATACGCTTCAAAAGTTTTAATTTAACATTACCATGTTACCCTTCTGGGTTAATTAATAACCCAGCCTCATAGCATCTCAAATTAAAGGGAAGGCCCATAAAGCACCAGGCTTAAATTAGGCAGTGTTTTCCCTCCATGTAACTTGTCAATAAGTTTTCTTATGTCATTATAATTATACACAAATAATTTTTATTCTGTAATTTAGGTAACATTTATAGCGGCTATTTTAACATGGACATTTGTTAGATGCTATGATGTTTACTTAATTTAAACTATTTACTGCTATAGCGAACACTTAATAAAATAATTTAGGTAGCGTTTCCCCCAATTATTTTTTTTTATAACTAAACTTTTTTTTTCATTTTTCATTAAGTTTCTATGGTTAAAAAAAAACTTGCTTTTTTATAATTATACTTTTTTTATATAAAAGTTCATGATTATACTTGATCTTGAAGCAATGTGATGCTTAATATTCTCATAATTACTATTACATAATGTTTATTTAACTTCTAAATATCTAATTATGGTGTTAATTTTTAAAATTTGTAACGATTTGAATCATATGAGTTTGTATTTTGAGATACTTTTTATGCAAATAATTAGTTGAAAAATAATATTTGTTATGAGAAGATAGCATTCGTTAAATAAAAAAAAATCTGTTATTTCGGGTGCTCACGTACTGCAACTATATATACTTCAGATCTTTTCTTATTAAATTTTCTTTGAATATATTTATTACAATTATTACGGTGTATCTATTGGTTGTTCATGTATTATGCATGCTACTCATGCTAGTTTGATTATTATATTCATGTAGTTTACGTATTTATTTATTTATACTTCCTTCAGTCTGATACAATATATACTATACACGATAAGTGAGAATATCGAGTAAAAATTTCAAGTAATGTTGAAAAATCACGATTCTAGCATCGCAAATATGACCCCGACAGAATTTGAATATTAGAGAAAATTAATTGTATATCATATTCAAACTGAATACAAGCTAGATTGCAGGTTATTGATTTCAGATACAGCAGTGTCAGACAATAGTTGCTAGGTTAACTGTTTTAAATGTTATGTGTGTATTTTGATAACTGCTGGTTCTTTTGTTTGTTGTTTGATGGTTTTATCTTAATTTTTGTAGGTGTAATAGGTTCTTGCATAAATTTGTTTAATATGCGCTTTTCTTTTGAGTTCTGATAGGATTGATATCAAAGGTTTTGTACTAGTACCAAAAAACAATGTACATTTCGTTTTATATGAAATCGATGATGAAAGTCACTTATATATATAAAAAAAAAAACATATTCAAATTCAGAGTTCCTATATAGTGATTACCTCACAACAATAAATAACTTAAAGTGGTCAAGTTGATATACTCTCTTCATTTAAGTGACTTGTTTATATCGTCATGAATAATCTTCTACATATATAGTTCATGGTTTGTATTAGTTGGCGCAAATATCAATTGATGTATATGTTACATTTTCTAATTGGAGTTCAGCATATATAATTTTATTTCAAAATGTACATAAGAATTTCTAACAGTGGTATAATTGCACTGAGGTACCATATTAGTAAAACCACACTTTGAAATTTAGCACTAATTAAGTGCCGAAAACATTTAAAAAACACCAATTTGTCACCTAAGAAATTAATTAATGTTAAGACATCTGTAAAATATTTACTTTTGCTACAGTAATTTTTTCAAAAGGTAAAAAAAAATTTACAAATTGTAAAGTGCACAAGTACAAATCAACATATTATATTTTTAATATTTTTTTATCAAATTTTCAAAATGGGATAAATATATTTCAACAATATATTTGACATAATTTAATCTGTATAAGATAATGTGATTCAAATCTCAACATGGTGTGAATTATTTTTGCAATAGCTTTGGATCCCAAATTTGACGTGAAGTATATGAATATGTGTGGTTCATATTTTCCAAACATACAAAATATATTGCTTCAAACATGACTGTGAATATTTGTGTTTGTTCCATAAAATTACTATTCAAATATATATTAGATGTTCTTTGACATTTTTTATTATATTTGAATCATAAATGTGACCATAATAACAAAACAATACGCTCTAAATACAATAGAAGAATTTCAAGCATAATTTATGATACATCTCTTAGATTTCGAACAAATAATTTTTTGAGCTTGTAGAGAACATATATTGGATGTTATTTAATAATTTTAGGAATATTTAAATAATAAATATAACTATATTTTATTAAAAACATCAACAAAGCAGGCACTCTGATTTTAACGATGAACGTTTTGCCATGACTTGTTTGCAACAGGTTTCCTTCAATTATCAATATGGGGGGGATTTACAAAATAACATTTCTCCAAAAAAAAATCTAACAAATACTATCTCTTCAAATTTTTTGACAAAATGAACCCACTAAAGTAAAAGTATTCCCTTCCTTAAATTTACTGACATCCATTACCTATCTCTTGGCCTCCTTCAAAATTTCGATCCAAAATGAAAAGATTGATGTCAATGTTAATATGAGAATTTTCAAATTTATTCAACAAAAAAGCTTATATAGTGAAAAGATAGAGGGGCTTTCTTAAGTGATGGATAACATAGGAATTTCATGGAATAATTTACTACAATTTTGAATATTAATCATGTGTCGTGATGATGTTTACTATAATTCTAATAATAAATTTCTTTTCATATTGGATGTTAATCACGGCATTATTAGAAATTGTTGAAAGGCGAACCAATTTTGGTTGGCGACATATGAGATAGTAAACTATTTTGTTGATTGTTTACAATTTATTAGTTATTCTTTGATATTTTTTTAATGTGAAGTTGTTCACTTCATTTTATTACTTTAAAAATGTATCTTTTTTTTATTGCAGAAATTTAGAGAGTTTGAGACAAGCATAGAAGGTTAAAAGAAGGATGCGGAAGTAGTTTATGTTTATGATTTTAATATTTTGTAGCGATATGTTATGTTTTTGTATTATTTTTGTTTTGTTGATATAGTAATTAGTAATATTTTTGGGTTATATATATATATATATGAGCTAGGCTACGGTGAGTTGCGAAGTAAAGTGATTATTTTACTTCACGTTCATATTTTGTGATTTTAAAGTTCAAAATATCGATCCGAACCGTTCATCTTGTTCTTCATATTGAAATGTGCTTGGAGAACAAATTATATATTTTTTGGAATTTTTTTATTATTTATTAAGTAATTTTGAAAGTCGCTGATCTGATGGTCCAGAAAATTTTACTGTTTTTACTATTCACAGCAATTTTAAAAAATGCTTAATAAATAGTAAAAAAATTCCAAAAAATGTAAAATTTGGTCTTCAACCACATTTCAATATGGATTAAATATCTAATGGTTCGGATCGGTAATTTGGACTTTCAAAATAAAAATACAGCGTGAAGTAGAAACGCGTTTTACTTCGCAACTCACCATAGACTACCTCTATATATGTATATATATATATGAGATGAGCTCGCTACTCCATGGAATAAAACGTGTTTGTACTCCACGCCGTATTTTCATTTTGAAAGTCCAAACGACCGATCCATATATATATATAGAGAGAGAGAGAGGTTGGCTAAGATCAAAGTGGTAGTTCCTGAGGTTTGATGCTACTAATTCGTTTTTCAATTTTCAAAGTTCAAAACATTGATCCGAACTATTCAAGTTGTTCTCCATATTAAATTGTGCTTGGAGACCAAATTTTACATTTTTCTGAATTTTTTTACTATTTATTAAGCCACTTTGAAAACAGCTGATCCAATGGTGGCTTCTGATTTTACTGTTTTGTTAAGCCACCGTTGGATCAGCGATTTTCAAAGTGGTTTAATAAATAGTAAAAAATATTCAGAAAAATGTAAAATTTGGTCTCCAAGCACAATTTAATTTGGAGATCAATTTGAACGGTTCGGATCGACGTTTTCAACTTTGAAAATTGAAAAAAGAATTGGTAGCACCAAAGCTCAGAAACTACCATTTTGATCTTAGCCAACCTCTATATATATATATATATATCTCAATCTAGTTTACAAATTTGAAATTTAAATTTCATTTGAGCTAGCACGATTGGATAAAATTATGAATCAAACTAAAACTGATCGTGCAAAGATAGATTTATGTTAGATTTGACAATTTTGAGATTTAAACATTTAAAATCAGCAGTGAAGATGCTGCTTACCATTATAGGGATGCGAATCGAGGAATACCGGAACAGTTTGGACTTCATATTTTGCTGGGGAAGGCGAAGAGAGAAAAGAATAGAAGTAAATTCAGGGGACGGAATACTTTTACTTTGGTGGATCCACAGTTATTTTGTTAAAAAAAAATTGAAGAGAGTATTTTGTTAGATTTTTTTTTGAAAGGAAGGTTATTTTATAAAATTTCTCATCAATACGTATCAAAGATCCATATCCGCTGCTTTTCAATTTGCTGCTCTTCTTCTGCTATTTTCTCTATCTCTCTCCTCTTCCTTTCTTCCATGTGATTCTCTTTCTCTCTCTACTCTTTTTTAAAGAGAGATATAGAGAGTAAAAAATAGCAGCCAACTGCTTTTCTTAATAGAAAAGTAGCGGATATGAAATCTATAGCTCAACATATCCCTTTTTTTTTGTTCTAATTGATTTCTACAAGATTTCTACAGCACTTATAATATGAAATCTATATATTTTTTAATTTGATTTGTTTCATGAATTGAACAAAAGTGTATTCATCCGTAGCTCAACACAATTTGTTTGCGCGCACAGGAATAAGTCTAACAGTCCTTTTAATTTTAAAAAAAATAACCTTTAAACAAAAAAAAAATAATCAGTATACTTGCTACTTAATACTAAGAGTATGTATACACATACTGGACTTGCATGTATTCATCTCACTCAGCGATCCACCATTATTATTCTTCCTTCTAATTTAATAGCCTAAAATTAATTATTCTTCTATTTACAGGAAAAAAAAGTTCATATATTTCATTGATTACAAGAAAATGGTTTATTGTTTCTATGCTTCGGGCCGGAAAATTTTTATCTATAGAAATTATTAAATTCATAAGTACGGAAACAGAAGGAGTACTTGAATTCCAACAAATCTACAAAGATCTGGTTCAATGAGTTTGATCCAAATATATGAATCGATCTCAATAGTCCAGATTCATAGATATATTTTATTTAAAAAAAATAGGCATTGATTGAAAAATTTGAAATTTAGATTTTACAAAAAATCAGATAAGTAATGGATCGATTTCAATAATGAAGATTCAAATTATTTTTTTTTAAAAGAAAAATTAGAAGGATTAGTCTCTACCCAGTTTAAATAAAAAATAAAAAATTTGAGTCAGATTTATGGATATGTAACATAAAAATTTCTCTTTCTTCACCATTTATTTATATATATTTATGGATATGGACCATTAAAACCGGTCCATATATTTTGAATCGTATTTATTGAATCATATCTTTTTAGATTTATTGAAAATTAGATACTCTCTGTTTCTGTAGTGTGACTATAATAATTTCTATAGATAAAAAATTTCCCTTCAGACCATCTTCATTTAACTTTATTTTTAGTCATATTATTTTCCATTACAAGATTTACCTTGTGTATAACATCTCTAGAAAATATATATACATATACATCTAGCTCCAAAATTAATGGATTATATTTGAATTTTCTTCTCTAATATCAGCAATTGCAAATAAGAAGTGTACTGTCTAGTCTCTGGTACGAAGATGTGCAATTTACAAACAGAAAGCACTTCAATACGACCTAGGACCTACGGGCTACCATATAAGCCTCTACAAATGGAAGTAAATCATCATGGTAATAATTTGTTGCTTTGCTTCTTCGTCAAGCACTGTCCTACAACGCATGCTAAAATTCAAACAGGATTAAACTCATGAACAACTGGACTGTATCCAGAAATAAAGATCTCGCTACACCAGGGAGAAAAAAAAAAAAAAAAAACAACTACCTTTCGTCTCTGTACATGTGGTGGGGGCAAAAAAAAATCAAAATTTCACTGCCAATTAACTGCTTTTAATCTCATTTTGACAAAAGCTAAATCTAAACTAATCCCTCTCAGGGGCATCCCCATCCTTTCTCGCACTTACATTTCCAGCATATGACCAAATCTTCCCTAAATCACCAGTAAAATATTTTTCTCCTTTAAAGGGAGCTTGATTTCTAGCAGGGCTACCGACAGCAGGGGTGGTACAGAAAGCGGGCGTGGCAAATGGGGATGCATAAGGAGTGTTCTGAATTGAAAAGGGACTAGGAGATATGCGCTTCTGTACAGGCACCCCACCAAGTCCTCGGTTGAACATTGTAACTGATTCAGTACCTGCCGATTGTCTAGTTGCATCATCTACATAGAGCACATCGTCTATGCGGGCAATGATATTAAAAGCAAGGCTCTCCATGACTCGTGAATAGCTCTCTAAAATTGACTGGCCCACATCCTGTCAAATTTTACACAGGATGCATTGTCTCAAAATTAGAAAGAAGCAAAAGGGAACTTTGTAATAAGGCCCTAGATTGTCAATAGCTATCAAATTTCACATGGGATGCAATCCACCTCTAGTATTGAAATTGGTAATTAAAACGGGAATTTTACAATAAGCTACTTTTCTTTTTTATACAAAAATAGTTAATCATCAATTGCCAAGTACAATAGGTTGTCATTGTTGTAACTTATGTCTCAGAACCATTAGGTTTTACAATTTTTTATGTTACAAAAAAGGTTACTAACCATGAGAAATAACAATTTAGCCAGTACTTGATGGTCCTTTTTGAATGGTCAAACTATTCTTATTAAAGCCACTTTTATCAAATTTTACTACTAGCAGTTTCCAAAATCAACAACAAACTACTTGTTTTGAATCTCCAATTAAAAATGATATTTTGCAAATAATAACACAAGGGCAATTTTATTGCAATTCCCGGGAAATGGAAGCAGCAATTTCCAGTTGACGGAAATAAATCTGTGGTGATTCCAAGGAATAACAGGGAGCCTGCAATTCCAAATCCAACCATTCATCTGTTTTGAAATTCGTGCATAAAACTATCTTTTTTTGAGATTTGAGCATAAAGAGCAATGAATGGTTGGATTTGGAATTGTAGGCTCCCTGTTATTCCTTGGAATCACAGCAGATTTGTTTCCCCACTTGACATATTCTCTTAAAAGAACTTTCAACTACCTTGTTGTACTGTATCTTGTTCATATCCAAAACAGTTTGAGGAAGGCGAGGGTACCGCAACCTGAGGCTAAGTAACAAACCCTCGGCCCGTTGGGACAGAAGCGAGTTCCGATCCGCATCTCCTACGAGGCCCTTGACTTTGCCACCCCAAGATGAAGACTGCTTCTTTGGCTTGGGCTTGGGCTTGGGCTTTGACGGGCTTTGTTTTTTGCTGCCTTTCAGCCGCCACACATGAACTGCTGCCTCGATCCTGTTGGCTATCTCCAAGGTGTGGTGTTCTGAGGAGAGATCAAGACAATCAAGAAGACACTCTGGAGAGAACTGGTCAGCTGTTATGTACCTGTAGATTATCTCCCCTAAGCATAATTTTCCACTCTGCATGTATCAACAACCAATTATGTCAACCAATTAATTTTTAATTTTATTAACATTCAGGTATCCTGGCTTTTGCTACCATAGAAGGGTTTTTTGTTGTTGCATTTTACACTCTGATTTACATAGCCTAACTAATAAGCTCACACCTTAGGCAAAGTTTCCAAGTAAACGTCAGGAATTTCCATCTCAGAAAGAACCCCACTATTAATTGCCATGGCTGCCTTTAGTATCTGATTAGCACAATCCCGGCATTGTTGGAGCTTCTTTCGAGAGCCTTCCGACAAGCCCTTTTGCGGTACCCTTGGGTAAGGCAACCACCACTTCTCCTCCTGCCTGACTGATGGTCGGCCAAGCAAACCACCTGATGAATAAGCCCCAGCACCTAAGTTAACAAAATAAGATTCACCGGTTAGCATCATACTTGAGAAGTTAGAGTATATCCTTAAAATTAAGTTCTTTCATGTCAAATCAGTCCAGGCTCTTTATTTTATTTTTGGATTTCACTCGGGTACAAAGAGAGAAGAGGAACAATAATAAGTAATCTAAGTTGGGACTAAAATATGGTATGTAGCAAAAAAATTAATAACCCATATGAGATTTATCTATCCTCAACTTCTGCCAATGTTTAGAATAAAAAAAATAAATGCATGCTTCACATCCTCTTTCTCCTCAGAACAAGCCTTTGTTAAAAAAAAAACAACAAAATATTATCTACAGAAAAATTATAGGTAGATACAGACCTGATCCATCCTCATCGGCATCAGCCACGCAGATTCCTCTATCTACATACCAAAATTCAGTCTCCTTAAACCCATCTAAGATCGAAATTAGCATAGCATCGAGCTTCTTCAAAGCAGGTAAATTCATGCAGAGGTCAGAGCGGGGCCGCGGAACCATCACCTCGAAGGAGATCCCACTTCCACCAGGGAACTCCTGTAGGGATGGTACGAGTTCTACAATGGAGTCACTGACAGATAGGAGCCACTCCATTTCTCTTTTCCACATTGCCTTTTTCTGTGGGGCCAGGGGTTCTAATCTCCATAATTCACCAAACACCGTCGCTGTATAAATATAAGGAAATAAATTAACAAGAGAATTAAGAAGGAATTAAAGTGTGAGCCCAAAAAAATTTAAAAAGAACATGTATACCACAATCAATCTCCATCTCTTCACTAATCCTCCACTAATCATGTTGTATCATGTGTTTTGGTCATGCATGATATTTCTCACTTTGTGAAGGTAAAGCCATATTCTTCTAAATTAATTAATAAGAAGCTACTTACTCTTGTGTAATGGTCAAAGCAACAATAATTTAAATGATAACAAAGAACAATGGTTTTGAGCCAATAAAATTTATGTCAGTGTAATGAGAAAGCTGTCTCAAATGACACATCTTTAATTGAACTTTCTTATAGACAATTGACTAACCAGAAAGATTAGTGATAGCATTAGATATAGCAAGAGCTGTGCACACCCCCTTGCCGCTACCAGACATATCTTCACCTAGTAGAAGCTTGGCAAATCTCTCCTTCATCATTTCTACTTCTGATGAATTTACAAAAAAAAAAAAAAATGTACATTAGTGGATACCTTAGTTGTTACCGGGGAGGAAAGATTTTACACTTGAAACACCACAATGGATGCTCAAATCTTTAAGTCTAGTCTGTGATGTCTTTGAGCTAAGCAAATTCTAGGTTATAAAAACTACTGGTAAAGAGTTCTAAATGTTTACGAGGTGTTCCAATAGTTGATAAAGAGATTTAAATACATCGATAAACAATTATATGACACAAATATAAATTACTTGGACGATGTTTCTACAGATATTCTGAAAATCAAGGTTCGAAGTGGAAAAATGGTGTTAAATTAAATATTCTACCAATATAGCAAGAAGAATAGACCAGACAATTCAGCTTATCGCTTGCACAGGCAGCGCAGCTTTCCCCGAAATACAAACTTAAACTAAAAGGAAGACTTTCAGAAAATCTAAAAATGCAAGGTTCTTAACAAAAATTTCTTCAAAAATGAAAGAAAATTCGGACCTGTCAATTCATCTCGCTTCTCCAGCTTCCCGTCCCAAAAAATAACTCCATTGCTCGGCGGCAGCGGCGAGGAAGAAAATGAGCTGGAAGCGCCGGCAGCGGAGAACGAGGCAGAGGCAGCACCATACCTCCTGCGACCTGAGCACTCACTGGAGGTCTCAGAACCACTGACGTCAGCACTAGGACTGTAGCTCCCGCATCTCTCATCGGATCCCTCCGACGAAACACTCGCCATTGGTAGCAGCAACAAGTATTACCTCGAGAAACCTCGAAAAACTCCAAATTTGAAATAAAGAAAGAACTAGAAACAGAGTGAGCTGATCTCTTCTTGGCTCAATCGCATCTTCTTTGGGGATTCGAGGAGAAAAAAAGAAGGTAATGTGGTGATTGCGAAGGGTTGAGAGAGAGAGAAAGAGTCAGATGCTTTTGGTTTGTGCCTTTGATTCTCTCTCTAATCTCTAATCTCTAATCCCTTCCTTTCTCTCTCTTTCTTTATTTTTGTCGCTGATGAAGTGGGAAAAGCAAAAGAGAGCAGCTTACAGGCGTCGGTTTCTTTTTCCGTATCCCCTACTTCGTATCTTCTGAATTAACTCAACTTTTTATTTTAGATCTCGACCATTCGATTTTAATCCGCACGAATATTAAAGGTACTCGTCCATACAGGCATGGGCCAGATTAACCAGATTCCTGATCGAACGGCCAGGATATGAACACAAACGGTACAATAATGCAGAGGTTGTGGACTCGTTTCTTTCTCCGTATCCCTTCTCGTTTTCTACAGATGCACAGAGCACTTTTCTATCACTTCGAAAATAATAACTTTTACTTCTCTTTTCTACAGAAATTTACCCATCTATTAGGTGCGCCAGTTGTGTCATGTAGTCGAACGAATTTAACCTTGGAAGTAGCCAAATCAGTGGATCGCGAATAACTGTGACTCGTAATTAAGTATTGTTCGTGGTTTTAAATGACACTCTAGTTTATGCTCTTAGACCTAAGTTCATGTAATCTGGGTTTCTTAATGGAGCGCAGTTAAACAGCTCCCGTGTGTGTGTGTATATTTTCTCTTTGCCAAGATATCAAAGCGAATAGCAGGAGCTACACGTACGGGAAAGAACACTGCATATTGCATTATTTTGATTTGTAATCATATATGTAGATTCATATAATCATATATACGATTAATATTATAATTTTATTATGCATTTTATATACATAAACTAGTATAATATAAAATATTACTAAATTAAAAGTCCATTACAATAGAAGTCTAAAATTAAGATAGATAAAGCATATCAATACAGCATAATGCATGCCACATAATCACGGTATTAATGTTATTGTTTCAGTTATTAAAAATTAATTGATCTCAGCGTGCAACTATTTTTTGACACAATGCATTGTAAAAAGTTTAAACTCGTCGTGGCTTTATTTGTTATTGACTCAATTTGGAGATGAAAATGGGAGATACAAAACATTATAATTACGTTATGCTTATTGTTACCTTGAGATGGGGTTACGCAGAAGGAACAATGATGGCGATTAAAAAGGCCATTTCAATGTGCCCCGATGCCACGTGGCAATGATGGAATTTGGGTCCGGTTGGAGTAAAGTATCAGCGGTGCAGTGAAAAGTTAGGCTCGCCACAAAAATTTGTTTAAAAATAAATAAATTAAAAAACCTTGTTTAGGTCATAGGGGGGCGAGTGGTGAGATGTCAGGTGAATAAGTGAACACTATTTTTGAACAAAAATTAATGTTGCTCTGGCACGTGATGTCGCTTATTTTTTACATAATATTCTAAATCAAAGGTCTTCGGAGAGAAAAAAAATGAATAAATTAAGAATAATAGAATTTCGACAGTAATAATCGTCTCCAAAGAAATACAATTGATTATAAATTATATTATTATAAAAACGCCGAATTACACCAAATAAAATATAAGTACATTTTATCTATGCAAAAAAACATTAAGTAAGATTTTATTATCTAGGAAATTATTACTACGTCACGCAATATTTACAAAAAAAAATACGACAGAAAACAGCAGCTATTGCGCAAAATTATTATGTAAAATAAAACTAACAAAAAGGAGCTACCAAAAAAAAAAAAAAAAACCCCAATGTATTGGTCTTCTCACTTACGAAACTATTAACTTGTTCACTAAAAAAACAAAATTTGAATGATAAAATCAACAACCGATCTTACAAGAGAATGAGTCTTTAATTTCACAGCAAAGACAATGTTCTTCGTGTAAAAAAAAATTGCATATTTGAATAAAAAAAAATACTATGAATATTAAATAATTGAGTAGCTTTACGTTTGACATTTACTCCTTAGCATAGTGTTAACTATTACGTGTAAGTGCTAACTCTTTGATATTGCTATTGCAATCAGCTGTACTCAAGGGCGGACCCATGATTTTCATGGGGTAAAAAAATATCAAATCGGATTTAAATTTATTAACTAATTAGGTACTCAATAAAAAACAATGCCTTAATTTATATTTTTCAATGCCCTAACTTATAATTTCTGATTCTCTAACCTATAATTCTAATTACCAATTATAAATTAAGAAATTTATTTTAATTTTAATCCTAAATTTAACCTAAATTACAAATTAAATATTCAGAGGGGGCAAAAAAAAATTCAAAGAAGTGCAAAGTCAATCAAAACCTTCCGATCTCCACTAAAACTCAGAATTCATGGAAGAGCTGCCCCATCTGAGAGCATGCGGGTCCGCCCCTGACTGACTGTATTGGTTATACTAGAATAGCATTTGTGTTCTAAGGATGATAGTGTAGCTAAGGCATAACTATAACAAGCTTTCGAAATATTCTTGTTATCAATAACATTAAAATCATGCCTCATAAAAAAAAAATATTAGAATTTAGAAACTGCGTGAAAAAATAACGCTACCGTAAACATGAAAAGATCAGCATCAGCTACATGTTGATTAAAATGGTAAATAGGTTGTCATATTTATATAATTTATACAGAACCATAAATTCGGGCTAAAACATGTCTTAGAGAAACTTTTAAGACCTCTCTCACAAAAAAAAAAAAAAAATATATATATATATAGGACTTGGCTACGGTGTTATGGGTAGCTAAGAGGCCTCCCATACTACGGCTCAATATTCAACTTTTCAAAATTCTAACGGTCGATCTGAACCGTTCATCTTGTTCTCCATATTAATATGTGCTTGGAGACCAAATTTTACATTTTTTGGAAATATTTTACTATTTTTTTAGATTTATTTAAAATCGCTGTTTTTCAGACAAATCTGGACCATAAAAAACAGCGATATTCAATAAATCTAAAAAAATAGTAAAAAATTTCCAAAAAATGTAAAATTTGGTCTCCAAACACATATTAATATGGAGAACAAAATAAACGGTTTGGATCGACCGTTAAAATTTTAAAAAGTCAAATATTGAGCCGTAGCACGGGAGGCCTCTTAGCTACCCATAGAGTATTTATACTCGGGCGGGTACGGGTACCCCGGGTATACCCGTCTCGGGTACGGGTATGGCGGGTATAATTTTCAAAACCCATACCCTACCCGAGTTATACCCTTACCCGTGTACCCTAGACGGGCAAGGCGGGTACAGGTACGGGTAGAGCGAGTAGGGTATTTTTTTTTTGGTTTTTTTGTTGGTTTTTTTTTTTGCTGTTTTTTTTTTGTTTTTTTGTTGGTTTTTTTTTTGCTGTTTTTTGTTTTTTTTTTGCTGTTTTTTTACTGTTTTTTTTTGCTGGTTTGGGGGGGAAAAAAATCAGATTTTTTGAATTTTGAAATGGATGAACAGTAACTCGGGTATACGGGTACAGTTACTCGGGTAGTCGGGTACGTGTTAACTCGGGTATTGGTCTAAAATAACGGGTCTGGTCCGATTTTTGCCCGTACCCGCGTACCCGAGTACCCAACCCATACCCGAGCTCGAGCACGGGTACCCTAGCTGGCGGGTACGGGCGAGTATACCCTTAACGGGTTTTATTCAACCTCTAGTGCCTACCCATAACATATTAGCCAAATTATATATATATATATATATATATATATATATATAGAGAGAGAGAGAGAGAGAGAGAGAGAGTTAGGCTGGGGTGCTATGGATAGCATAGTGGCCCCTATGCTACGGCTCCATATTCGAGTTTTTAAAATCCAAACGGTCGATCCGAACCGTTCATCTTATTCTTCATATTAATATCTGCTTGGAGACCAAATTTTATAATTTTATGAATTTTTTTACTATTTATTAAGCCACTTTGAAAATCGCTAATCCAACGGTTTTACTGTTTTGTGCAGCCACCGTTGGATCAATAATTTTGTAAAATACTTAATAAATAGTAAAAAAATTCAGAAAAATGTAAAATTTGGTCTCCAAGCAGATATTAATATGGAGAATAAGATGAACGGTTCGGATCGACTGTTTGGATTTTAAAAACTCGAATATGAAGCCGTAGCATAGGGACCACTATGCTATCCATAGCACCCCAGCCTAACTCTCTCTCTCTATATATATATATATATATATATTTTCTATTCTTCTCCTACGAAAAAAATATATCTTTTGTGTGTGTGTCATCTTTCTTCGTTTTCTGAAAAAGTCAACAAAGCAACCACTCACTTCACACATGCAGAAACCTAATAACACTAGTTACGTAGCTAAGACCTAAAGCATACCATTTCTTTTTTAATGAACATTTTTATATGATTTTTATTTATTTTTCCTGTGGATGAAATTTAAAAAACGTACATCAACGTCATAATATCATTGGAAAATACATGAGTACCATTATACAAGTTTTTACTAATTCTTTATTTTTTTTTTTTTTTTTTTTTGGTGAGAATGGAGATGCGTCCTCATTATTAGTGATCTATTGACTATTGCCATTGGGACTAACAGTCTAGCGATAATGCTACTTTCTCGTAAGCTGGATAGGAAGTTAGGAACTAAAAGTTAAAAGAAAAAATGTATGTGCTTATTGAGTTGTTGTACTAAAATAATAACATTAATAACCTACTCACATCACATCCGGTCCCCAAGAGGGCTATTTTGGGAAAAGGAAGTTATTAAAATTGGGGCGGGAATCATCGCGCCAGGAATCGTCGTATACTTGTACTAGCTGACTATCAAGTACTAACCCTTGGCAAGTTGGCAATAAAGTATTGATGACCGTTCTTCTCAGTTTATAAATACTGGAGAGGAGCTTTATTTTTGTCGTTTTGCTATCGAAAGAAATTAAGTTCCTTTTCTTGGTAAATATAGAGGTCCTTCCTTATTTCAGGAATGGAGAGCGTGGGGACACCTGAAAAAAAAATTTGTTGGAACTGGAAGGACAATTAGAGCAAATTTGTCGGTCGGATATTACTAACCGTTTACTGTTCGGTAGGGTAAATTTGTTGGGAAGTGAATGCATCTCCGTTCTTATATTTTTACCAGGGGGATTCAAATGTCTTTATTTTTTGTATTTTTATTGTATTTTTTTTAAAATTTAAATAATTTAAAGTTTAAAACTTAAATATTAAAATAAAATTGTTAGATGTGATTTATGTTATTTTCTCTATGTATTTATAAAAAATTATTATATTTTGACTTTGCTTTTATATAAATCAAGAAGTTGAAAAATCAACGTCTATAAATTATTCACACTAATATATATTTTTACAAGCTCAAGATGACAATCAAAATAAAGTTAAAATTCAATAATTTTTTACACATCCATAGATAAAATGATGTAGTTCATATCCAACGGTTTTATTTTGAATTTTCAGATTTAAATTTTGAGTTATTAAAGTTTTTAAAAATGGAGGCATGATGGAGGCATTTGAACCCTCCTCTATTCTTATATTATGTTTTATACTATGCACGTAGATATTATGATCCGCAACGGCTATGATTAAAAAATAAAATTTTAGATTTAATATCAGTTATTTAATCAGATAATCTGTCTTCTTTTAATTAAATACATCTTTTTTACATGTAAAAGTCTAAATTTAGTTAGAAATATACTCGTCACACATACTGTCACACGATATGTTACAATTAAAATTAAATAAAGAACAAAATTGGAGAGGAAATCAATTTATTGATTTCCTTATTTCTCCTCTCCAGCTATCTCTCATTCCTTATTTCTTTATTTAACAATCATGATGGATGCTTAATTTATTTTTACGAATGTCAAATACTAAGATCTTTTAAAAATATTTTATCAGCATTTGATTATCAAATTATTTGATGTCTCAAAATTCAATACACTTCTCAATTTAAGCTACAGCGGAACCTATAGAACTAACATTAGGGACTGGTACGTGTTGGAAACATATCATATATCTAGTAAGCCACACCAATCGTAAAGTGGCAGCACAAACTAATTCTACAAATAATGAATCCTTTAAAAGAATCCAGTTATCAAAAAGTCATAAGTCAGAAATATTACTGTTAGTTTGTAATAATCTAGAAGTCAATAATACGATAATTTATCATAAAACTTTGTTCATGAATTGGATGATTAATATCATTTTGTTGCCTTAAGTATTATTGCATTTATGGATCATTTGGAGTTCATGACTGAAATTGTGAAACTCCATAATATAGATGATATATACTCTTAAAAGGTCACTAACCAAGGTAATTAGCAGGAACACTAATTATCGCGAAAAGGTTAATATGTGGATTAAAAGATGGTTAAGTTTTACAAACCACCGAACACGAGATGTCATTTTAATCACATAGATACATGTTCTAGGAACATGGAATTTGACAGACCCCGAATGAGACATTAAATAGAATTGTGTTCGTGTCATTAATGTTTCCCATTCAGTGTCACGTTCTAAAGTATGAGGTATTTATCATTCCCACTAAGAAATATGTATGTGTGATTGCTATCTACCGCTGTCCGTAAAAAGCAGTCATAACGGTAGCATTCCCATATGTATAGCTTAGCTGAGGAAGTGATAGTTTACCAAGAATACTATTTGTCCCTTGTATTTTATACGAGCTATAGCATCACTGGGACCCTTGATAGAGTAAGATTATCAGCGCGCGGTATGATTACAAGAGTAATCATATTTGATAATCTGCTCAAGATCAAGAAAAAATTAAGTTTACAAGAATGACACACATCTACCTTGAAACTAATCCGATAGTTATGAGACAGAAGAACAGACACAAGTAAATTGTTTACTGGATCGTGATATTGTACAGTAAAGCATCATCTGTGTAATTGGATGGTCATGATGTGTTACCAGACGCCACCCATGATTATAGAAGTTAAAACAGTTTTAACTCTATTGACCAACATAACACAGATCATATTGGGTCACACCATATAGGAGTTAATCGGAGAATCTTATTGTGATTGATTATAAATTGGTTATGATCAATAGTAAGATGGTTATAATTAATTATATGTGTTATAATTAAATTATAAATGTTATGTAAAAATAACAAGCAAAAACATTGGTTAATTTATAAACGCGTGTGACACGCTGTATAAAAGTTAACCGGTTAATATATAAATGTGCAGGACACGTTGTATAAATTACCGAAACAACAACCGCAAGAAAAATATATATAATTATTCAGAATAATTATACGAGCATTATTTGTGTTCGGGCCGAGGGCATTCGGGTCTTTTCAGATTTGTCCTTATCCGCATGACACGTCATCGATACTACCCAGATGACACGTCATCGATACCGAAACAAACAACCGCAAGAAATATAATTGTTCAGAATAATTATACGAGCATTATTTGTGTTCGGACCGAGGGCATTCGGATCTTTTCAGATTCGTGCTTATCCGCATGACATGTCATCGATCCTATCCAGATGACACGTCATCGATCTTATCCACATGACACCTCACCCCCCTAGGTAGCATGCCTTGTCATAGGGGTATTTTGGTCTTTTCACACTATTTTAGAGGCTATAAATAGAGGGGTGCATGAGAGGATTAAGATACTAATTCACTTGTATCGTTTCATGCAGAATCGAATCGGTATTTTCTGTCTTTCTCGGTTTTGTTGGGTTTCGGATACCACTTTTGGGGTTTCGCGGTAACCAAAACTTGTTTAGGCTTAAGGTGCGGAATGACCGTAGAACAAAAATTTCTACGGCCAACTTAAGCTCAGGATTAAACGGGGTATGTCAGGAAACTTTCCAAGGCGGTCCACCTTCAGTAGTCCTTTGGCATCAAAACCCAATTTAATCCTTTTACAGATCTACTCCATGATTGATTTCTAAAACTTTAATCTACTTATCAATTAAATAGATTAATATAACATATTTATACCTTGTTTCCAAATCACAGTTGGAATGCAGACCGAGCGTGTAGAGCTACATCACGGAAGGAATCGACTCGTCTCGGAGCATCAGACGTCTGATGCCTCTATCGGTTATCCACCAGGACTAACCAGAGAGCGGTTAATTTCTTCTGCCAGAAATACCGTAAACTGCGGAATTCTGCAAACACACTATTCACGGGGAAAAGACGAAAACCCATAAACACGAATTTTCGGTTACTCAGTTTCATCAAATGAGCAAAACTGACATACCGCTAAATTCGGTAAAACACTATTCATCGATTCCGTAAATATACTCCACAACAACCCGCAAGATTATACGTCAACTACGTATAACTTTCTTTTCTCAACCGAAACACTATTTGGGAGAGAAACCGAGAAAGAGAGAAAATACCGATTCGATTCTGCACGAAACGATACAAGTGAATTAGTGATTTTTCTCTCTACATGCACCCCTCTATTTATAGGCTTTTGAGGAGGTTCGCAAAAGACCGAAATACCCCTCAACATATGCCTATTTACAAGGTATGCCATTGACACCTCATCCTTTTATATGTGAAATGACCAAAATACCCCTTCCACACCCTTCCACACTCTTCTCCATGTTTCTACACATGCAAGGTGGCATAGGTGTGAAATGACCATTTTGCCCTTGTGGATAGGATTGATGACATGTCATCTGGATAGGATCAATGACACGTCATGCGGATAAGCCCGAATCTGAAAAGACCCGAATGCCCTCGGTCCGAAGACAAATAATATTCGTATAATTATTCTGAACAATTATATATATATTTTTCTTGCGGTTATTTGTTTCGGTATCGATGACGTGTCATCTGGATAGGATCGATGACATGTCATGCGAATAAGGACGAATCTGAAAAGATCCGAATGCCCTCGGCCCGAACACAAATAATATTCGTATAATTATTCTGAATAATTATATATATTTTTCTTGCGGTTGTTGCTTCGGTAATTTATACAATGTGTCCTGCACATTTATAAATTAACCGGTTAACTTTTATACAACGTGTCACACACGTTTATAAATTAACCAGTGTTTTTGCTTGTTATTTTTACATAACATTTATAATTTAATTATAACACGTATAATTAATTATAACCATCTTATCATTGATCATAACCAATTTATAATCAATCAAAATAAGATTCTCCAATTAGCTCCTATATGGTGTGACCCAATAGGATCTGTGTTATGTTGGTAAATAGAGTTAAAACTGTTTTAAGTTCTATAATCATGGGTGGCGTCTGGCAACACATCATGACCATCCAATTACACAGATGATGCTGTACTGTACAATATCACGATCCAGTAAACAATTTACTTGTGTCTGTTCTTCTGTCTCATAGCTATCAGATCAGTTTCAAGGTAGATGTGTGTCATCATTGCTAACTGAATCTTTTCTTGATCTTGAGCAGATTATCAAATATAATTACTCTTGTAATTATACCGCTAGCAGATAATCTAACTCTATCAAGGGGCCCAGTGATGCTATAGCTCGTATAGAGATACGAGGGACAAATAGTACTTTTGGTAGACTATCACTTCCTCAGCTAAGCTATACATATGGGAATGCTACCGTTATGACTGCTTTTTACGGACAGCGGTAGATAGCAATCACACATACATATTTCTTAGTGGGAACAATAAATACCTCATACTTTAGAACGTGACACTGAATGAGAAACATTAATGACACGAACACAATTCTATTTAATGTCTCATTCGGGGTCTGTCAAATTCCATGTTCCTAGAACATGTATCTATGTGATTAAAATGACATCTCGTGTCAGGTGATTTGTAAAACTTAACCATCTTTTAATCCACATACTAACCTTATAGCGGTAATTAGTGTTCCTGCTAATTACCTTGGTCAGTGACCTTTTAAGATTAAGAGTATATATCATCTATATTATGGAGTTTCACAATTTCAGTCATGAACTCGAAATGATCCATAAATGCAATAATACTCAAGGCAACAAAATGATATTAATCATCCAATTCATGAACAAAGCTTTATGATAAATTATCGTATTATTGACTTCTAGATTATTACAAACTAACAGGTTTCTCTCCCAAATAGTGTTTCGGTTGAGAAAAAAAAGTTATACGTAGTTGACGTATAATTTTGCGGGTTGTTATGGAGTATATTTACGGGACTGATGAATAGTGTTTTACCGAATTTTGCGGTATGTCAGTTTTGCTCATTTGATGAAACTGAGTAACCGAAAATTCGTGTTTATGGGTTTTCGTCTTTTCCCCGTGAATAGTGTGTTTGCAGAATTCCGCAGTTTACGGTATTTCTGGCAGAAGAAATTAACCGCTCTCTGGTTAGTCCTGGTGGATAACCGATAGAGGTATCAGACGTCTGATGCTCCGAGACGAGTCGATTCCTTCCGTGATGTAGCTCTACACGCTCGGTCTGCAATCCAACTGTGATTTGGAAACAAGGTATAAATATGTTATATTAATCTATTTAATTGGTAAGTAGATTAAAGTTTTAGAAATCAATCATAGAGTAGATCTGTAAAAGGATTAAATTGGGTTTTGATGCCAAACGAATACTGAAGGTGGACCGCCTTGGAAAGTTTCCTGACATACCCCGTTTAATCCTAAGCTTAAGTTGACCGTACAAATTTTGTTCTACGGTCATTCCGCACCTTAAGCCTAAACGGGTTTTGGTTACCGTGAAACCCCAAAAGTGGTATCCGAAACCCAACAATTACGACAATTGTAATGAAAGTTATTGTAATTCCCTATCCATGACCAAAGCAAATAAATATAAGGGCAGGTCACAAAAAGATGGTAAACCTTCTCGGATTCACCACATAAATTGTTGGGTTTCGGATACCACTTTTGGGGTTTCGCGATAACCAAAATCCGTTTAGGCTTCAGGTGCAGAATGACCGTAGAATATAAATTTCTACGACCAACTTAAGCTCAGGATTAAACGGGGTATGTCAGGAAACTTTCCAAGGCGGTCCACCTTCAGTATTCCTTTGGCATCAAAACCCAATTTAATCATTTTACAAATCTACTCCATGATTGATTTCTAAAACTTTAATTTACTTACCAATTAAATACATTAATATAACATATTTATACCTTGTTTCCAAATCACAGTTGGAATGCAGACCGAGCGTGTAGAGCTACATTACGGAAGGAATCGACTCGTCTCGGAGCATCAGACGTCCGATGCCTCTATCGGTTATCGACCAGTACTAACCAGAGAGTGATTTATTTCTTCTACTAGAAATACCATAAACCGCGGAATTATGCAAAAATACTATTCACGAGGAAAAGACGAAAACCCATAAACACGAATTTTCAGTTACTCAGTTTCATCAAATGAGCAAAACTGACATACTGCGAAATTCGGTAAAACACTATTCATCAATCCCATAAATATACTCCACAACAACCCATAAGATTATATGTCAACTACGTATAACTTTATTTTCTCAATTGAAACACTATTTGGGAGAGAAACCGAGAAAAACAGAAAAACCGATTCGATTCTACATGAAACGATACAAGTGAATTAGTGTTTTTTCTCTCTACATGCACCCCTCTATTTATAGGCTTTTGAGGAGGTTTGCAAAAGACCGAAATGCCCTCCAAGTTCGGCCTATTTACAAGGTATGTCATTGACACCTCATCCTTTTATATGTGAAATGACCAAAATACCCCTTCCACACCCTTCCACATTCTTCTCCATGCTTCTACATCATGCAAGGTGGCATAGGTGTGAAATGACCATTTTGCCCTTGTGGATAGGATTGATGACATGCCATCTGGATAGGATCGATGACATGTCTTGCGGATAACGACGAATCTGAAAAGACCCAAATGCCCTCGGTCCGAACACAAATAATATTCGTATAATTATTTTGAACAATTATATATATATTTTTCTTGCTGTTTGTTGTTTCGTTAATTTATACAATGTATCCTGCACATTTATAAATTAACCGGTTAACTTTTATACAGCGTGTCACACACGTTTATAAATTAACCAATGTTTTTGCTTGTTATTTTTACATAACATTTATAATTTAATTATAACACGTATAATTAATTATAACCATCTTATTATTGATCATAACCAATTTATAATCAATCATAATAAGATTATCCGATTAACTCTTATATGGTGTGACCAAATAGGATCTGTGTTATGTTGGTAAATAGAGTTAAAACTGTTTTAACTTCTATAATCATGGGTGGCGTCTGGCAACACATCATGACCATCCAATTACACAGATGATGCTGTACAGTACAATATCACGATCCAGTAAATAATTTACTTGTGTCTGTTCTTCTGTCTCATAGCTATCGGATTAGTTTCAAGGCAGATGTGTGTCATCCTTTTAAACTTAATATTTTCTTGATCTTGAGCAGATTATCAAATATGATTACTCTTGAAATCATACCGCGCGCTGATAAATCTTACTCTACCAAGGGGCCCAGTGATGCTATAGCTCGTATAAAATACGAGGGACAAATAGTATTCTTGGTAAACTATCACTTCCTCAGCTAAGCTATACATATGGAAAAGCTACCGTTATTACTGTTTTTTACGGACAGCGGTGGATAACAATCACACATACGTATTTCTCAGTGGGAACGATAAATATGTCATATTGTAAAACGTGACACTGAATGAAAACATAAATGACACGAACACAATTCTATTTAATATTTCATTCGAGGTCTGTCAAATACCATCTTCCTAGAACATGTATCTATGTGATTAAAATGACATCTCGTGTCAGGTGATTTGTAAAACTTAACCATCTTTTAATCCACATACTAACCTTATAGCGGTAATTAGTGTTCCTGCTAATTACCTTGGTCAGTGACCTTTTAAGATTAAGAGTATATATCATCTATATTATGGAGTTTCACAATTTCAGTCATGAACTCCAAATGATCCATAAATGCAATAATCCTCAAGGCAACAAAATGATATTAATCATCCAATTCGTGAACAAAGTTTTATGATAAATTATCATATTATTGACTTCTAGATTATTGAAAACTAACAGAAATGACAATTAACACTAGTCAAAAATATGTTTTCGTTGCAACTCACGAGCACAATATTAGTGAAAAATAACCAATTCACAATCTTACATGATTTTTTCAGTATAAAATAATATAAAGAAATTAACTATGTGACACGACATTGAACGACGAGCCTTTTTTCTTTTCTCATTTAAATAAATACTTAAATTTCCACCTTAGAATTATTCCATAAAGAATGGCAAGACTTTAAATTAAAAGTCTATACTCCATCGAAGACTAATCTGCACTCAATTTTTGAACAATAAATGTTTGATCATTAAATGCAATGCCAAAGTAATCACTTCACACAGTTCTTTAATGTGTAGTTCCAAAAATAATAAAGAAGCTCATTTAAATATATATATATTTATATATATATATATATATATATATAATAATAATAATAATAATAATAATGATGATGATGATGATGATGATGATGATGATGACGAGGAGGAGGAGGAGGAGGAGGCCTTAATTAGTTGAACAGAGAAAAATGATTGAGAGGATTCACATTTTATTACTCTCAATTTTAAATTAATTTTTATAATATAGTATTTACCGATGAAAGAGATCTCAAAAATTATAATCACGATTAGCTGCTCATTAACTTAATTAAAATTTTAATTTCCATCATATGTGTCCAACAAAAATAGATAACCATCGCTGTATTAAACAGCCTTGTATATATATCAGCAAAGCGCGATTGAACGATTATAGTATTTAAAATTCACAAAAGGTTGGTGTATTGGAATTCTTCAACAGGAAAAAATTTGGATGATTGCATTAAGAAAGAAAGTTCAGAAAAAGTGTTTCTCAAAACATTTTTTATTTCTCAGAAGGTTGGCAGTGAAAGGACGATTAGGATAAAATTGTCCTTTCAGTACCACCTATTTACTATTTACTATTCGCTAGGGTAAATTTGTTGGGACGTGACTAAATTTACCTAATGTAATTGTTAATAATTCTATCATGATAATTGCATCTGAACCACCCCCACTTGATTTGTTAAATTAAATAACTCCGATCAAATAAGATTAGACGATATGCTAATATAAATTCTTCCTACTAATTAATGATTAAGAAGGGTTCAAATATCTCATGTATTTAATGTGTTATTGTGCTTTGTATTTTTCATCTCCGTTTTCAAAGTCCAAACAATCAATAAGAATTGTTTAATATGATCTCTATATTAAAATGTACTTGGAGATCAAATTTATATATATTTTTTAATTTATTTTACTACTATTTAGATATGTACATAATCACTATTTTTGAAGTTAGAGACGGGTACATGCCAGCTCTAGACTGGTTTTAAAAAATATATATCTATAATTATATTTTTTGTACTATTTTTTTTTTATAAAAGCTGTAAAAGGAACACGGTGTGAGGGTACAGGAAATCCAGATTACATCTTGCTAATAAGAAAATAAATTTCCTTTGTATTTCAGCTTAGTACTAAGACAGTAGTAAATCAATGTTGGATTGTTTCTATTATTAAGAAATATTAATTTCCTAAATTGGAGATGTAATAGCTATATTGCTCAATGATATTATTTTGGTTGCAAAGGCTTTTGATAGTTCTGCTCTTCAATTGTCTTTTAAAAAGACAGTTGACTGGGGTATGTTTAGAATAATGACATGCTTTACAATGTAGATTCCAGCATTTCACTTTATCTGATCAGTTAGAAGATAGATTGATCTGGAGATGGTCCAAGGATGATAACTTTACTGTACATTATTTTTATCAATGGCTTGAATATGGGGGTATTCCTAACAAAGAGTACAATTTTATCTGGAAATCGCACATCTCTTTGAAAATAAAAATATTCTTATGGTTAGTTAGACGGGATAAAATCCTTACTACAATTAATTTAGCTGCCAAAGGTTGGCAAAGTGATATTTCTTGTGTTATTTGTGATCAAGCAAAAGATACTGAACACCTTATTATACATTGTTCTTACATTATATTAATTTGGCATTGGATTGTTGTTCATAACAATTCTACATTTACTTGTGCGTCTTTAGATGATTTATGGATATTGAATGCATACATTCCTTTAAAGGATAGGTTATTGGTTGAGCTACTTAGAGGATCCATTTTATGGACCATTTGGCTAGAAAAAAATAGAATTTGTTTTAATGATGCTAACCTTTTATCAATTAAATCTATTGGAACAAAAATTATTTCATTAGCTAACTTTTGGTGTCAATTTCGATTAGATGATTCATTTTTAAAATTGAGTCTAATACTCCCTTCTGATGTTAAGGATCTCCCATATCAAATTCAAGACGAGGAGGTAAGAAGTCCAGAATTGGCTCAAGTAGTGGATCTTCTAATGTCCATTTCCCAAGTGGACAGTTTAGAAGATATGCAGGGTTTTGGAGCTGGCAACCCTCCATCTCCAATATCTGAAGAAGATGAGAGTGGCGAAGATTTATTAGATACGTAGTCTTTAGCTTTATATACATTCAATGTTTCAAGTAGTTTCTTGTGTTTTGCTTTTCTTAGTGTGTGCTTTTCTGTGAACTTGGTTTTCTTTTTTTTTTGCTTTGTTTTGAATAGCTATATGAACTTGTTATATTTGATTTTGGTACCAATTAGATACTAAATTAGATATACTTTGATTTCAAATGAAATCGAAAGTATACACCACTATTCTTCAAAAAAATATTGCTCAGTGATACAAGGAACACATGCAACTCTTACAATTATTCTTTTGTAATACAAAAATATGATAATAAAACAGAAAACTCCATTTATCTTTATTCTTGAAGTCTCTAATTTGATCAAAAGTATACTTAAACTTCGAAGAATTACAAAATTTGTCTACCCTCAATTTTTTTTCCAAAATATAGTTTGATTTTTATGTTTTTCTTATAAAATATTATAAGAATAAACTTAATATTAAAAATAATGACAAAACTAAGCTCAGGAGCAGATGATATGCTTTCTAATTACTGTAAACACAAGAGCATGCGTATTGATTCCTTACGTCAGTGTTTATCAACTTGCACGACAGCATTACGTGCAGCTATATAGAGAGAATGATACCACGTATATATAGGACTAATGAATGTGTTGATCAAGCGAATCAACGAAAGATCTTTGCTGTCAATCTCGTGCTTTGTTGATTGTAATTTTTAATTTTTCAATTGCTTGTGGATATTAATTTTTAGAGTGATACAGATACACTGTGTCATTGATTTTTTTTTTTTTTTTGACAGTGTTACTTGACATTAAATGACGATATATAAAATTTTAATTTCCATCTTAAATTGAAAAATCTATATTCCATAAAGATGATTGAGTTTCCTAGCCTCCAATCGATATCACACATCGCCAAGATTGTTTGACTTGGTGTAAATATATTTGTTATTAATCAAATTGTTAGTAGGTATAAAAATCACTAACTTAAAAAAAAAATTATGATTTATACATCGATCTTGGACTAATCTGCACTCAATTGTTGAATAAGAAATGTTTAATCATGAAATGCAGGCCAAAATGATCACTTTAATTTAATGTGTTCTTTCGTCAACTGATTTTGCAAACCATACGATATTCAACATGATAAATTTACGACGATAATAAAATATCGATTAAATAATTTTATAACAGGCAAGATTAATTTTACTGCTATTTAACTCATGGATATAGTAAAATTAATGAAAAGTAGAATATAGCAGTATAGATTTGGAATTTAATAATATTATTATTAAAATATTATTATTACTTTTCACTGGAAGTAGAATCTCTTAAGTGACCATGAAATTGGAAATCGGGAAAATTAGTAGGAACCGATCGAATTACATTGGAAAATTGATTTTTTTTAAAATTATATTAAGATAAAAAATTAACAAATTTTTTTTTTCAGAGAATCATATGAAACTATTCAAAGTAAAAATTATATTAAAACAAAAAATTTACATAAAACATTCTTTTCAGAGAATCATATGAAAATATTAAAATTACTTTGAAGCATAGTTTATAAGACCATTTTTTGAAGTTCAACTAAATTTTAAATAGTTAAACCTAATACTTTACATTAAAATTCAACTTATTTCTTTGTAAAAAAATTGGACCCATTATTTAAAAAAAAAAAAAAAAAAAGGTTCAATGAGGTCTCACTGTTAAGTTGTTCTTCCCCTCTTCCTTTTATCTTATTTTGAAACAGATTGATGAAAAACTCCGATAAATTTAGTACAATTCAACCGATTTCACCGAGAGCTGTGAGAATCAGTAGTTGACAAAACTCAAATTCAGAGAAAGACAAAATCCAAATTCAAATGAAATTAGTACAAGTTCGATAATATTGTTCAAAATCCTAGTTGGCGTGGCTTTGCCAGTGCTTGTTGAGTGGACCTTGAAATTTTTATTAATATCTATTTTTTTTCAAAATTACAAAATCTACATCCAAATTCAACTTATTTTCAGATATGCCCAGATCGAAGAATTATTTTCCGGTTTCAACATCTCTTTCTGAAAAATTATTCTTCGGAACCAAATGGTCTCTTCTCAGAAAATTATTTTTCGAATTTGAGTTTCTAAAAAATAATTCTTCGGTTTTTTAATTAAATATACAATATTATGATTTCTTTATTTTTTATGTTGAAATATGAGAAATATTTTTATATTTCTTTGAAATAAATAGAATACTATATAATTTAATTTATTAAAAAGATTGCTATAAATAATCATGATCAACATTTTTAGATTAGATTTTTTCCGGTTGTAAGAAAAATTAAAATATTTCTTTGTGTGTTACTGGAATTTTTTTTTTGAATCTAAGTTATTGATTCCAGTCCAAAAGTCACATCTGAGTAAATAAAGAAAATATCGTGGTTCTCTTATTTTTTTTAAAAACACAATTTTTTTTGACAAAATCAAAATGATTTTGATATCAAATTTTTTTTTAAAATAAATGCAATATTTTAAAATTTTAATGTAAAAGAAGGACCACAATATTTTGTTCATCTATTCAGAAGTGACTTTTGTACTGAGATCAATAGCTTATATCAAAAACAATTTTGTTTTTTATCAAAAGCACACAAAGAAATATTGATCCGGGTTATTTGTGGTTGTCTTTCTAATAAATTCAATAATATAAGTATTTTGTCTATTTTCAAAAAAACATAAAAATATTCCTAATATTTCAATACAAAAAATAAATAAATCATAATATTTTCTATTTAATTAAAAAAAAAGTAAAACCAATACCGTAAAATCTTCAGACGGGCCTCTAGCCCTCTACCAGCTCCACTGCATACCAAACCCGAAACACGACATTGAATTTTGCTTGGGTACCCTGTTGGTGACTTGGATATCCCTTTGCAAGGGGTAATAGATTAATTAATATGAAACAGAGTACTATTTTATTCCATAAATCAGAGAGACCCAGGCCAGAAGGCCACAAGGTTTCACGTGAGCGTATTCCGAAATTACATTGCACAAATACTTGTTCCTTCCAGGTATTCTATCTGGTTAGATCTTAGATGCCAAGGCAAATCCTACTAATTTGAACTGGATAGAATCTTATTTGTTGTATTTTGTGTTTCAACTTTCAATTGGAATGACCTCGGATTGGATTACATGGCTGGTTGGTGAAACGTCAGACGGTTAGGGGCATTATAGATTTTGTCTCGTCTACGACTCTACGACTAGGGCTGGACCATGATTTGTGCATGTTTGTTTTGGTCGCAATTGGCCCCGTCGCATTCCAATGAATGGAAGCTTGAATATATATGTGCAAAACTATTAGAAATAGTAAAAAGTGAGAAGGGATTTTTTCCAAGTAATTTTAATATAGCACGGTTTAAATGCTCGTGTCAGTGTCAGATATTCAGGAATCAGGTGGTAATCTTATCACTCGAGGCACTTTTAATTTTTTAGTTTGAATTCGATTCATTACACTAGTATCAATCTTAAAGAATTCTCAATACATTACACGCTTAGGCCGGGCTTGTCTGGAATCTAATTGGACGGTTCAGATTGAAACCCAATCAAGTGCATTATCTGAGACTCAGAGGATCCGGACTCGTATTAGATGGAGGGGGCAATCTCAAGAATTCGTATCCTCTGCATTAACTGAAAAGAGAATCTTTTGAGTTAATGAATACTAACCATCCGATCTGCTTTAAAATTCGTGTATAATAAATCCGCACTAATATTAAAGGGCCCCTATATCATAAGCAGGAACTGGATTGGCTTCGTTTCAGATGGTTGAGATTAATTAACTCAAAAGATTCCTTTTTAGTCAATGCAGAGGATATGTATTCCAATCTCAAAACTTGATGTTAAGTATGGCTAATATAATATTAGTGTCATTTCAGTCTATATAACACTAACTCTAGAATCTATCAAATCGAGTTCAAATAGTGAATTTAAACTGTTCAAACCAATTTACTTTATGACTAATGCATTTACATGCAAACTTTTTATATTTTGAAGTTATTTTAGTATCAAATCAAGTGGTAAAAAAATTGAAAAATGAATGTATTAAAAGTAACTTAAAAACTCAAACATTTGACCGCTTGACTTAATATCAAATAAACTCAAAAACTTATAAATTTTATATGTAAATGCACAATTAATGATTAGATTGGTTTGGATTCACCATTTGAACTCAATTTAATAGGTTTTGAAGTTGATATTATATAGACTAAAATGACACTAATATTATATTAGTCATACTTCTTGATGTTATTTTGGCTCAATATCATCATGGATGGTTGTTTATGTGAGTTCAGATTCTCTGCATTACCTCACTGCCGTATTATATAATCCGGATCAATTCAACTCAATTCTACGCAATGTACGAGGCTTCTTTAAAATAAGTACCGTACCTCATGTCATGTGATATGAATTCTAGTTATGTTGGGGGAAGAAAACAAAGAAAGATAGTTCAAAAGGTGCTATGGTCTATGGACTCGCTCAAGGAGTCAAGGGCGAAGGCAAAGAATTTTTTTTAGAAACCATAAATAATTAAATTATTTTTAGAGAACTAATAAGATTACTTTTTTTTTTTTTAAAAACCATAAGGACCGGACGGTCCGTCCGGTCTCAAAATCATTTTTTCCCCAGACCGGATGGACCATCCGGTCTCACTTTTTTTTTTTTTTTTTTTTTTTTTTTAAAGAAAAAAATTTTAATTTTTTTTATTTTTTGTATTAAAATATTAGAAATGTTGAATATGTTTCTTTGAAAATAGATGAAATACAATATAATTTGATTTATTAGAAAGACTGCAACAAATAACCCGGATCAATATTTTTCAGATCGGATTTTTCGTAGCTATAAGAAAAATTAATATATTTCTTTATGTGTTATTAGAAAAAAATAAAAATGCTTAGATTCTGAGTTATTGATCCCGGTTCAAAAGTCACTTCTAGGTAATTCAGAAAATATTGTGATCCTTCTAGGACATTTAATTTATAAAAAGTTGTGTCTATTTTTGAAAAAAAAACAAAAACTTTAAGTTATTTAATGATTATTATTCAAAAAGAATTCTCAAAATAGATACAACTTTTTATAAATTAAATGTCCTAGAAGGATCACAATATTTTCTGGATTACCTAGAAGTGACTTTTGAACCGGGATCAATAACTCAGAATCTAAGCATTTTTATTTTTTTCTAATAACACATAAAGAAATATATTAATTTTTCTTACAGCCACGAAAAATTCGATCTGAAAAATATTGATCCGGGTTATTTGTTGCAGTCTTTCTAATAAATCAAATTATATTGTATTTCATCTATTTTCAAAGAAACATATTCAACATTTCTAATATTTAATACAAAAAAAAAATTTCTGTTTAAAAAAAAAAAAAAAAAAAAAAAAATGTGAGACCGGATGGTCCATCCGGTCTGGGGAAAAACTAATTTTGAGACCGGACGGACCGTCCGGTCCTTATGGTTTTTTAAAAAAAAAAATAATCTTATTGGTTCCCTAAAAATAATTTAATTATTTATGGTTTCTAAAAAAAATTCGAAGGCAAAAGCCATCTAATATAGATGTCATCATGTCAAATTATATCTCTACCGTAGAGATTTTTAAAATTAAATTATGTCAACAGACCTAGTCGCCTAGAGGTTTTGAGAGCAAAAAGTTGACGGAAAGCTAGAACCCAATACTAAGTTCCAATGAAAATTCTACAATATAAAATACCAACAAGCGTATCAAATTTTCAATCAGTGAGAATCAATCGGTGCACATGAGAAACATGCACAAGTCACGAGCGCTTATCTTCTCAGTTCTCTCCTCTCTTACTCTTTTCCCTTTTATCTTGAAAAATAATTCCTCCATGTATTGGAGAAAAAAGTGGTACTGTGATACGTCTACAAATCAGCTGACTGGGAGAAAATAATAAATACCTTGTCATATCATGATTGAAGTACGGTTTTCAAATGATTTCGAGCTGATGTCAAGGGTTTTTACCATTTTGGATTAAGGTCATTTCTTCTGAGCGATTGTCACTTTCACCGCATAAAATGGAATTTTTTTTATAAACCATAAATAGATAAATGAATTTTACCGAATCAACATTAATTTTTTTTTTAAAAATCATAAGTACCGAATGAACTATTCGATCTCAGAATTTTTTTTTTTATAAAACAGAAATTTTTTAAATTTTTTTATTTTTTGTATTAAAATATTAGAAATGTTGAATATGTTTTTTTAAAAATAGATGAAATACAATATAATTTGATTTATTAGAAAGACTACAACAAATAACTCAGATCAATATTTTTCAGGTCGGGTTTTTTGCAGCTGTAAGAAAAATTAATATATTTCTTTATGTGTTATTAGAAAAAAATAAAAATGCTTAGATTCTGAGTTATTGATTCCGATTCAAAAGTCACTTCTAGATAATCTAGAAAATATTGTGATCCTTCTAAAACATTTAATTTATAAAAAGTTGTATCTATTTTGAGAATTTTTTGAATAACAATTATTAAATAACTTAAAGTTTTTGTTTTTTTCAAAAATAGATACAACTTTTCATAAATTAAATATACTAGAAGGATTACAATATTTTCTAGATTACTTAGAAGTGACTTTTGAACCGGGACCAATAACTCAGAATCTAAGCATTTTTATTTTTTTCCAATAGCACATAAAGAAATATATTAATTTTTCTTACAGTCGTGAAAAACCCGACATGAAAAATATTGATCCGGGTTATTTGTTGCAGTTTTTCTAATAAATAAAATTATATTGTATTTCATCTATTTTCAAAGAAACATATTCAACATTACTAATATTTTAATACAAAAAATAAAAAATAAAAAATTTTGTTTTATAAAAAGAAAAAATTTTGATTGAGACCGAATGGACCGTTCAGTACTTATGGTTTTGCAAAAAAAATAAACAATCATGTTAGTTGTGTAAAATTCATTTATTTATTTATAGTTTATAAAAAAAATTCCATAAAATGCCGAGATTTTTTTGTGAACTTCAATTTAATTTAATTTTAAATCTACGACCTTCTAAATAAGAGTATTAATTTTTCGGGCGGTCAATATATTTGGATTTGGATCAAATTATAGTATAATTCAATTATGAATTCATTATAATTTTATAAAATTCAGGATACATATCTAAATAAAAATTTGAGGATCCAAATACATATTCATATTTGTTCCTCTAGCTGATTTTGGATATCATATTAGATATGTTAATTAAAATGTCTAAAACTCAAATCATATTTAGTATGTTACAACAACATTAGTCATCGAATCTGAATCAATGGATTTCGGATTTGGATCGTACAAGATACAAATATGATTACATAAATAAAATGGATTTCTTTTCAAGATTCACATGCAGATCCAATAAACTATCTAATACATATTTTAAATACACATGTGAATCTATTCATGTGGATTTGAATCGGATTATCAGATTATAGATATTCGTTGACAATTCCAATTAGCTTAGATAATTATATCAGACTTGATTTATATTTAAGTATTTATCAGCTTAAAGCATACGGAATATTTTTCTAAATAAATTATGCCAATACAAAAAAAAAAATCATGTACCACTGACAATCATGCGGTATTTATGGTACGTTTGAATCGTGCAAAGATTTGTACAAAAATAGTGCTAAGTGCTAACTAAGTGGTTTGAAAATAGCACTAACTTTAAACTATTCAAATTAGCAATAATGTCATTTGAATTGTATATTTGAAATAGCGATGGAGGAAATAAATAAAATAATAATAATAAAACTAATCTAAAATTTAAACTAATATTATATTATATTTAATCTAATAATTTATTTAATACTAATTTAAAATTTAAACTAATATTATATTACACTTAATATTTAAATTAATAGTATATTACATTTAATATTTAAATTAATAGTATATTACATTTAATATTTAAATTAATATTATATTACATTTAATATTTAAAATAATATTATATTACATTCAACACTTAACATTTACTCTATTATTATATTTATTTAATACTAATATAATATTTAAATTAATATTTAATACTAATGTAATATTTAAACTAATATCATGTTATATTTAACATTTAAACTAATATTATATTTAATCTAATACTAGTCTAATATGATATAATATTTATTTAATACTAATCTAATATTTAAACTAATATTATATTACATTTAATATTTAAATGGCTACAATATGATATTTAATCTAACATTTATTTAATATTTATCTGTATTTGGATCACCAAAGTTTGATAATAGTGAAGCTAATTTAAAATTAATTCTATTCGTGAATGATCCAAACACATCCTAATAGTCTCTGGTGTAATAACTAACTAAGCAGCCTTTTGACCATAGGACAATCAAAAGCAAAGCAAGTCTTTTAGTTTTGTACCTTTTTTTTTTGCTTTCAATTTTAACTTTTTACTTGACTACGGTGAATAATAGTCCTGTGTGCTAGTTGTTGCATCATATGGCATGTGAATAGCTAACAAAACTTTTTTTTTTTGTTTTGATTGGAAGCCCTTAAGGTGTAATAGCTAACAAAACTACTGCAGACTGCAGAGTGCTCTGTTCTCTGGCTTTATATATCTTCCCTTGAATATGTAAGCAAGACTGCAAGAGCACATTAAGCAAAACAACTGCCATCCACTCGTTTCTTGACCAGAAAAAACCGACATGGGATATTGCAAGATTTCTGCCACACAAATCTCTTGCCTTCTTTTTTTGAGTTTTAAATGTACAGGATTTCTGCCAGAGCTCGAGGACTGTAGTGTGATTTAGATTTTTTTTACCTATCGTCAAAAAAAAAAAAAAAAAAAAAAATTTTTTACCAATCTCTGACAGAAGACATCTTGCACAAAAAAATTGTACATATTTTGCAGGGTCGGGATCTGGGGGTTGATGAAATTTTGACCATCTGGTTGAACCGACAGGTTTTAAATGGTCAAATGAATATGAGAATTCGTACTCAAAGCGGTCAATGTTATAAAATTTGATTTTTATGCGGTATGCAGTTGCATATGCGAATTTTTATATGAGTTTATATATGTAGAGCAGATAAATAATATTGTAAAATATTAAATTAAAAAATCTGTATAATAATACATTACGAGTTAAATAATTATTAATCTGTATTTTAGTAGTTGAACTCTATAGTTAAATGTTACTGTAGTTATTAGTTCAAAGTTATTAGGTCCAAATTATTTAAAACCATTCGGTCTATATCTTTCTATTTGTTACTTTAAAAGATCAATACACAATTGAAGTCATATACACAGTAGAAACCGCGTGAAGAAAATAATAAAATATAAACTCTTGAAAGAAAGATACACCATGTGCATAGTACAAACTGCATATTATACCGCATATCATTTTTCTATGCGGTTCGGAAGTATATATGCATATGCTACCGCATAGACCGCATTTTGTTACACTGAAAGCGGTGCTGCTATTCTTATTATCTTTGATCAGTAAGCTAGGTTTTTCAATTTTCACCAGTTGATAAAGTTGCTAAAATATGCAATAATTTGGCTTGCCCAGAATAAATCCGCTTTGCTCGCGTGTCTCGCATCGCGTAAACTTTATTCGAGGAAGCTGAAATTTGTGTGAACTTCAATAAATATAAATCATGTACAAACATTCAAATTTTTATTAATTCACACTTATAAACGAAGATGCAATCATGCAAGTGTGATGTAACACAACCATCATTGTAAAAAAGGTCCATTTAGGTCGATTAATCGTCCAATCAGTAGTTGGCGGCAATCAAATCGTGACAATTTTTTCTGAATAATTGATCAATTATTTTTTATTATACCCGATTATTTTTAATTATTTCCGAATAATCACTTAACAGTACTATATCTGATCTGACAAGTATGTACCATTATTTACAACACTGAACACAACAAAATTGCTAGACCTGTCTAATATGAAATCATCTCGAATGATATACAGCAAACCTCTCTTATTTTAACACATACTCAAAGCTTGCGGGAAGAGCACAACATTATTTAAAATTTCGTTTTAAAATAAATATCATACTTGATATAACCAAAAACAAATTTTGTTCTTCATTTTTCCGACACATAGCTTTTAACTTAAATTGAAATCAATGCTGGGTGCTCTGAAACTGTTGTCTTGTTATATATATGCAGTGTCAAAAATTTGAACTCTAGTGCAAAAGAAGCATCTCAATTATTGAATGTACAGTGAAAAAAAAAAAAATAATGAGACAGCCTCTGAAATTTTTTACATGTGGCAGTTATAATCCAGGCAGGCATTATTTGAAACACGACAAAAGTTCACTGAGCATTTTTACCCTTTTATTTTACTCTACTAGTCTACATTATTATTTGATTTGATCTCCCAACTACCTATAAATCACTGCTGCTGATTGCTGAAAGCAAACTGGAGATCTCCAGTACCAATTCCAGCTTCCCTTCTTTAATTTTGCTTTCTCTGTTATAATGACGAAGGAATTTGTTTGATTTCCACGTAACCGGAAAGAACAGCCTTATTTCTTTCCTTCACTTTTGTCTGATAAATGACTCTGCATAAAAAAATTGATTAACTATCAGAAATTAGAGTTTTAAAAAAAAATCATTAAAGGATAATACAATTCCAACAAAACAGAAGTGACCTACTGCAATCTAAAATAGCACTAGAGTCATAATTATAATTAAAATCCCATCTCAACAGTTACATAAAATAGATTGCAAAAGCAGCCCCATTTTTTCTTTATATTAGTAGAGGACACCTATAGATTTATTTGCAACAAAAACTTGTTTAGCTGGAAATCAGCAATTTACCATAATAAGTTCCACTACACACTTGGAGCACAATCATGTCCCGGTGATCAACTTTAGAGAACAATTTCATTTAATTTTTGCCTATTGTGTTACAAATAATTAGGATTCAGGAATTGAAGAACTTTAGGGATATAGGATGAGAAACAAGATGATAAGTAAATAAAGAGCAGCAATCAGAGTGATATCCACAATAATTCTTAATCAGTTTAAAGTTGCCGCAACAAATTAACTTTGTAGTGTGCATATCACTGAATGAAATGTCAAGAGATGGCATTTAAATTGCACCCAGCTAGAAGTTACTGTCTTGGTTTTTATAACTAAATAGGGACAAATGTTTTGAAAATAAATAACTTGACAGTCTTGAATTTTTTTTCTTAAATAAACTTAAATAACTATAATAGGGACACAAGTAACTGTCTTAGTTTCAAGTTGTTTGTTAAACAGAAAAACATGCAGCAAATCTCACGACTGTTGGTGGGGTAGATAATATTGCATAAATCAAACTGACAATATTTGATTTCAAATTTGCACTTCTATAATATTGTCAAGATTGTTAGGCTCATTTTCAATGGAATGAGAAACTTGTTTTCTGCAAAAAGCTATAAATAAATGCATGGCTTTTATTTGGCAAAAACTATATATTGTGTGTGTGTGGGGGTGGGGGGTGGGGGGTGGGTGGGGGGTGTTCAGCAGATTCGAAGTACTTTTAACAGCATGTCTTCATTAATTACTATACATCATGGGCATTTTTTCAAAATGGTACAAATGATAGGCCCCCTTTTTATTTTTCAGCTAAAAACCTAAATCACGTCTCGGGCGGTCTTCAAGTAATAAATGAACTCACTGATCAGTATGCAACTTAGACTGGTAAAAAGCAGCAAAATAGAGAGAGAATGTACCGTGGGGCTTGAAGCCACATCTCAGTGACCAAAGTTTCTCCTGGATAGACGTGCAATAGAAACCGGCCGAAAATGCTTTTTATGGCAGCTGGCTCACCATTACAGAGAGATTTTACCACAGCTCGAATGGAAAATCCCAGGGTGCATAGTCCATGCTGTATTGGGCGACTAAACCTATGTAAAAGAGGGAAAAAAAATTGAGCTATAAAATAATTTATTGATTGTGTAGTCATGAAGAATTTGGATCCCCTAAAGTAATCCAAGCCATCTGATCTGCACTGGCACGGATATTAAAGGGGCCTCATGCATTTGACCTCGGTCCGGATTATGATCAGACGGTCCGGATCTAAACTCAAAATTTGGGTTACTTTAGGGGATCCGGACCCAGGTAGGAGAGGGAGATAAGGATGTAAACCCCGCAATTTCTGCAATTGATGGATCTGAATGTAAAGGATTGTAATCGCCTGACAATCGGTATAGAAGCGCCTACATTATATTAAAAAAAAGGTGCCTATTATAGAAGAGCTTAAATAAACAAAAAACATGTGTAAATTCAAGCAGCAGATAAGAAGTATCCGAGTATCTATACTTCTTACGGTATGGTACTAAAACAGTATAAGTTGCTGCTGTGACAGCAGGTCTTTAGTCTTTTCGGAAGTGAGGAAATAGTGTATTACTTGTATGAAATGAAAACAAAAAACAATACCTGGGAATTTTGAGTGTGATCTTCATAAACAACTGTCGGATTAGATTTTGGAATGGAGAATCGAAAGATTTGATTGGCTGGATAAGTCGTATACGAATATGGCTTTGAAGAATCAGAAAAACCTCCAGCACCACGTAGGAACACTGTACTCCTGTCAAAGTTAACCAAGAGAGGAAACTGAGATGCTTTCTGTTTTTTTTTTTTTTTTTTAAGTTCCACCTAATATTTTACTTTATTGAAACTTGAAAATAAAACCTAAAAGTTGTGTGTTATTTGCAATTTGCAAATGGTCCAAAAGCAGCTGGATATTAGATGCAAACATGAGTTTAAGCCTTACAGAATTCAGTACTGCTTAGACTCAGCATATTCTGATTTCTTCTTTTACATCATCTTAATTGTGCTTATGTGAGGCTACTGAGATTTAATCCTTATTTTCTTGGCTTGCTTAGCTGGTATTAATCTACATAAATATCTTTACCGGCTCATGCACAGTATCTCTCCAGTTTCTTTCAAATAGCTTGTGGTTTCAAGCTCAACAATTGCTGCCTTGCCTGTGATATGTGAATATGAACCATTAAAAGTAGAGAAAACTCATTCTGTCAAAAGTTTGATAACATCACTCCTCAGTTTAAAGAAGTTTAAGGGTACTTCTGACATTGTGAGATATTCCAGGCTTGTAGTAGTAAATTATATCCCAGAGAATTATTCATCCCAAAAACCATCAATTTTAATTAGACCGAAAACAGCACCTCAAAGATAGAAAAATAAAGCTATAAAGATGAAACGTGCACAAACCTTTATCATGCAAACCAGCAATGGAAGCTTTGTTTACTATCTGAACAAAAATATTAGATTATACAAATTCAATATCAAAACTAAGACGAACACAACCCAACTTTACTGAGAAACAAGAAACTTGAGGACTTACAGTGCCACTTGAGGGGATAGGTTTATACACCTCGATGTATTGCTGACCGTGAAGTAAAAGACTTGGATCATGACTGCCAAATTCAGAAAATGAGAAGTTGCACAATTTTTTATAAAAAAATACAAAATGCCAGTTCCTTTTATTGTTTTCAGCTAATCACCTGCTTCTTTAGGTTCAAATTTAAGCAACAATTATTGTTGGTCCCTACTACCACTCAAAATAACATATTAATGAAAAGGTTCAGTGTTCTTCGTTAATGGACATTAATGCATAGGCTAGCTTAAGCCCGTGAATGGGCTTAGCATATTGCTTAATTTGGTTTTCAAAATGAATATTTCAAAATTTGAACATTTTTAAATGCATCCTATAAAATATAGAAAAATCTCTATCACAAATTTATAGAACATAGAGAAAAAAATGTACAATTCAAAATTGTTCGTGAAAGAATCAAATTCCACGGTATAAAATCATGGTTCAGACCAAAATGAGCAAATCAAATAACAAATGTTGGTGGTTTGCAAGTCCCACTAATTTTGTATATGTGCACTTGATTCGATTACATATGGGCTAGCTTCCAATTTTCTATAGTTACATCAAGTGAAAATGTGGAGGTTAAAACATCCAAATGATATTATAATGGGCTTTCGAGAAGCCCTTTTACAAGGGGCCTATTGCGATTTTGAAAATAGACAAAAAAATGCATACTTTAAACCAGGCACATCCACAAGTCCAAGGCCATTACTCTTCTTAAATGGAAAGAGAGAAACAAAAGTAGGCAAAACCTGCATTGAAACAAGAAAACATCGAAACAATTTCACTTAACTAGTGGGAATGATAGTTCTCATTATTTCATCATGGGTGATTCCTTTGTGTTTTATTGTGTGCTGATAATGGCATAGAGCATGCTTAAATTCATTTCGGTGTCACAATGCTTGAACTGTGAAGAAAAAATAACCTTGATAAAAGGTTGGCCATCCCTGTGGTAGACATAGTGGAGTTCCTTTGTGTCTACTGCATCAGCACCACATGCGCCTACACCAAGAGCATATATTGCTACATCTCTACAAAATTGTTCCCACAAAAAAATCAAAATCTTTTTTTAATTGTATCATGCAATGAGCACAACTTAGATCTACGCATCTCGCTGGTCAGGTATAATACCAGTGCATACTAAAATAATATTAATTTATGTTTAAGCCAAATTATGCCAACATGAAAGTCGGGACCTCTTTGAATCCTATAGCTGATCATCCTAATTAAAAAACTGGAACTACAATGGATTACTTCAACTACTTGCCAAATTGGAACGTCTATTACAGAATTATACTTCTCAATATATAAAGCAATTATTTTTTGTAGGTGAGCACCAAGCTCACTAACCTTTAAAAACTAACAATTATTTTTTAATTAGTAAAGCAGTTTCGGGAGCTGATCATCATAATTAAAAATAAAATACAGAAAATTGGCTTGAAATGAACAAAATAAATTGAATCTAGACAGAGTTGCTGACCTTTCAGAATAGGAAAATTCATTCTGTGGAAATATACGGAAAAGAAAAGAAAAGAAAAAAAAAAAGGAAGAAAGGATCAGTGGTTTTAATTTGTTTGACTTCGCAATTGTACAGAGACGGAGAGAGAGAGAGAGAACCTCAGCGAATTTGTGAGAGAGGACGAGTTTGGGATCGATCTTTTTACCGGACATGCTGGAGCTTTCCATGGGAATTGGAATGGGGTAGTCACCAAGCAAACAGTTGCTTGTGCATTTTGTGCTGTCGAATCCAGAATTATTGAGTCACAAAGTGCTCTCAAGCCCATCAAATTCTTATTATTACTTATTGAAGTTTTTAATTAGTTATTGTCATCTGTCCAATGCATTGTAAATACTAAATAACAACATGCATTTGTCGGAAGAATATACTACCATTAAATAATTAATTAGTATGCAGTCGATTAATTAGAATTTTATATATAATTATGTATTTTTGCATATAATTCCTCTAAGACTCCTGAGCTTGATGGTATGTCCTTTCAGTTTTATCAATCATTTTGGGATATTCTTAAAGATGATTTACTTTGAATATTCACAACATTTTATAATAATAATTTGGATATTTACAAGTTTAACTTTGCTTCCATCTGTTTAATCTCTAAAAAGGAGGATGCTACCACAGTTAGAAACTTTAGGCCTATTAGTTTAATTAATTGTAGTTTTAAGCTAATTACAAAATTATTAGTCGATATATTAGCTTTAGTTATGGATTCTTTAATAGACTCTTCTCAAATAGCTTACATTAAAGATAAATTAATTTTGGATAATGTAGTATGTGCACATGAGGTTCTTCATCAAGTGAAAATTAAGAAGCAAAAAGGTGTTATATTCAAACTTGATTTTGAAAAAGCTTTTGACCATGTTAATTGAGAGTTCTTACTTGAAATATTACACGCAAGGGGCCTTGGAGAAAAATTTACTACTTGGATCAAATTGATTTTAGAAGGTAGCCGAACATGTGTAAATTTAAATAGTACTTTAGGCCCATATTTTTCTTGCCAAAGAGGGGTACGATAGGGAGATCCCCTATCCCCTTTCCTTTTTATACTTGTAACTGATGCTTTAAACAAAATCCTTCAACAAGCTAATAGAGGAGGATTTGTCGATGGTTTGGGAAACTTTTCAAATTTCGGAAATGTTATGAATTTACATTTTGCAGATGATACTCTTCTTTTCCTTAAGGTTGATAAAGTAGTTTTAATACATATTAGATGGCTATTGGTAGCTTTTGAGAATGTTTCTGGTTTGAAAATTAATTATGATAAAAGCGAGATGTATCCCACTTAACCTATTAGATATTGAAACTGATAAACTTGCTTCAATTTTGAGGTGTAAGATTTCCACTTTACCTCTTACTTACTTAGGTGTTCGTATTAATAATAAATCTTTAACTGATATCGATTGGCAAATACTGATTGATAAGATTGAAAAAAGATTGCAAGGGTGGAAAGGCTCTTTAGAGTAACCCTTTTAAATTCTGTTATTTCTGCTATTTTCTTATATTGGTTATCCATATATAGATTACCTGCTAAAATTAGACATAAAATATATAAAATTAGATATAAAATAGATAAAATTAGACGTAAATTCTTATGGCATGGAGGTAACTCTACTAGAAGAAAATACTCTTTAGTCTCATGGAGAATTGTGTGCAAAAGTAAAGATCAGGGAGACTTTGTTGGGGTTTTGGGGTAGCTAACCGGAAACCGTTTAGGCTTAAGGTGCGGAATGACCGTAGAACAAAAATTTCTACGGCCAACTTAAGCTCAGGATTAAACGGGGTATGTCAGAAAACTTTCCAAGGCGGTCCACCTTCAATATTCCTTTGGTATCAAAACCCAATTTAATCCTTTTACAGATCTACTCCATGATTGATTTCTAAAACTTTAATCTACTTACCTATTAAATAGATTAATATAACATATTTATACCTTGTTTCCAAATCACAGTTGGAATGCAGACCGAGCGAGTAGAGCCTCACCAGGGAAGGAATCGACTCGGAGTATCACACGTGTGATACCTCTATTGGTTATCCACCAGGACTAACCGGAGAGCGGTTTATTTCTTCTGCCAGAAATACCGTAAACCGCGGAATTATGCAAAAACACTATTCACAGGGAAAAGACGAAAACCCGTAAACACGAATTTTCGGTTACTCAGTTTTATCAATGAGCAAAACTGACATACTGCGAAATTCGATAAAACACTATTCATCAATCCCATAAATATACTCTACAACAACCCGCAAGATTATACGTCAACTACGTATAACTTTCTTTTCTCAACCGAAACACTATTTGGGAGAGAAACCGAGAAAGAGAGAAAAACCGATTCGATTCTGCACGAAATGATACAAGTGAATTAGTGATTTTTCTCTCTACATGCACCCCTCTATTTATAGGCTTTTGAGGAGGTTCGCAAAAGACCGAAATACCCCTCAACATATGCCTATTTACAGGGTATGCCATTGACACCTCATCCTTTTATATGTGAAATGACCAAAATACCCCTTCCACACCCTTCCACACTCTTCTCCATGTTTCTACACATGCAAGGTGGCATAGGTGTGAAATGACCATCTTGCCCTTGTGGATAGGATTGATGACATGTCATCTGGATGTGATCAATGACACGTAATGCGGATAAGCACGAATCTGAAAAGACCCGAATGCCCTCAGCCCGAAGACAAATAATATTCGTATAATTATTCTGAATAATTATATATATATTTTTCTTGCGATTTGATAAGCATAAATTATATACACAATCGATCTAGATTTTATCCTAAAACAACCTTAAATATCTTGTATTTTTAATATAAAGTGATTTAAATACACCTAGAATCAAGTTACTTCGGTTGTTTGGCTTTTCATTGCAGGAAATGATGAAAAATGGCGAAAATATCCCTCAGTGCGAATTAAACAACCCGCACTGCGGATTGGGTAAGCCGCACTGAGTACTTAGCCGCATTTCCAACATCCAAGCATTGCACAGGAAAAAGTCCGAGCGTAGTGCGGATTGATATCAACCCGCAGTGCGGGTTAGTCAAGTCGCACTCAACACTTAGCCGATTTCAGAGACTTCAGAGAAGTAGTTTTAACCCGCAGTGCGGGTCAGCAATCCGCACTGCAATCCGCATTCAACTAATTCACAGGACCTAAATAAGGAAACTTGGAGCCAGTGCGGATTAAACAACCCGCACTGCGGATTGGGTAAGCCGCACTGGACCCGCAGAAAGCCAAAAATTGCACGGTTTTGACAGTTTTTCTATTTTTGGCACCTCATGGACGTGTATTGCAGTTAAATGTGGACAGAGAATCCTGGGAAACAATCCAAATATAGGGCCCACTAACTCCACTTTCTAGGCTCTGAATTGGACATGATCCTTGGCTATAAAAGAGGGGGTTCACTCTCCATTCATCATCTCGGATTCTTTCATTCTCTCTCTACACACACATACAATTCTTAGCAATAAATTCTGGAGAAAAGGAAAGCTTTCAGCCAAGGAGAAGAAGGGTTTCCTGAGCAAGAAGTCGGCAAGATAGAGGTTTTTGATTTGTCGAAGGGTGTAATTACTTCCTTTATTTCATTTCTTCTTACTTTGCCAATTTTTGTAATGGATCTCTCCATGAGGGAGTAGTTCTCTCTCTAGGGGTTTAGGTCAATGCATGAACTTGTTTAATTCTATTTTATTCGGTTATTTGTTTCTATTATGATTGTTTATGGGATTTGATTGTTAATTTCTGTGATTTAATAATTTGTGTTAATTACATAGTTAGTACTTGAATTGTAGTATCCCGTTTTGAATTCGAAAGAACCAAAATTGACTGTGATCAATATGATAGTACCAAATTATGAATGCAAATACCCTAGGTTTAGGTTAAGATTGTAACCAATTTAATCTAAGCCGGAACTACAGAAATTAAGATTAGGAACTTGGTGAAGAACCTAAACGAGAAGCCAAACCCTAATTAGGACATCTCAATTCAAATCGGGTATTGGTATGATGGACTTAATTGCGAAGTACCAATATTTGAGGAGAAGAGAGACTAACAAGAGCTTATAGGTCTAGGTAGCTAGGGTGAGGAACCTAATCGAGAAGTCCGAATTACCTAGGCACTTTGTTAATTTACGAAAGTAACCCTTAATAACATATTAGGTTAGAAACCTCATCAAATCATACATGAATTCAAACAAATACCGAATTAATAGAGTTAGCAAGGGGTTGTAGACCGAATACCCCTAGATCTTCTCATCATAAAAGCAAACCAATTCCTTTCTTTTACTTTCATTTACTTTTATTGTTTTAAACTCTCTACTCGGGTATTGAACCCAAATCTAGGAATTAGAACAAACCCCCCAATTTACTTTTATTGCACTTTACTTTATTTTATTTTTCTGAAATATTTTACTAAAGTTTAAACTAAGTTTTTATCATACTCTCTGTGGATCGATACCTCAAATACTACCTTGATAGAATTGTGCACTTGCAATTCAATTCAACGTGTGTTAAAGGTTTAAAAAGTACATCATTGTACTGAAACTTTGCACCATACCCTTTGGACGCATCACGGTTATTTGTTTCGGTATCGATGACGTGTCATCTGGATAGGATCGATGACATGTCATGCGAATAAGGACGAATCTGAAAAGATCCGAATGCCCTTGGCCCGAACACAAATAATATTCGTATAATTATTCTGAATAATTATATATATTTTTCTTGCTGTTGTTGTTTCGGTAATTTATACAATGTGTCCTGCACATTTATAAATTAACCGGTTAACTTTTATATAACGTGTCACACACGTTTATAAATTAACCAATGTTTTTTGCTTGTTATTTTTACATAACATTTATAATTTAATTATAACACGTATAATTAATTATAACCATCTTATCATTGATCATAACCAATTTATAATCAATCAAAATAAGATTCTCCAATTAGCTCCTATATGGTGTGACCCAATAGGATCTGTGTTATGTTGGTAAATAGAGTTAAAGCTGTTTTAACTTCTATAATCATGGGTGGCGTCTGGCAACACATCATGACCATCCAATTACACAGATGATGCTGTACTGTACAATATCACGATCCAGTAAACAATTTACTTGTGTCTGTTCTTCTGTCTCATAGCTATCAGATCAGTTTCAAGGTAGATGTGTGTCATCCTTGTAAACTGAATCTTTTCTTGATCTTGAGCAGATTATCAAATATAATTACTCTTGTAATTATACCGCTAGCAGATAATCTAACTCTATCAAGGGGCCCAGTGATGCTATAGCTCGTATAGAGATACGAGGGACAAATAATACTTTTGGTAGACTATCACTTCCTCAGCTAAGCTATACATATGGGAATGCTACCGTTATGACTGCTTTTTACGGACAGCGGTAGATAGCAATCACACATACATATTTCTTAGTGGGAATGATAAATACCTCATACTTTAGAACGTGACACTGAATGAGAAACATTAATGACACGAACACAATTCTATTTAATGTCTCATTCGGGGTCTGTCAAATTCCATGTTCCTAGAACATGTATCTATGTGATTAAAATGACATCTCGTGTTCGGTGGTTTGTAAAACTTAACCATCTTTTAATCCACATATTAACATTTTCGCGATAATTAGTGTTCCTGCTAATTACCTTGGTTAGTGACCTTTTAAGAGTATATATCATCTATATTATGGAGTTTCACAATTTCAGTCATGAACTCGAAATGATCCATAAATGCAATAATACTCAAGGTAACAAAATGATATTAATCATCCAATTCATGAACAAAGCTTTATGATAAATTATCGTATTATTGACTTTTAGATTATTACAAACTATTGATGTGCCCGTGGGTTTACCCTGCTCCGAAAGAGGTAAAACAGAGAGGGAGCAAAGAAAAACTCTACTGTTCGGAGGGAAACGTGCTATAAATTTTGACGAAATCTTTCACCTCCAAATCAGAGTGGAGATGAGATGAAATTGCGTGGTTCTCTTCCCCTCTCTTTCCATTAATAAAAGTGTTGTGGAGCATGTCCTAAGTCATCTTTGTTATTTTTAAAATATTAATTATACATATTAAAATTTAATTAATTTTTCTCGGATATGTAATAGCTCTATAAAAAAAGAACTCAATATTATTAATATTTAGTATAATTTTCTTATTTAATCTGAACAATAAAAGAAACCAATAAAAATAATGTAGTCGAAACTTTATATATATATAATAAAATAAATATTTTTTTATTAAAATAAAAAATAATATTTCACCTTCTACACATTCAAATTCCGATTAAATCCCTTGTCGTATCTATATTTTATCACTGATAATTCGAATTACTCGCATCTTCATCTCCACCCCTGGTTCTATAATTAATTTTTACACCGAAAGCCAAATCTCATCTAATTTATGTCTTAATGTTTCTCCGGTGCAAGAATTTATAATAAGCCAAAACCCTCCTTGTTTCTCTAAAACCTTTCACTAGTTTGTTCACTATCACTTTACTCTATAGTCTATCAATTCTTACTTAAAATCACTAATATTCTCAAAAAAAAAAAAAAAAAAAAAAATCAAAATTAAGAGAAGAGAGCTTGACTTAGCTATGGTGGTATAGACTTCTTTTCTCTCATCAAGGTAGTATCTGTCTACTCTCTATTCTTTATTGTTATTATCTATCTAGATCAATTAATACGAGTGTTTGATGGTAGAGTTGTGATGGCGATCAATGCAGGGTTTACTATGTTTTGATTTCTTCTTTTTTCTCGATCTTTATATCTGTAAGGTCAGATCTGAACTGTTAGACCTAAACTGACCCGATAGTATGATTAGATCCGATTCTGTTACAGTATTCACTTAGAGGAAGCTATTCCAAGGCTATTGGGAGGTGTAAGCTTGAGATCCGGATCTGTATTCTTGAGATTGTTCATAAAAATTTAGATCTTTAGTTGTTTTGGTTTTTTTGTTAGGGATCTTGCATTTGTAGCTTGGTACTTGATTAATCTAAGTACTAATTCTATTGCTTATGTTTGAGATTGAGATAAAGTAAAGAAAAAGTACTCTGTCCAGTGAGAATAGAGAGAAGAATTATTATCTTACCCCTTACTTTATCTCACTCCAAAACATGATCTTGATTCTTATCTAGGAGTTAATTCTAAATTAAATGGATGCATAGTTGTTCGAGTAAGATCTAATGGAGCAAATAATAATTGAGTTGTTTGAGTACTTTATCTCACTCCAAAACATGATCTTAATTCATTGAGTTGAATAAAGATCAAACGATAATTTAATTTATTGTAGGATCTAATGCTGACTTGAATAAGATGTTCCATTGATGCCTACAATAATCAATCATCAAATAAGAAGTTGAGTATGTTTTTAAAATCAAAATTTGGATGATGATTTACATCATATTGATGCATCAATATTCTAAAAATGGATATATTCTCACAATGATCTACCAAAATGCTAAAAAAAACTTATTACATGTGCCTTGTTGATTTCTTCTTAATTAAATTTAAAAAGAAGACACAGAAATGTTTATGAATTGCAAGCATGGTTAACGATGATAATGGCTAACTTAACTATTTGGAATAGCTTCTAATCCGATCTTTAATTGAAATAGTGAAACAACATGAATTGGTGACTATTTCGAACAACTATGCATTCATTTTTATCTAGGAGTTAATCCAATAACTGATTTATATTTTGTCACCAGAAAGTGTTATGTTTGCCATTTTTTTATTGTTTATACTGTCGTATTTTGGTCTGATCTGTGGCTGAATTAGTGTTTGATTTAGTCTGGTTCTTGCACTCTTATGAAGAACAATTATAGCTTACAAATTTAGAAGTCTCGATTGGTCATATTGAACAAGGAGAACATTTAGAAACTTGCACAATTTTTTATACCACAAGTTATCGTCCTTTCTTTTTACAATGCTTTTCCAGAATCTGGAGTCCAGAAGAAGAATTCAAATTTCGTATTCAGGTGAAAAAAAAGTTGTTTTCGAGTTAGTTACGTACAAGATTAAGAGTCTGAAAGACGAACACACTAAAATTTCTCTATTAGTATGGTGTAGTTAACTTGATGCATTCTTGATCTTATGTGGAGTGAACTAAAAATTTATAAATTTTGAAGTGCATGTAGCATTTTTGATGAAGGTCGATTCAACAGATTGTTTTCCTTGTTTCAACTTTATAAATTTATATATCAGCAACTTGTGTTTTTGTTTCAACGTATTGGATTCCTTGTTTTCTATTGTTTTAACTCCTCTTTATTTCTCTTGCAGAAAAATTACTACTAGGTCTTCTTTCTATTTAGTCGCCATAGAATGGACGAAATGGTCATTATACAGGAGCTGTCAAACAAGATCTCTGATGTACCATTGGCTGAAAATCTGAAGCAAAGGTCAATATCGGCTGAACCTGAACTAGAGGAGGGTGAGATAACCCATAAGGAGATGCCATTTCACGAGGGACAAAACTGTAATTCTTCACATAAAGCAGGTGCAGTTATTGAAGAAGGCCTTGCAGGAGAGCCTCTAGTCACTGAGGGGCAAAATGGTAAATCTATACTAGAGAATGATGGTGCAAGCAATCAGTGGTGGATGAGGTCAAAGGTGTACCCACCTCCTAAGAGTAGGTCAGTTTCGGCAATTCGTCGGTACCCGCCGGGCTGTGGTCGAAATCTAGGTTTCACTGTGGCTGGTTTTGATAGTAAAAGGGTGCAATGCAAAAAGGTTAATGGAGACAGCGAGGAGGTTGGTGAAGCGGGTTCAGTGAATAGGTTTCGACATATTGCGGATGAACACGCAAAAAATGAGTCTCTCAAGCATAAATTCTTCGGTTTGGAGTCTGACGATCCCAAAGTGGCAAGAGACTTAGATAACAGAGGTGCAGATAGATTTAAAGGAAAGGGGGTTAATTTGGATAGCAAGTGCACTTTAAATACCGCAGAAAACAAGGTGGGGAAACCAATTAAGATAAAAATTCGGTGTAAGATGAAAAATGAAGAAGCATCTAAAACAACTGTCCCATCCATTAAGAGCCGACCTGAAAGAGTCAAAAAGTCTCCCATGAAAGTCATTGCTAAGAAACGGGTTGGCATCAAGCGCCTGCCTAGTTTTCCCCGTATTGATAGGCGTGAATTGGGGGATGTGGATCTAGAGGAGTATGGTAGCCGTACCATTATGCAATCCGGTGGGCTTAATGGGTACCGACCAGGTAAGAAGGATGATGTACCGACAGACCCAAGAGCACAGGTGAAAAGGTGCCTGCGCCTCTTCCAAGTAATATCCCGACAACTGTTGCAAGAGGTTGAATCTGGTAAGAAGCTTCCAGATATGGGAAAAAACCGAATTGACCTGAGAACTGCCAAAATCTTGGGGGAACTAAATGAAACCCTAAACAGAGACAAACCAGTTGTGGGTCCCGTGCCGGGTGTTGACGTTGGAGATGAGTACCGTTACCGGGCTGAACTCTCTGTTTTGGGCCTCCACCGGCCTCCCCAAGCCGGCATTGACTATACAATGAGGAATGGCATACACATTGCCACTAGTATTGTTGCCTCAGGCGGTTATTCAGATGACATGGAGAATGAAAATGTGTTGATTTATACCGGTGCTGGAGGGAAACCGACTGGTAAGCCCGGTCACACTGAGCCTGAAGATCAGAAGTTACAAAGGGGCAATCTTGCTCTCAAAAACAGCATAGAGACGAAAACTCCGGTACGGGTTATACATGGGCAGAGCACAAGCAACTCAGGCAAGGTCGTGATGACCTTTACTTATGACGGGCTGTACCGGGTCGAGAAGTACTGGCGTGAGAAGGAGACTTATATGGTTGAAGGAGAACCAAAGACGGTAGCTGTGTTCAAGTTTCGGTTAAAACGGTTAGAAGGGCAACCCGAACTGAACTGGAGCAAGTTGAAAAAGGTGCAGAGGTCAAAGGTGCGTGAAGGGTTGTGCTTCAAAGATATATCTCTTGGTAAAGAAAAACTGCCTATCTGTGTTATAAACACCATTGACAACAAGAATCCACAGCAGTTTCAATACATCACTAAAACAGTCTACCCGGCATGGTACCAGAAAACCCGGCCCAAGGGTTGCACGTGCAAAGGTCCCTGCTCTGATCCAAAAACCTGCTCCTGTGCGGTTAAAAATGGGGGCCAGATCCCGTTCAATTTCAATGGTGCTATTGTGAAGGCAAAGCGGCTGATATATGAGTGCGGTCCCATGTGTGGATGCCCTCCCTCATGCTACAACCGGGTCAGTCAACACGGCATCAAGTACCCGTTAGAAGTATTCAAGACTGAGAAACGGGGCTGGGGAGTGCGTTCTCTGAGTTCAATCCCTTCAGGCAGTTTTGTTTGTGAGTACATAGGGGAGCTGTTGCGGGACCTGGAGGCAGAGCAGAGGACAAATGATGAGTATCTCTTTGACATCGGGCACAACTATGATGACTCTGCATTGTGGGAGGGGCTGTTAAGCGATGACGTCATCATCAATGACGAGGTGGGCCCCCCCTCGTCAGAGGAGGGGTACACTATAGATGCACTGGAGAGGGGGAATGTGGGGCGGTTTATAAATCACAGTTGCTCTCCTAATCTATATGCGCAAGACGTGCTGTTTGATCATGATGATAAAAAGATGCCACATGTTATGTTCTTTGCGTGTGAAAATATACCGCCTTTGAAGGAACTGACGTATCATTACAATTATGGTATAGGGGCAGTGCGTGGTTCTGACGGCAGTGTGAAGGTTAAAGAGTGTTATTGCAGTGCATCAGAGTGCAAGGGAAGACTCTATTAGTTTTGTCAGTCCTCCCGTTTTAATTCCCTTATGTTTTTTCTTTCTTAGTTACTGCGAGTAGTGTGCAAAGATGCAATAGATGTTAGAAATATGACTGATATTATGTTACTTTTTTTTGTTTTTTTGAAACCCATACAGAGGCTATCAGGTATGGTTACTTTTTGTTATCTGTTGGTACTTGGTATGATGTGTTGTGCTGTGGTTAACAGCTACTTTTTTTTTGTTTGAAATGCAAGTCAACTGGTCTGTTGAACTTGCTGTGAGCAATATATGCTTTTATTGCCTTATTTTTTTTTTTAAATACAATTTAACTGGTCTGTTTTCTGGTGTCCTTTTTGAAATGCAAATTGGTTTGTCATTGCTGCGGTTTTTTCTCCTAGGTATTTCGTATTTGTTTTTACTTGTAATTACTTTATACTATCAATGATTATTTTCCTGTAATTGCTTTATACTATCATGAAAGAAGTATGCTTTGCTTTTGACTCGGCTTGATTATGTATTAATTAACAAGTTTTAATAAAAATGTGGTAGTTTTTGTAAGAAGAGAATGCTATGATATGTTTGGTTTTTTGTTCAAATAATCTAGGTATTCATGTCAGCATTGGTCTGGCATAGTTGCTGCTATAGAAATGTGGTTAGCAATATTTCCTTGTTTTTCCTAATAAGGTTGTTAAAAGTCTCTTGCAAAGGCAGATTGATTATTTTACATTTCATATTGGAAAACTGTCATATTTTGTCTAAGAATTACCCATCCGCATATTGGAAACAGAGAAAATTAATTTAAATTTTTCTTAGTTTATTACTGGTGTCAGATCAGTTGATCACAAAAACTATCAATAGCTGCTTTGTAATGTATTTGCCATCTTGAGTAGTTGCTTTGTCGAGGTACCCAGCACTGTTACCGGTACCTACCATTTAAATGCTGATAATTTTCCCTTTTAATACTGGTACCAGTTTCAGCGGATCTCTGGTACGGTTTTTTCAATTTGCCCTTTCAATACTGGTATTGAGTTCAGTGGGTCTCTTGTACGGTTATCATCTACCCACTTGTATTGTTTTGGTTCACAATGTCTATGGTACGGCTACTAGATATTGCTTTTTACCATCACTGGTACGGGTACTGGTTTTTACCTCTGACTGGTACTGGATTGCGCTTTCACATGATGCTCCAGTTTTTACCCTCACGGCACCAATACACTTCCCTTACTAATATTGTTTTGCCATGCACCGAGTTCTCTCTGGGTTTGTACAATTTCTATTAAGCTTGTCAAGTATGTACAAAAATAAACTTCATTTAATATGATAAAATTATGAAGCCATCGACCATGCAAAGTCATGTTGTAACGTAAATTGGAATTTAAAATTTGGATATATTCGATCAATTTAAAAACTCATGAAACTTCCTTAATATTCATGTCGATTCGAAACAGACTGTTCGGATCTGTTCTGCAGATACCGAGATACATATTTGCTTGTACTGTTCTAAGGTAAAATTGAATAGTTCATTTCAAATTCGATAATTTAAACTGAATTTGTTGTGTTTTATAGGATCAGCATTGAAGATTACGGAACAATGTTTGAATTGACAGTGAACTTTCAGGCAACAGTAATAATTTATTTTAGGAGGCTGATAATTAACCCCGCACCTCCCACCCCGCAATTAACCCCGCACAAAATGCCAAAAAACTCCAGCTGTCATTTTTTTTTTCATAAGGTATTAATACTTACGTACAGAAGTATTTATCTCTAAGAACGAAAGTATTTATCTCTAAGCACGAAAGTATTTAAGGGACCATGCAAGTTTTTTTCATGGAGGGTGGGGGGAATTTTAAATCACATGGGGGACCATGCACGTTTTTAGAGGTAGTTTTTTTTTATCTCATTTCAATCTCGTCCACATTTCTCACAATCTATGAGAAATTTTGCGAATCTAAAACCACTAACGTTTTCTACGTAATTTTATCTTTCAAATGAGATCCATGATGACATACTTTCGAGCAAGTCGTTACAGAAGTATTTATCTCTCATCATACAAGTATTTATATCTATACTTGAAAGTATTTTTTTGCATATAATACTTATAATACTTGATATTAATACTTTCATATGTCAATATAAATACTTATAATACATGATATTAATACTTTTATATATCAGTATAAATACTTATATTAATTGATAGTAATACTTTCATATGTTTGTATAGGTATAAATACTTGCACGATGAAAGATAAATACTTCTGTAACGACTTATCCAAAAGTATGTCATCATGGATCTCGTTTGAAAGAGAAAATTACGTAGAAAATGTTCGTGATTTTAGATTCGCAAAATTTCTCATAAATTATGAGAAATGTGAATGAAATTAAAAGGAGATAAAACTAATTTGGAAAGAGATAGAGTGGGGGGATGGTGGGGGGATGGAATGGGGGGGAGTAATATAATTGTTCTTTATTTTAACACTTAATTAAGATATATATAATTAACTAACAATCTATTTTATTTCGTCAAATTGTCTCAATTTGAGATCGTTTTCACTGACGCCTCAAAGGACTACAGAGAAAGAGCAATGTTTTAAAATCAAATATCTACAATTAACTAATTACTGTTGGCTCTTCTTTTAATTTTGATCCACAGTTTACACTGTAGAAGTTTAATTGATAAATTTAATGAACTAAAAAAATTGTCAAAAGAAAATAATTTTGATTTTTTGGGTCTTCTCAAAAATAAAATAAAATAAGGGTTTAAGAGTTAAATGATGTGAGTTGTTAGATCTGTCACTACTTTATCATTTTCATGTTGATTTGGACACATCAAAGGGATAAATATAATAACGAGTGGTTCTTAAAATTTCAGCTGAAACATCAAACTTTGAATCAATTTAAATTCTACATCGCAGCATAATTTGAAGGTACCAGTTTAATTCTAGACAATAGTTTGATGGTGTACAAGTTTTGATCAAATTTACACTGCAAAAGCTAGAAATTGACAAATTAATTTTATTTAAATTGACAACATCTCAAACTTGAAAGCTTAATTTAGAAACAATTCTACTGCAAATCCAAGCAAATATCTAATGCATAAAAAGATTATGGGAAAGAGTAAGATACATTCAGTAAACTATATCATATATACAACCAAATATACCCCGAAATTATTTTGTGCGTATAATACTTGTCCCCTGCAATACCAAATTAAAATTCAGTGTTGAACAAAAGAAAAAGAAAAAGAGGAGAGACAGACTCATGGGGCCCACTGAAAGCTGCTCATCGCAGGAAAAAGAGTTACACCGAATGCCGGATGCAGAGTTCGTAGAATCGGATCCGGTCTAACCAAGCTCACCGCTTTGTTCAAACGTGCTGCTCTTGTTTGTACCACAGCTCTCCTCTATTTTAAAATGAAAAATAAAAGATATTTAAACATATAATTACGAGAAATTCCTTTTGTTTGCTTGTCATTCTTCATAAAACATATTTGTGCTAGATGAAGTTTGGTGACAATTAATTCAAGAGTGAGGCTACGGTACAATGCATAGTGCATATTGATCCGTACTATGAATCAATGTCTTCATTTTTAAATTCCAAACAATCGATCTAAATTTGTTCAACATGATCTTCATATGAAAACGTACTTGTAGATTACTCTAGGTGCTTAGGGAGAACGGGAATTGCTATATTAGGAAATATACCTGATTCGGTGAAACTGGTATTTGTAACTTCAAGTTTCATGGCAATGAAACGGGCCTTAAGCACCATATTAAAAAAAAAAAAACCGTACTTGTAGATCAAATTTTACATTTTTTTAGATAGGTAGAAAATTACTTGATCTAAAGATTCTGAACCATTCAAAAATAAGATTTTTTAAAAATGTAAAATTTAGTCTACAAGTGCATTTTCATATGGAGACCATGTTGAACGATTCGGATCAATTGTTTGAACTTTGAAATTAAGATATTAATCCATAGTATGAATCAATCTACACTATGCATAGTACCATAGCGTCACTCTTAATTCAATTTGTTTATTATGAAGTAGACATGACTTGGTTACAATAGCTTGTACAAGACTTCTTGATAAGAATCTAACCTTACCAAACCAATGCACAGAGACAAGAATATTTTGTTAATTGGTAAAAAAAGAACCATTGTAAAAGTTTCCAAAAAAGCCCATTAAACTTGACATATCTATTCTTATGGTAGTTAACATTGGATGAAATGTTCTACTAAATGAAACAAAATATATATTAATATACTACCTACTAACAAAATTTTACCAAACTAATACACAAGAGAAACATTTTGTTTGTTGGCAAGTAAGAAAAGAACCATTGTAAAAATTTGCAAAAAGGCCCATTGAACTTGACATATCTACTCTTATGGTAGTTAACCTTGGATGAAATGTTCTACTAAATGAAACAAATCATCTATTACTACCTAAACCAATAATGGCATCCAACACTTCGAATTTATTAAAGTGCATTAAATTACAAAAAAGAAGCAAAAGAAATGAGAACTAACCTTCTCATCAAAACGAACTTTCACCGGCAGCCTGGTTTTACTGTCTTTCCGTTTCATCTTGTACAAGTAGTAACTCCTACTAAACATAAAAAACCCTAAAAACCCCATTGCCATAGAAATTGACCAAACTGGCCTTACTCCAAATACACAGTATTTTATCACTTCTATTGGTACTTTCCACCATGCCAATGATACCTCTCCCTTCGGTCCATCTTGACCTTTGCTAATTTGCTCTTTAGTACTCTCGGGTTTGTTTTCATCAAAGGTAATGTTTTCTTCAGTTAAATTTTTATCTAATTTTAAGGAATTATCATTTGAACAATTTGAACAATCTCCATTTGAATTAATTTGAAGACCCAGTTCCATTTCGAAGAAATCACCATTTTTCTTTCTTGCATCAGTTAATATTGCTTTCGGGCTTTTCCAATCAAGAATTTCACCCTTTGATTCACTTGAAAAAACTGAATCTGAATTATCAATTCCTTGAAAAGGAAATATACTGCTATTCATGTTCTCTGAATAAATATGTTCACTGCCACCCTCTAAATTAACAATTCCATCATCAATTTGATTCAAATAGAACTCATTTAGAACCTCCATCTCTCCAAACCCTAATTCACCAATTGAATCATGCTCATCACCAGTAACACTAGAAACTAACACCTCAGTTAAATTACCTCTAACAAAATTAGCATCCTTCTCTTCAAACCCCCTCGTTAAATCAGAAGAAACAAACATCTCAGAATTAAAATCGCTAGATAAAGTTAACAAATTATTACCCGAACTATCTCCCACGACAGGATCCATAACCTCGTCATGATAAAATTTAACAGATTTCTCCTCTGCATCAGAAATCTCACCTCTTTGACCCAGATCCTGATCCTTGGAGAGATAATTCAAGTAGGTGAAATCATTTTCCTCAAATTCGTCTTTGCAAGAGGAATTGCAACTCAGTACCTCCCACTCGTCTAGATCAACAACCTGTGTCATATCTCTCTTGTCGACTGATCTGATGTTCTTTCCTTCAGATTTGTGTGTTCTTTGTTTATCAAATCTAAATATCTGAAAAAGAGAAATAGCACGAGTGAAGCAGAGAACAAAGAGAGGTGCTTTGTCCTTTATTTTTTTGGGATTTCTTTTCATAATAAAAAGAGAGAACTAACTTATACGAATTCACATCCTCTGCATTAGCGCATTATTTGAGTTTAGATCAAATCGTTCCGTTACATACCAGCACGAGTATTAGAAGCCTAGCATTTTATCGGACGATTCAGAGATAAAACCGATCAGTGCTTTAATGCAGAGGTAAGGACTCGTACTTCAAGTGAAATATAAATTCATCAGTACTGTGTTTCAATCACAAACTATTTCTACTTTATTTTACAATTGATATTATGTAGATACTTGATTGCCTATATCTACTAACAACAGGACAACACTGCATGCTAGTCTTAGGAAGTAGAATTGGAATGTAGAATTGCATTTGGCAAATTGGTTACATTGAATTGGTGGCTCCGGGATTGTGTAAAGTTTGAGGTTTTGGCTGCATTTGGCACACAAAACTAAGGATATAATCAACAGTTCCGTTAAAGATTTCATAGGAATTAATTAAGTGAGCTAATTATTTTTAAGTTTTTTAAATAAGAGTTTGTATATTTTGATATGCAATTATTTTGGAAATATCATATGGAAATAAAATCTATGGGTCTACGTAAATAAACAAAATTTATCATTATATATGTTAGATTTACGATTCAACTTAGATTAAATTAACTTTATGATACTCTTGTCATAATATTGTTGCTAGAATTGAAAAGAAAATAATATTTTTTTTAATCTTAACTTTACAAGTTTAGCAAGTTATTTTAATTAAAAATCACATGTAATATGTTTTCCAGACAAATAAAACAAGTAAAATTATAAAAAATAAATGAAAAATTAGGAATGATAGCATAACAATATCTGTGTAGGAAAAAATATAGTACCCATCGAAATGGCACAAACCCATTTTATGTCGCTGTAACAATTTATAAAAGCACGCTGATCATGATGACTTGTGAGATGAAAAAAAAAATATACACACAATATATTCTAACATATATTTTACTCTCTATGCTAATTTTCTCCAACTGTTATTTACCAATTTTAAATTATGTTTTGAATTTTATAATACCTATGTTAAATTGTTAACATAATTGTACATGCATATGCAAACTGGTAAACCACTGGTGTATCATGTCACTATATGCTCATGAAAAAAATAATTTAATTCAGAACATTCAGAAAAATAATTATTTCATTTAAGTAGCAAAACAACGTAACAAATAATATAAAATAAGAAATTGAATATTGTACGTCTCCGCGGTCAACGGATAGAAATAGTCTCAGATATAAATTATAAGCAACAAAATGTTATATTTTTGCATTGCGGAAGCCTCAGGAAAGAAAAAAAAAAACCCATTAATTTTATATATTATTTGAATGGGTAACGTCATTGCATTTTCAAACTTAGCCACATTACTTTTATATCAAGCGTTTTTAATATATTTTTTTTATTAAATGCTTGGTAGGGGAGTTATCAATATTCATTTCTATTATTTTCTATGTCGTTTGATTTGTATAAAAATATGTACATAATAATTGAACGTTTAAAATTTGTCTTTCTAGTGAGTAAAAAATATAAATAGCAAAAATTATATAATTTGTCGTGTAACAACTATAATAAAGAGTATGGCTAATCTAATATTAGTGTCATTTCAGTCTATATAGCACCAACTCCAAAATCTATCAAATCAAGTTTAAATGGTGAATTCAAACTGTTCAAACAAATTTTCTTTATGAGTGATGCGTTTACATGCATTTTTTTTTTATATTTTCAAGTTATTTTAGCATCAAATCAAGCGATAAAAAAATTAAAAAAATGAATGTATTAAAATTAACTTAAAAACTCAAACATTTGACCGCTTAACTTGATATCAAATAAACTCAAAAACTTATAAATTTTACATGTAAACGCACAACTAATGAAGTACATCAGTTTGAACGGTTTGGATTCACTATTTGAACTCGATTTAATAAGTTTTGGAGTTGGTGTTATGTAAACTGAAATGATATTGATGTTATATTAGCCATACTCTATAATAAAATGATGACTAGTAAGAAAAAAAATGACTTGCAATAAGATATATCATAGAAATCTTTGTATATTAACTTCTATCCAATTGTGAGGTTTTAATTTTCTCCAACTTTTCATGTTTAACTATATTTTTTGTAGCAATTATAGTAATAATTTTTTTTTCTACAAGCTTCACTAAAAGTAAAACCGGCATCATTTAATTAAACAGTAGCGAATTGTTTAAATAGAATAACTATACAAAAACCTACTAATTTGATGATCTGGCATCATCAGGTCCGTAAAGTAAAGGAGCTCAGATAATCAACCAGTGAAAAAGCATAATTTTGCCACTACCAACTCCATCAAAAAAAGAAAAAGCATAAGTTTTTCCCCGTCTGAGAGTCGTAAATTTATACCGTGCAAAATTTCTTCTCCAACTTCTAGAAACGAGACAACCAAGCCCAGCGTCGAGACTTGCACTTTTCTTTTTCGAGACCACAATCCGTCGAATATTTTTGGGGGAATTTCACGTATACCCCTCAAAAACTTCAAAATTACGGATTTTCCCCTTTAAAATTTGAAATTACATATTTCCCTCTAAACTTCAAAAACTCACATATTTATCCATTTTATTGTCTTTTCTATTAAAACACATTCTAAATTTATAAAATACCGATTTTGCCTTTTTATTAAAAAACATAAAACACCAATCTGACTCAAATTTGAATCTAAAGATCCCTCTACCGTCTGAATTGCTTTGAGATTCGTGCGCGCTAGATCAACACGAATCTTGAAGCGAACAAACACTGAAATTGATGAAATGTACTGATGTACACAGATCTTAATGCGATGCACACAGATCAAAATTACTTTGAGATTCGTGCTGGCTAGATTAGCACGAATCTTGAAGCGAGCACGCAATAATCTTATTGCAATACGTGCGGATCGGACGGTAGAAAAACCCTTCAGATTCAAATATGAGTTCAATGGGTCATTTTATACTTTTAATGAAGGGTAAAATAGGTATTTTATATATTTAGAATGAGTTTTAATATAAAAGACAATGAAATAGATAAATATGTGAGTTTTTGAACTTTAGATGGGAAAATACGTAAATTCCCCCAATATTTTTTGCATCAAATTCGACTGTATTCAAAAGAATAAAAACAACTCTTTCAAAATTCTCTCCGCCATCTCACTTTCCCCTTCCTCTTCTCGATCCAGCCATGCAATTTTTACCTTAATTTCATGAGAATGAAAGCTGGATCGAAAATGGCGGAGCAATTGAAGGAGTACGGTTACCAGATCCGGCCCAAACACGAGTGGATCCGCGTGGCATCATTCGCATCTGGTTCTCCTACTGCTGTTGCTGCTTCTTCTTCTTCCTCCTCACGGTACTTATTTATCCTTTTTCTCACATTAAATGTGAGCTTAAGACCCTCAGTTTTTCTCAAAAATTTCTCGCATTGTCTAATCTATTAGAGCTAGATCGCACATGAAGCAAAATGGGATTAAGGTTTGAATTCGCAATGTGAATTCACCGGTTAGAACCTCGAGAAGTTCAAGTCAATTTGTAAAATTACCCCGTATTATTGGGTTAAATCATTCGCACACCTTCATAGTGCTTTATACAATGCTTATTCTTTTGATAAAAACATAAATAATAGGTATTATTATGCATGCTCCTACAAAATTTTCTGAAGAGACGATGCATATTGCATATTACATGTTTCATTCTTGTTTGCATTTTGAGGTTTAATTATGAATGAATGACAACAGCATTACACAAGAAATTACTATTTTTTGAGATTTCGTAATGTTATTGATGCAGGGGAGATGTGTTACTTGTGATACTGGAGCTATTGATGTTTGCCTTCCTAATTTTTTCTGGAGTCTCCTTATACTTGAAACACATTCGTCTTGCATTTTTGTTTATATGCATTATTGGAATTATTCTTGTTTGTGCAAGAATTGCAAAGCAAATTAAACAAAACCGTGAGTGGAAGCGAAGAATGCTCCTGCCTTTATCATTGTAAATGTACCTTCCTTTTATCTAAGATGGCATTTCTTATGTTTGTTTGTTGTTTCATAGTTTTGTTGTTAATTTTAGATGTACTATTGTCTCTTTGCATAGTTTCTTGTTCTCTGTTGCTGGCACATATTTTTTTTGCGTACTTTTTTGCGGTTTCTAATCGGGAGATGGCATCTAGAATTTGAAGCGAGGCAGTTATCAACTTATCATTTTGTAGGAGTCAACTGGAAGTATGATTTAATTAAATCTGAAACTTGTAATTTCTGTCTCTGCTTAAATAAAGATCTAATAAAATTTGAAAGCCGTGATATTTTTCTTTTCTTCTTGTATCCATACCTTAGTATATGAGTCTTATTCATGCTCATTTTGTAGTTTGTACTGTTAAATAATGGAATGGATATCTCCATCTTATGCGAGGGTAAAATGGTCAATCAAAATTTTAGTACAAAGTCAACGATAGGTTAAATAAATAAAGGAAATTTTAGAACAAATGAGGTAGTTGATTAATAATTACATAATTAAGGAAATAAGTATTAAGTCAAAATAAGTAAAATAATGGGATGTGTCTCTGATACTTATCAGTTATCAGACATATATCGGCATAAAATATCTATCCGATATGTAGGAGCGGATTTAGGATTTTTATCGGGGGAGGGGGGACAAAAAAAATATCAAATCGGGTTTGAATATATTAAATAATTAGGTACTCGATAAAAAAAAATACTTTCCAATACTCTCTTATAATTTTTGATACCCTAACATATAATTATAATTAAAAAATATATTTTAATTTTAACTCTAAATTTAACTATAATTACAAATCAAACATTCAGAGGAGAGCAAAAAGAATTTCAGGTAGAGGCGGATTTATTGTATCATGGGTGGGAGGGGGGGCAGCCGCCCCCCTTGGATTTCGAGTTTTAGTAGTGATCTATTAGTACTGATTAATTTTGCCTCTCTCTGAAATTTTTTTGGCTCCTCTGGATGTTTAATTTGTAATTTGAGTTAAATTTAGTGTTAAAATCATAATAAATTTCTTGAATTATGATTGATAATATTAATTATAAGTTATAGGATCAGAATTTATAAGTAGGGGTATTGAAAAATATAAGTCAAAACATTATTTTTTTTATCAAGTACCCAATTAGTTAATGTGTTTAAATCTGATTCAATATTTTTTTGCTCCTCCTGACGAAAATCCTGAGTCCACTCCTAATTTTAGAGAGGATAAAGTCAATCAGAACATTCTAATTTGTACTAAAATTCAAAATTCAGAAAGAGCAACTCCCCCTCCCCCAAATGTGGGTCCGCCCCAGCCGATATGGATGCAATGATTTACATGGAAGTCATGTAGTATTAAAATCACTATAAATTAACAGAGGTGGTACTTGATCCTATTGCCTTTTGCACAGGTCTCTTATAATATTTAAATCAGTATTTTTTTAATTGAAGTGCAAAAATAAAAAGTATTATTTCTAAGTACTGTGCAGTCGAGGAGCCCTTCTTGTTCTATTTTTTTTTTCATAATTATTTCCATTCTTTACTTGTTACTGAAGCCACTACTATATGCCTAGTCATGATATCATTGCATTACTGTTAATTTGAAATGCAATGCTCTATGAGACTTGAGACTGCTCATGCGTAATGCGAATTAAATTCTTACGTTGAGAGTAACGCGAAAGATTTGTTTTTTTTTTTTTTGCTTCAAACTATGCCCGTAGGCAATTTCCATTAATACTCGGAAAATCATTATATGATACTTGGTTACATTTTGAATAGCGGAAAAGTAAACCCCAAATAACTAAATCTTTCCTTCTTTCTAACCCCGCCAAGTAATCTGCCAAATCATTGTGGCATCGAGACACATGCATACATTTGAAATTCGAATGAGACTTGAACATTTCCCAAAGGGTTCGATTTCCCTGGCTGCTCTCCAATCCACTTCAGTGGGAGGCTGTAATCTTGACACTGCATTTGTCAACGTAGCATTGTCTGTCCAGAAGACACAGTCCTCTTGTACATTCTCCTTGACATACCTTACTGCTTTCAGTAAAGCTCTAGCCTCAGCTTGTAGGGAGCATGCTGCAGTACCTAAGGGGCTCTCTTGACAGGATATTATAGATTGCATTTTTAATTTATAATTAGGAATTGCTTAGAAACAAGTAGGGTCTTTGGAATATTAATTTGAGATAGGATATGATACGATACGATCAATTGTATTGGTGTGAGGAAGATAATTAATTGCATACTTATAACATTCTGAATTGCTTGTCCAAAAGCTGATCGAAAGATCGGAAAACCTTTCAAATTGCACAAGGCATAAACCCTAGGTGTTTGCGAGTAGTGACAATACTGCATGTGGCCTGCTTTGCGGGAGTGACAGTGCCGTATGCGAGATAAATAAATGTTGAAATTATACTTTGCTTAGTTTAGAATGAGATTACCTGTGATTTAAACTCAAATATAAACCTGGAGAACCTAAGACTAGTATACATTATTAAATAATTAATATATTATCCCTGTGGATCGACACCTAACACTACTATACGGTAGGATTATGTGCTTGTGATCTGAACGAAACTAGAACTAGGGTATAAAAAGTATATTATTATATATCGAAAGTAGTGTTACCATGTAGAGTGATCACTGTTTAACACAATGAATATATGAAAATGTGCTTGCATATCAAATTTTACATTTTATTTTTATTTGTTTTACTATTTATGAAATATTTTACAAAATCGTTGTTTTCATACCATTAAATTTTTGTACCCATCTTAATAAATAGTACAAAAATTTTATAAAAAAAGTAAAATTTGATGTGCAAACACATTTTAATATATCTATTATATTGAACAGTTTAAATCGACTGTTTGAATTTTAAAATATAAGATATAATTCGATGTCACAAAAAAAAAATGTAAGTTTTAAAAAAGAAAAATAAATAAGGAGATGTGATACCCATTTTGTTGAATTCGATCATCAAGTCCGGCGCAGCTCCAAGATAGACCTTGCATCACTAGGCCCAGGAATTATGGGCTCCGATGACAGAGAATTAAATTAAAGGCCCATAAAACACCAGGCTTTAAATAAGGCAGTATTTTTCCTGCCACGTAATCTGCCATTAGAATTATACACAAATGAACATAATTTTTATTCTGTAATGTAGGTAGCGTTTATCGCGGCTATTTTAACATGGAGATTTGTTAGATGCTATGATGTTAAATTTGGATATTAGAGAGAATTTGAATATTAGAGAACATTTCAATATTAGAGAAAATCAATTTTATATTTGTTAGATGCTATGATGTTAAATTTGAATTGTTTTTACTATTTTTGATATGCACACGATAAATAAAATATAAATTAAATTTGTTACGTTAAAATTTTAAGTAAAATAAAATTATTTTTTAAAGTTTTTGTTTACTATTAATAAAATTAGCTAATGTGGAATGTTTAAAATGTTTGTTTCTAATTTTTTCTTCAAAATATTCTCAAAAGAGAAGACATATCTTTCCTTTAAAAACTAAATTAAAAAAATCATAAATAACATGACACACGTAAAAATATCAAATTTAACAGTCTATACAATAATATATCCATCATTGTACTGAATGACTCGGAGTTATCACTGGCACAAATACACACACTTCCGCCTCTCTTTCTCTTCCTCTGCCGCTGTCCATTCTGCTCTCTCCCCCGAATTTTTTTTATATACCATAATAAAAAAAAAAACCAAAACACCCCCGAAAACGGAGAATTCCACATTTACTCATCCCATAGAGCCAATCTGTGGCTCCACTTAACGGTCCGCAAGGAGTATTTTGGGTAGTTGTAACATGCACCATAGGATCGCAGATTGGCTGTGCGGTCCTTTCAAATGGGACCACAGAGTCAATCTGCGACCTGAGAAAATGTAAAATTTTTCCATATGGTATTTAAACAAATTTCGGCTCTCTACCTGCTTCCCACCCGTTTTGATTTCGATGCCATTTCCTAATTCAATTGGAATCGATATTTGATATATTGGAATAATGCGTTTTGTTATTGATTGACCCTAGACAGATAAAATAATAACTAAAAGAAAAGAAATCCAATCTATTAGTTATTTGCAAAAAGAAAATAAAGGAGGAAATTATATAGCGAAAATTACTACTTTTAAGTATTAAAAATGGTGAAAAAGTGTGTGAAAAGTAGTCATTTTTCCGAATTATTTACCGTAAATGTGTTTTTAGGCTATTTTGGCAGGTTTTGGAGAAATATGCGTATTTAGGCCAAAACGGAGAAAAATGTCATATTTAAACTATTTCTGACGGTAATATCAAAATAGGGCATCACATAGAGCGTGCAACACCTCACACGAAATGCATCATATGCAAAATGGTGAAAAACACAGAAAATATGCTAAGTCAGGAGCCATGCGGCCTAAGCATATCGCATGCGACTATGCGCCAAGACTGCATGAGTCCACAGATTCAATCCGTTGACTGTTTTGGTTGGATTAAATATCAGCTGTTAACGCAAATTTCGAGTAGAATATTTCTAGAAGAACACACTTACTGCACCTCTAAATTTAGTGAGCTATTTTTGGCAAAATCTACACATCATGGGTGGGCCCCATGCCCCCATGATCTCCATGATCTTCACCATCTCTACACCTCTTTAGGAATACTATAAATACCTCTCTTTTAATATGATTTGGTATGAGTGTTTAATGGTGTTAAGTTTATAAATTATATTATATTAGAGAGTAAATTCCGGAGAAGAGAAGGGCGGTCATCAAAGTCTAAAATGAGAGAAGAATGCATCATCTAAGGAGGCAAGAGTTCTTCAATCTTCAAGGGTTGTGGTTTATATCTTTCTTATTTTATTTATTTTATTTTGCGATGACTTTGAGAAGCTAATCTTCTCATCTCTAGGGTTAAGATGTATTGAATTATTTATTATGTCTTAGTATAATTTATATTTTGTCTATGTTAATTTGAGATTTCGTTATACTGTGAAATTGCTTTCTATTGTATCTTTGTATACATAGTTCTGTCTACTATATACCAAATCCCTTCACATATCAATAGGTGTAAAGTCTTTGTATCTTGGTGTGAGTAGGATAATATGTAAGAACTTCTAACACTTCAGCTAATGAGGCATGACAGTGATTCAAGTACTATGGTTAGAACTCGGTGGGCTCCCTTGGCAGGATATCGTAAATCGTATATTCAATTTGTATTAGAAATTATTTAAAAATAAGTAGGGTCTTTGGGATATTATATTTGTGGGGTAGGATAGGGAAATATATATTATCCTTTGTGTGAGGAGGATAAATTTCAGACCTAGAATACTTATAATTGTTAGCCCAAAAGCCGATCGAAAGATCGGGAAACCATTCAAATCGCATAAAACAGAAACCCTAGGAACCAACGGGTAGTGATAATACCATATGCGGCAGTGACAGTGGCGTATGCGGGGTAGAGAGACGCCGAAATTATACTTTGCTTAATTTAGAAGGAGACCTGATCCCTAAAGGCTCTTTACATTTGTTTGTATCTGTGATTTAATAACAATTAGCTTCACCATTTTAAAACTATTATAAACCCGAGAACATAGACTAGTATATGTTGTCAATGAATATTTAAGATGCTATCCATGTGGATCAACATCCAATATTACTACACGGTAGGATCATATGCTTGTGATCCGAATGAAAGTAAAATTAAGGTATAAAATGTATGTTAATTTATATTAAAGTAGTGTTTTCAAATTTGATGCATCACTGATCGGTTTTTATTTTACTATTTTCTTGTAACAGTATATAGTGCTTGGATGTCTCTGGGTGTTCAAAACTTTTATCAATAAACCACTTAACAGCCTCTGTGTCAAACTTTTCGAAAAAAATTAAATAATTGAGATAATGTTTTCGTATATTTATTATAATATGTATTATGAACGTTGTCGTGCTTAATTGTCCAATGCATATAAAAAAAGGAAAAAAAAATGAAAATAATGGTTCAGATTTATATATAATAGATCATTTTTTGTTTCAAATATGCCATATTGAATAAATTAAATTAACAATGCCGATTAAAGATAATGTTGACAAACGTATTAAAAGCCTTTTTTGTTGTTTATTTGTTAATAGTGGGTGATATCCTTCGATTTTATTAAGAAACCACAAAATAATTGCTTTTAGATATCAGATAACTGATACCTATAACGAGATAATTTGGTTTATCGGATCTACTTCAGTTTAATGGACTCAATCACCTTTCGATCTGCTTTAAGATGTGTGCAATATGTTTAAAATTGGTATAAATCTGCTTCAATTTTTATACGCACAGATATGCAAGTAGATCAGACAATCTTAAAACTCATTGAATTTAAGAGTAGATCTAGACATTATCATGCTTGACTACTTACAATTATAAAAATAAGTACAACTAATCATCTTTAAAGTTTCGATAGCGGAATTGAAAAATCATCAAAAACAAACTAAAGATCTTAGAAATCAAAGTCCCCATGTGTACGTCAATCAAATAGATTATATACTTTTATCCATAGTAATATGTAGAACAATACTTAAAATCGTTCTTCGCAAACCATTAGAAGAATCGTAAAGCGATTTCTCTCATCTTTCTCTTTCTAAGCAATGATAACTTATTCTTTATGAAATTTCGATCAAGAGAGAATTAACTTTACTGTTAGAATTCATATATAATACCTGTCATTAAAACAATTATTTATAGGGGAGATAGAATCTGGCATAAGATGGATAAAGGCGCAGCCAGCCATAAGATGCAATTATATATGATAATAATATAAAAAGAAGGAGGCGCCTATCAGATGAGTTTGTATCCTTTTATATATATCATTAATGGGTCAACAGACTGCTTTTGAGATATTCATGAATAGGTCTGAATCCTATCAGAAAATTACGCCTCTGTCTATTCGCATCCTTTAAATCAGGCTGTATGAGATGCACCCTTTAGCTTGTAGACAGATCAATTAATAGCGCACCATTTAGCCTGTGGATATAATAGCACATCCTTAATTAACATGTCAGTATGCATCCTTTAATCATCTGATTTATTAATTAAGCCTATTCAAATCACACCTCATAATCAGCCTATTTAAACCAGCTCATTAATGTTTTATTTTGGACCACATAATTTTCTTACAGATCCGATAAGCATCGAGCCTACTATGTTTTCGCTTAGACCAGATGAGGCAAATTAAATATAGACAAAAGCACATGAGTTGGCCTTGACACGGCCCCTCCTGTGATCTAAAACATTAATTTCTTGTGTACCCTCTCCTTCAAAAAATTACGATTACAGATCTATGCGTAGCGGTTTTTCAACACCGGTAGTACACAGAAAGATCAGGAGAGCAAAAAAACCATGGTTTAATGAAGCTGTCACGCATTATAATCCGGAAATCATCTGGACATATCAATGAACCTGGGATTGTATTTCACTGCTACTCTGCTAGATATACAAAACACATGATACTGTCTGACAACTCGGCCTTCAAAGCAGCTAGCCAACAAGCAATGGCTTAACTAAAATTGAATATATGGACCCCATATGTTGTGCAAATGCCCTGCTAGCATCTTTGGGTCTATCTTTTCATCTAACCAATGCTTGCCCACAAAAGTAAACTTATTTTTTTAGAATTAGCTTTTGATCTAATAACAATGCGATGTTTTCAGTTTGTGAAGTTATATGTTTGATGCCCAAAATTAATAATTATTTGTGGATATTATATAATTGAGTAGCTTGATCTTCAATCTTTACTAAAAATAATAATAATAATATATAACTTCACATTTACTATCTATGTAATTGATTGAAAACTTCACGTTAGACATGGAATCATTTACAGACCTCTAGTCACCTTGATTTTGTTCATTACATTCACAATTTGACATAGATATAATATTCAATTCAACTTTCTTATAGCCAAGTTAATATACCAAAGGAAACAAATAAATAATATTTGTTGTGAAGACGATGTGATCAATCAATTTGGAGGTAATTGAATTATTTCAGGAGTTTAGATCAATATCATAGAAATTGGGTTAAATTGGCATCGGTACCAATTAACCTTTATTTTTTATAGTTATCACCTATATTCAAATTTATTTATATATATTTGATATCTTGAAAAGTATTGTTTAAAGAGTAAGGCTGCGGTGTTATGAATTGCATAGAGGGCTACAGTCCTACGGTTTAATATTAGATTTTTCAAAACCCTAACCAAACTGTTCATCTTGTTCTCCATATTAATATGTATTTGGAGACCAAATTTTACATTTTTTGGAAATATTTTACTATTGTTTTAGATAGGTAGAAAATCACTTGATCTAAAAAATTCTGCACTATTCAGATATTTGATTTTCTACCTATCTAAAACAATAATAAAAAATTTCCAAAAAATGTAAAATTTGGTCTCTAAATACATATTAATATGGAGAACAAGAAGAATGGTTCAGATCGACCGTTAGATTTTTTTTTTCAAAAACTCTCTTTTAATGTTATTTATAGTGAAGTTCTTATATTTTTGTAGACATTCCTGATAGCTACTATCAGGCTTTCAAAAAAAAAAAAAAAAGATTTTTGAAAACTCGAATATTGAGCCACATCACTGTAGCCCTCTATGCAACCCATAGCACCGTAGCCTTACTCTTTATTAAATTAGAAAATTAAAATTGCATATGTTATTTATATTTAAATATAATGTATATATTTGAATTGATTTTAATGATGTTTAGCCCACAAATAAATAATTAAATTTTAAAGTTTTTATGATGGCCGGCTAATGTAAAATTAAATCAAATAGAATGCACGCCATATATATGCCAATGTCTAAATAAATCCAATTAAAATGATGACACATCTTAACAATATATGCTTGTATGCCATTTTTGTGATTTCAAAGTTCAAACATTCGATCCGAATCATTTAACATGATATCTATATTAAAATATGCTTGAGGACCAAATTTTACATTTTTTTGAAACTTTTTAGTGTTTATTAAGATGTGTACAAAATTGTTGTTTCCAGACAATTATGGATCATTGAAAAACAACGATTTAAAAAATTCTAAAAAAATAGTAAACAATTTTCAAACAACGTAAAATTTGGTCTCCAAGCAAATTTTAATATAGAGATTATGTTGAACGGTTTAGATCGACTTTTGAATTTTAAAATCGTAAAAATAACTTATAAATATATGGTGTCAAGATGTGTCAATTTAAAATGGTATAATTTTGTAAAATAAAAAATAAAATAAAATGGTGTAATTGGATTCCTCCTAGTAAGAAATAGATCTACAATGTTAATTTTTAATTTGAAAATATCATGTGGATTTACCATATGATTATAGATCTGCTGAAATGATCCTCTTTATAATATACTAAATTCAAAGAAACTTATTCAAATATATGTGGGAAAAATATACCAGAAGGTAATCTGTGAAACAAAATCTACTGAATTTGTGTAGTTTTTGAAATCAAATATGAATTCTTTTTTTTTTTTGGTACTTTCTTTTCTTTAGTCTGCAAACTCATTTGTAAATATATACTCCTCTGTAGGCTTTTCGCTTACTGATTCTCAAAAAAGGAAAAGAAGAAAAAAAAGTAAATGGAGGGGTTTCTGAGGCTGTACTGCGTACTATAATATGCTTATGCTGTTATGCATCATAAATAAATATTTATCATATACGTACACATTTACGAGACAAAAAAAATCCCTTAATTTAAATTATATCTTAATCTCATGTACTCAAAATTGTTTGAATAAAAAAATATAATAATAGAAAATAGTCTATATTTTTTGTCGAAGGACATATGGAATATTGTTCTTTCAAATAGCCAAAATATTAACAAAAGAAGAAAATGGAAAAACAGTTCATTTTTTAGTAAGCCAAAATACCTCGAAATATGGAAATCTATTTGATCAGCAGTTGGCCTGATCAAATAGAACGTGCAACTTTTTGGATTACATTTTTAATACAGTTGTTATAGAATTTATATATAGCACCGTTGAAGTCCGGTATGGCATTGAATTGTTACAATGCTTTACCTTAGGCGTCATCAGCATCTACAATAATGAATGATTCCCATATTTCATTTTGAGCATATTACGGAAAAGTCACACCATAAATTAACTAGATAGTCGGATTCATTTGTATTTTACTATTCTATTTAAGATTATTATATAAAGTCACATCCGACTTATATTTCTTAAACAATTCGCTTTGCTTTCTCTCGCTGAAAACAGCAGAATATATAATTCAATAAGAATTTGCACTAATATTAAAGGTGTCCGTACATTAATTTCACGGTTCACCGAATTGATTCGAATTCTGATCGAATAGTTCTGAAGTCAATCGAATTACATATCAGTGAAAAGGTCTCACAAGTCACAAATAAATGAAAAATTCTCTAATATTCTCTTATGTGTAAAATTCGTATCCTTTACATTAACTCAAATTTTGAGTTAAGATCTGCACCGTCCGATTAAAATCTGCAGTAATATTAAAAGATTTCATGTGTTATGAGCGTGGGACGAATTGATCCAAATTCTGATTGTATGGTTCAAGAGTTAACTCAAATGATATGTTAATGCAGAGGATGCAGATTTTTTTAATTAAAAATAGAACAAATTTTAATTATTTTAATAGAACAAGCACCATAAAGTTGATTTTTATAAGAAATAGCTATGCCGATCATAGGGAGGAATAAGTAGAAATGACCAACACAGATTCTTTAGAATAAAAATTTAAATTCTCTCTCCATCAATCCCTAAGATCGGTAGAGCTGTTTTTTTTTTAATAAAAATCAAATCAATGGTGCTTGTTTTATTAAAATAATTAAAATTGATTTTATTTAAAAAAAAATCAAGGATACATATAAGGCTGCAAACGAATCGAACTTACTCTAGTTTGAGTTTGAATTTGAATAAGCTTTGAACCGAGCTAATTTGATTTGTTTCATAACAAACTAATTTCAAATCAAATTAATTGCGAATTACAAAATTTTCAAATCAAAGTCAATCGAATTACAAACTATAATTTCTTTTGAAAACCCTAGTTATATCGATAGTTTATGCATTAGTTTTCTTCTCGTGGAACAAAATTCACACGGTTTCCTTTTACCTTTTATGAATTTACATTGATGGATTATGGATCAGCTTAAGATTTGCTTACCTTTTACGCTCTTGGATTGATTAAAATCATGGTATGGACCTAGTCAAATATAACTTATTCTATTATTAATTTGTTACGCTGGTGAAATATTTTTCTATTATAAGTTATCATTATATTAATAATTTTGAACTCTAATTTAAGTTTGGTTCCTGCATTATTAAAAAATTGATGATTGAATCAATTAGCTGCATTATTTGAGATTCGAGTCTAAATAGTTCGCAAATCAATTTCAAATGAATTATATACAGTTTGAGTTTGATTTGAATAAGATTCGAAACGAACTGGTTTGATTTGTTTTAGAACGAACTAATTTCAAATCAAATTAATTGCAAACTTTTTTTCGAATCAAACTAAAATCGAATCACGAACTACGAACTTTTTGTGTAGCGCTAAATGCATATTCTGATGAAAAGGAAAAGGCCCAACAGTAGAGTGGGAAAAATGGCACGGCGGAGCTGGCTCCGTCATGGAACAGCAAGATACGTGTGACTATTCCGTTACGTGACTCACGTGCCCCCCGTGTCGTGATTATTCGCGTACCGTGACCATCTTTTGAAACTTTGACACGGCACGTCACGCGAAAGATCTGGTCACAACACAGCAATGTTGGGTTTCGGATACCACTTTTGGGGTTTTGCGGTAACCAAAACTCATTTAGGCTTAAGGTGTGGTAATGACCGTAGAACAAAAATTTCTACGGCCAACTTAAGCTCAGGATTAAACGGGGTATGTCAGGAAACTTTCCAAGGCGGTCCACCTTCAATATTCTTTTGGTATCAAAACCCAATTTAATCATTTTACAGATCTACTCCATGATTGATTTCTAAAACTTTAATCTACTTACCAATTAAATAGATTAATATAACATATTTATACCTTGTTTCCAAATCACAGTTGGAATGCAGACCGAGCGTGTAGAGCTACATCACGGAAGGAATCGACTCGTCTCGGAGCATCAGACGTCTGATGCCTCTATCGGTTATCCACCAAGACTAACCAGAGAGCGGTTAATTTCTTCTGCCAGAAATACCATAAACCGCGGAATTATGCAAAAACACTATTCACGAGAAAAAGACGAAAACCTGTAAACATGAATTTTCGGTCACTCAGTTTTATCAAATGAGCAAAACTAACATATCGTGAAATTTGGTAAAATACTATTCATCAATCCCGTAAATATACTCCACAACAACCCGCAAGGTTATACGTCAACTACGTATAACTTTCTTTTCTCAACCGAAACATTATTTGGGAGAGAAACCGAGAAAGAGAGAAAATACCGATTCGATTCTGCACGAAACGATACAAGTGAATTAGTGAATTTCTCTCTACCCCTCCACCCCTATTTATAGTGTTTAGGGTCGGTTGCAAAAGACCAAAATGCCCTCCAAGTTCGGCCTATTTACAAGGTATGCCATTGACACCTCATCCTTTTATACGTGAAATGACCAAAATACCCCTTCCACACCCTTCCACATTCTTCTCCATGCTTCTACATCATGCAAGGCGGCATAGGTGTGAAATGACCATTTTGCCCTTGTGGATAGGATTGATGACATGCCATCTGGATAGGATCAATGACATGTCATGTGGATAAGGACGAATCTGAAAAGACCCGAATGCCCTCGGTCTGAACACAAATAATATTCGTATAATTATTCTGAACAATTATATATATATTTTTCTTGCGGTTTGTTGTTTCGGTAATTTATACAATGTGTCCTGCACATTTATAAATTAACCGGTTAACTTTTATACAACGTGTCACACATGTTTATAAATTAACCAATGTTTTTGCTTGTTATTTTTACATAACATTTATAATTTAATTATAACACGTATAATTAATTATAACCATCTTACTGTTGATCATAACCAATTTATAATCAATCACAATAAGATTCTCCAATTAACTCCTATATGGTGTGACCCAATAGGATCTGTGTTATGTTGGTAAATAGAATTAAAATTGTTTTAACTTTTATAATCATGGGTGGCGTCTGGCAACACATCATGACCATCTAATTACACAGATGATGCTGTACAGTACAATATCACGATCCAGTAAACAATTTACTTGTGTCTGTTCTTCTGTCTCATAGCTATTAGATTAGTTTCAAGGTAGATGCGTGTCATCCTTGTAAACTTAATCTTTTCTTGATCTTGAGCAGATTATCAAATATGATTACTCTTGTAATCATACCGCGCGCTGATAATCTTATTCTATCAAGGGGCCCAGTGATGCTATAGCTCGTATAAAATACGAGGGACAAATAGTATTCTTGGTAGACTATCACTTCCTCAGCTAAGCTATACATATGGGAATGCTACCGTTATGACTGCTTTTTACAGATAGCGGTGGATAACAATCACACATACATATTTCTCAATGGGAACGATAAATACCTCATACTGTAGAACGTGACACTGAATGAAAACATAAATGACACGAACACAATTCTATTTAATGTTTCATTCGAGGTCTGTCAAATACTATGTTCTTAGAACATGTATCTATGTGATTAAAATGACATCTCATGTCAGGTGGTTTGTAAAACTTAACCATCTTTTAATCCACATACTAACCTTATAGCGGTAATTAGTGTTCCTGCTAATTACCTTGGTCAGTGACATTTTAAGATTAAGAGTATATATCATCTATATTATGGAGTTTCACAATTTCAGTCATGAACTCGAAATGATCCATAAATGCAATAATACTCAAGGCAACAAAATGATATTAATCATCCAATTCATGAACAAAGCTTTATGATAAATTATCGTATTATTGATTTCTAGATTATTACAAACTAACAAGCACGTCACGTAATGACGTGAGTCACGTGTAAATAGTATCGTTAGTTCTGAATCAAATGATGAATTTTGAATAAACTAACTTAAATTATGAAAAAAAAAGTTAAACGTGAGAAACATAATGGACATGGCACGTGAATAGTTACGGCGTGATTCGCGTGCACACCGTGACCATTTGCATGCTGTAATTACCCCTTAATATTTTAGTCACAGCATGGCACGGTACGGCGAGTGTTACTGTTTTACTTGATTATGGCACGAGACCAAAGTCACAACATAGCACGACACGATACATTTTTTCCACTCTACCCAGCAGCAAGAAAGCAATAACCATAAAATCCGGGGACATGGCCTTAGCACTTAAAAACACACCATACTTTGACAGTTATCATCATGATTGAATTGGCGGTGTTGTGTAGGTTTTTGAGAGCTGTGAAATCGAAATGCAAAAATATATATCTGATGCAATCTGATAGAACATGGCGCTGCGCAGAATCTGCGATGTTGCGTAGATTTTCGAGAGATGTGAAATCAAAATGCAAAAATATATATATCTGATGCAATATGATATAACATGGCGCTGCGCAGAATCTAAGTGCATCTCCAACGGTAATTGTTTTTAGATTGTTGATGTGTCAATTCTTAATATAATTGTTAGAGTATACCATAATTTTTAAATTAACAAATTTGTTTGGCTCAAATTCTTTTCTAATGTTCTCTCTTCAATAAAAAAAAAAAAAAGATGCATTGATGTGAACATAAAAAAAAATTAAAATTAATTGCACCAATACAATAGATAAATTGCTAAAATTTCCATAACTGCTATATAGCAATTAATTTCAATTGCTAAATTAGAGATGCCCTAAACACTGTATGGTACTGAAATGTCCAAGAATCACCCATCACAGATGGTACGTACTATATAGTACAAATAGGATATATACTAGCGCATATTGTACCGCCTTGTCCGATTTTACTTTTTGGTGAAATCCAAATTTTGTAGTAGTAGCAATAATAATGAGGGTTCAAATGCCTCCATCATGCCTTCATTTTTTAAAACTTAATTAACTCAAAATTTAAACTATAAATATCAAAATAAAATTGTTACATGTGATCTATGTTATTTTCTCTATATACTCATAAAATATTATCATATTTTCTCAAAGTTAAAATGTCGTAATATTTTATATGTGCATAGATAAAAATGATATAGATCATATTCAACGGTTTTATTTTGAATTTTAAGTTTCAAATTTTTAGTTATTAAAGTTTTTAAAAATGGAGGCATGATGGAGGCATTTGAACCCTCCTCATAATAATAATAGAGAAAATGTTTCTATCCACACTTTGTCCACAACTATTTGAATAAGGCTTCATAACAGTCTTATAAGTAACTTTTTCTATTTTCCATATTCTCTCTCATTTCCTCATATTTCTTTCGCTTTCTCCCACACAAAAACAAAACCCTTTTCAGATGGAGAACTACTCTCACATTGCTTTCTCTCTGGCCACCTCCGCCTTCCATCTCCGTCCCTCTGCCTCTTCTCCATCTACCTCGTGTCAGGTGCGTCCTTTCAAGCTGCAGGAGATGTTGGAATTCGCAACAACTGTCGGCCCAGTCGTTGCTCTAACCACGGAGATAGGAAGAGACGATCTAAGAGAGGCTATCTGGATGAGAGATATGGAGGAGAGAGATGAGGGTAGAGGCAATTTGGAGTATAATCGGGTTGTTTTACAGTATTCACCTTGTGGTTTTATAATATGCATTTTATAGTTTTACCAGTATTCTAAATAGCGGTGCTATAGCATTTTTAGACCTTAAACACTATGTTATGTGATAAAAGTGCACTATTTCATCTATGACCATTATAGCAGTAATAGCGGTTTGCTATTTGCGCTGCATGCTATGCTACATAGGCTTTATATAAAAATCCAAACTAGAAATAAATTTTAAAGATCAGTTTTTCAAGGTTTAGATTGATTTTGCTTTTAAATAAAAAAAGGTAGATAGTTTATTCTAATGTCTATTTTTTTAAATATAAAAAATATATAGTTTATGCCATGATGCTTATGTTATTTTGAATGGAAAAAGAAAGATATTTTATGATATTATTACGGATGTTTTGAATAGCAATTTGGACTTTGTACTAGTTCAATATGAATATTCTAATTAATCAATTTTGTATTAATTTTTGGCTTATTGCTCTATGAGACTTTAGATAATGTTGATAATTAGTAGAAAATAAATAATTTTAAAAAAAAAACACTATGTAGGATAGTTTTTGCTATAGCTACGCTATTCGCAATACCTTTTTTTAAGCTTTTTTGCTATGACACGATAATCGCTATTTAAAACCTTGGATTTTACAATATTCATCTTGTGACAATTTGGACGAGAGAGATGAGAGAGAGGTGATATGAAGGAAATATGAGGAGATAATATGAGAGAGGGATGTGGAGGAGAGATGAAAGCGAGGTAATTTGGAGTATTTATCTTGTCGTTTTATAGTATTCACCTTGTGGTTTTATAATATGCATCTTGTGATTTTACAGTATTCATCTTATAGAAATATGGAGAAAAGAGATGATGGAAAGGTGATCTGGAGAAGATTAGAGGAGATGATATGGAGGAGAGAGATGACATAGAGGCGATATGGACTATTAATCTTGTTGTTTTACAGTATTCGCCGGAGCTTACCACTTCCTTTTCATCCTCACCACCTCTCCAATGCTATTACGGCATCCAATCTTATTAGGTCTGTTGTTTCTTTATATTTAGATCTGTTTAAATTGTTCTTTTACATCTATTTGTTTCATTCTATTTACATCAATTTGTTTTCTTCTATTTACATCTATTTAGATCATTCTTTTACATGTTATATGACTTAAATCGAGGATCATATATGTTGTGATCTTAATTAATGTTTATTATGCAATAGTTTACAATAACTATGCAATAGTTTTCAGATATTTATTTTACATATCATAGATCAATTCATGCATCTTGTTAAGTTAGTATTCCAGCTGATGTAATTGTTTTACATGATTCTTGCACTAGTTGTACAAGATTCTTGAAATAGTTTTACAAAAAAAAAATGCAATTGTTTCTAATACTGATTTAAATTTCTAGTATTTTTCTAATAGATTTACATGATCTATACAGTATTTTACATGATTTATGAATCATGTTTAAAGATTATGTAGAGTATTTTACCGGATATAATTCACAATTTTACATTATATATGCATCATTTTACAATATCTATTATTATTGATGTTTAAAGGTTTACAATATATAGTCCATAATTTTACATGATATAGTTTACAATTTTACATGATATAGTTCACAGTTTTATAACCTTTTTTTTTGCAGGATGATATTTCTAAAGAACACATTGTTTTAGTGATGAGACTTCTAACTCATCCTGCTAAATAAAGGGTTATGGAGTAAACGTTTTTGTATGTTGAATAGTATGCTAGTGTGGAATGTATGAATTTATGTTTAGAACGTTATTGTTTTTGCTATTGTTGAACATTGATGTTTTCAATAGTAACAATTTATGTTTGTGAACAGTTACTAATATTTAATAATGTGGTTGTGAATAGATGATGTATTGATGTTTTATAGTTTGCATTCGTTAGTTTTACTGTTTATATCTTTTAAATTTATAGTATTGAAGTTTATAGTGTGTTTATCTCAGTTTTATAGTGTTTTAGGATTCAAATAATTGGTTTTATAGTGTTTTTATCTCAGTTTACCGGGAATTGGGATTTGAGATTTAGGAAGATGGCTATGGAAGATGTATTGTGAGCCAGACTCACTCTGGACATTGGTAATTGAGATGCTGAAGAGGAAAGGTGCAGTAACAGATGGACCGAGGATCTGGGTTAAAATGGGATCGTTCTTATGGAACCAAATTAATGCACTGAAAGGTCTGTTTCATAGATGTACTACATGGGAGGTAGGTAATGGCAACTCTATCTCCTACTGGTATGTATGGCATCAGCAGACTACATTGGTAGATGCAGAAGATGTCATAATGCAGCCATCCATATCTCTACAACAGGCGTGGCCAATTCAATCTTAGCTTAGAGCAAATGAACCACCTTGCACAGGTATGACCTTCACAAATCAGGAGGATAAGCTTGCGTGGAGATTGCAAAAGAGGGGAGTTTACACAGCCAGATCAATTTACAAAGTAATTTCTGAAGCTGCCCTTGAAAAATGGCAATATAGCATAATTTGGAAATGCAAAATCCCCCATACTGTCAGACTATTTGTTTTCTTTGCAATCAAAGGAAAATTGTTGACCAGAGATGTTTTGTGAAGAAGAGGCATGAACTTTGGATCTCACTACTCTTTATACCGAAATTGCCCTACTGAATTGATTGCACATGTTCTATACCTATGCCCATATGTTGTATCAATATGGTTCCATGTCGCAACTCTGCTTGGATACCCGCTAATGAAACCAATGGGAAATGTGAAGGAGATATGGAATGCATCATGGGAAATGGTCAAACAGAGAGGCTACCTGTTGATGAAAGAATGGGTGGTTAGGTTCTCATGCGTAGCGTGGCACATTTGGAAGCAAAGGAACAATGTGGTGTTCAACAACAAAGAGACTGATGCTCTAGTAATAGCTAAAAGATGTATAGATGAAATGAAATTGTGGTTGTTTTTCGTTAACTTACAACTTGGTACATAGAGGTGCCGGAATAGCTGTGATGTAACTCATAGGGTATATATTAATCACTTGACAGCTTCTGTCAAGCTTTAAAAAAAAAAGTATTCCAATCCTACTTGACGAGACAAAATAATAGAAATAGAAATGGGACGGAGAGGAAAAGGATGGAGAGAGCATTTTAGTCATTAATTATTTAAAGTGACAAAATTAAAAATCAACTAAGTTTAGAGTGGTATTAGGATAATTTCTAATTTTAGAGTGACATTTTTCAAATTTTAAGATTTTGAAGTGGAAAATAATTAATTTTTTCTAAAATGTAATATGTGAAAAAGACAAAAATAGTATGGTAAGTGAGAATTGAACTCATGACCTTACAAATATTAACTAAAACTCAAACCACTAGACTACCATCATACAATTGTTATTTTATGAGGAGGACTAGATTATACAAAAGTTTAATTAAATTTTAATATACATAATTAAAAAATTTAAAAATATAGATTGACTTAGCACCCTTGACATAAATGTAGATCTGCCTCTGCTTTCTGGAAAACTGATAGATGCAATTAATGTTTCCATAAGCTGATACAATGACCAAATTAAACCGATGCAGATGTCTCGAGTACCAATGCGAAATGTCACGTTTCCTGTAGTGAAAAATCATTGTTAACTATATGGAATAAAACGCTGAACCCCCATCTGTTGTACATACAAATGCCAAACACCTAATTGGGAAATTACATTAAAATTCTCCTTAAATTGGTCATATTGTCAACACAGTATTAAAAAAAATATAAACCAATTAATATACTGATAGGTACAGTTATCTGTTCATTATTCCAGAGAAGATACAAGGGACATGAACTATCAGTACCAAATCAAGCCCAAAAATCGCAGCAATAATTACTGTAGTCACAGGACCATGGCCCTCAAGTTTCCACGTAATATCTTTCAGAAAATCTTTAATATGTTCGTCTATTTATGTAAAAAAGGCACACATTAAATGTTTATGTACACATATTTGAAATCTTCAACAACCTGTACTTCAATTTGATTCAATCATTTAATATATGCATATGGTCTTATATCCTCCCCACAAGTTGGCAAAACCTCCCACTCATCGCTCTCAGTTTTCTCAAACAGCAGCACACGGTTTTGTTCTCTCTCTTAAAAACTCTTGCTACGTATATGTTCAGACTACTATACACATTTTTCTTAACATAGAAAAAACAATGCTCACTCCAAAGAAGCTTGTAGGTATGGTTAGAAGGTGGCAAAAGGCGTCTGCCTTAGGAAAGAGAAGAATAGTGTCAGTAGATACTGATACTGGCTATACACTTACGGTTGCAAGAAGAGGACATGTATACGTGTACACCAACGATCAAAAGCGCTTCATGGTGCCTCTGAAGTATTTGTCGAGTTCGATCTTTGTAGAATTGTTCAAAATGTCAGAAGAAGAGTATGGGTTGCCATCCGATGGACCTATCATTTTGCCGTGTGATGCCGCGTGCATGGAGTGCATTATCTCCTTGATACATAGTCAGGTTTCAGGGGAATTGGAGAAGGCTGTTCTTGCTTCTATTGCTAGTAGCCGGTGCACCGTTTCTTCCCAGCAGCAAAGGAAGCAATTTGTTATTTATGGCTTTTGATGATGATGATATTCTTTTTGTGATTGGATTGACAATTTGTACATACATTGTGCAAATGATTATTAAAATTTTGGTTGAATTTATTGATGTTGATGCCAACTTATGATCATTTGATAATTGAATTATATTTTTCATTTGAATACAGTTCTGGTACTCTAGTTCTAGCTATGGACAATGTGAACACATTGATGATGAGGTTTCATGCATACATGTTTTCCTTTTCTATTTTATTTTGTTATCGAACTAGCCAGTAACATGGATATATGATAACTTCTTTTATATATATATATATGAAAACAACAATATTTAATAAATCTAAATAAATAGTAAAAAAAATTTCAAAAAATATAAAATTTGGTCTCCTAGCTAACACATATTAATATGGAGAATAAGATAAACAGTTTGGATCGACTCTTAGGATTTTGAAAACTCGAATATTGAGCCGTAGCATGGGAGGCCTCTATGCAACCCATAGCATATTAGCCAAATTCAGGAATCAAGTTATAACAAGTCACAACAAGTCACAACAACTATTTTTTATATTTTCATAGTTCAAATCGTTGATCCAAATCTAACTGATTTCTACAATAAAATGTGATTCGAGACCAAATTTTACATCTTTTGGAATTTCTTTACTATTTATTAAGATGGATACAAAATTCAATGATTTGAATTTGACTAGTTTTTGTATCATCTTAATAAATAGTAAACAAATTCCAAAAAATATAAAATTTGGTCTCCAAGTACATTTTATTGTAGAGATCACATTTAACAGTTTAGATCGATGATTTGGATTTTCAAAATATAAAAAATAGTTGTTGTAACTAAAAAATTATTGTAACTTGATCCCTCCCCCTCTCTCTATATATATATATTTGTAAAAGTGGTAATATTAACGTGTTTCATTACGAAACTATAGAGTTCATACAACACAATCAAACTTTCTTTATAATTAAGTGAACTCTTAATTAATTAATTACTTCTAGGTAAAAGAAAAAAAAAAAAACAAGCGAACCCTTACTAAAATAATTAATGTTGGTAAGATAATATAGTTGTTGTCAAACAAAAAGAGAAACAATTAAACATATTTAACTAGCAAAATAATTTTATTTCAAATAAGAATGCTAACAGATTTTCTTCAAAACCATTTATATCAGTTGTAAATTAAATGTTAATCCACCATCTTAATTAGAATTTACTAAAGGTATATTTGATAAATTTATCACCACATTCACGTGGAATATAATTTATCCTCTTAATCTTAATAATTTTATTTCTCTACCCGAACATATATATGACATTTAATTTTTCTTTCTTTGTTTTTTTTTTTTTTTTTGATAGAAAGGCCGAAGTTCATTTCATTGAAGAAATAGTTAACTTACACCCTAGCTTGTTCATATCCAGTTCACAGTACCACTGATAACACCCTAAACTGCAGTAACAGTATCATAACAACAGACCATACAATAATAGCAAAAGAATGCATTAGTTCAATGACTTTAAATTTTCAATCAAATAATTTTGGCATATATATCCCTCGAAATTTAATGTGATGGACAACATTTTAGAAATTCCCAATTAATTTATTTTTTCGAAAGTAGAAGACGATCTGCCTTCTAGACATGTTCTTATGTTTTGTCAGAATATGTACAGAATTTCACAGCACGATAGAATTGGCACTGCTATATACTGTGAAAACATTGATCGGCTACACAAATCGCAACGCTAGAGGCAAAATATTTCGTATTTTCGTTGCGTCCCGTCTCTGTCACGACCACTGCTGGAAAACAAGCTTGTCATGTGCACCTTCTTTTTTGGGGAAAAAACAAGCACAGGTCATGCATGTGCACCTTCTGCTAACTATCAAAATGCTAAGAAAATTATAATATTATTTTGTTAGATCCGACAAAAAGGATAAAATAAAATATATGCAGGATATTTACGACTATGAAGGAGCCATCCACTGGTTTGGAGACCTGATTGCCATCAAAGATATTTCGATTTAAATACTTAGGCGAATATCTTTATATTTTATTGACATATATAGTAACCGGTGCTTACTAGTACTTGTTAAATTTCTTTAAAAATTCCAATGATACAAGGATGATGATTACAAGGTACGTAGAGGACGGATGGGATCTGTTTTCTGGGAGATTCTAAAAAAAAATCCATAGTAAATTATTAGATGGATTAATTATTAGATGAGTTGATTATGTTACTATAGATGCTAAACCGTTTAATTAGTTATTTCAAGTTTCTCGAACTCCGACATCTCCATCCATTTTCGATTTTTTTTATAAACCATAATTAAAAAAAAAAGATTTTTATGAAGCCAACATTATTATTATTTTTTATTACAAAAATTATAAGGACTGAATTGTCATTTCGGTCCAAAATTTTTTTTTTGACTGAAATGATAAATACAGTCTCAAGTATTTTCACAATTTTTGAACATATTTTTTTCTCGAAATATATGAAAATAGCTAGTACTGAAATGACAATTTAATTAAAAAAAAAAAGAACCGAAATGACATCTCGTTTCAACCAAGTTCGTTTCGTAAAATTTGTTTTTCTGTTTATAGTTTCTAAAAAAAATTCTCCATTTTCATCCGGTTCACAAAAAAAAGATAATAAGCAATTTATTTAATTAATGGGACCCACCGCAAGAAAAGTTGAATCGAAACTTCATATATAGTACTGTAAATTGTACTATATATATATACAATGAGGAGGGATCAAGTTACAACATTTTTTGAGTTACAACAAGTTACAACAAATTTTTTTTAATTTTTGAAAGTCCAAATCATTGATCCAAACTGTTAGATATGATCTCTACAATAAAATGTGCTTGGAGACGAAATTTTACATTTTTTGAAATTTTTTTACTATTTATTAAGATGGGTACAAAAACTAGTCAAATTCAGACCATTGAATTTTGTATCCATCTTAATAAATAGTAAAAAAATTTCAAAAAATATAAAATTTGGTCTTCAAGCACATTTTATTGTAGAGATCACATCTAATGGTTTGGATCGACGATTTGGACTTTCAAAATTAAAAAAAAGCTTGTTGTAACTTGTTGTAACTCAAAAAATGTTGTAACTTGATCCCTCCTCATATACAATTTCTTCAACTATAACGCCTAATAATTGACTCAACTTCTCAAGTTTTGGCAAATATATAAAAAAAAATAGTAATACAATTCACCAAATTCCATGTCATGTTAATTTGGTTGAGGCCTAAACCATGAAATAAAGAGTTTAGACCTCAATTAAGTTGCCAAACATGATTTAATTAAATCGGATTTAAAATGACATAAGTCGATCTTTAAATTGGCTTAAAATATAAAACATTAAGTCACTTATCAAGGTAGTTTAACATTTAGGCTATGCTTGTGGCTTAATCTAAGATTAATTTAAACAAAATTAATGAGAGAATTACTAAATATCTCAAATTAACCTAATAAGATAATTTAACTCATTAAATATATATATCTATAGTATACTTTTGTACACAAATAGAAATATACTTAATTTATAAAATAGTTGTAAAATTATGTTCAATTTTAAATTAATAACTTTTTTTTTTTAAATTTCTATTGCTGGTCTGTAATATTAATCGGGGAGAAACTAACATGTAGAAAATCGAATTTTAACTTCATTTCTTTATATATATATTGAATTGTTTTTTGTTTTTGTTTTTTGTTTATTTTAAGTTTGCAGTTGTTTATAACTTTTTCCCTCTAAAAATAGAACAAAAGTTACTTCGACCTCTTAAATTAAATGATCATTATATTACAAACAAAAACAAAATACTAATTATATTATAAATTGTAACAAAACATGAATTAAGCCATAAACTCCAACCAAACAAGAAATAAATTAAACCATAATTTAACTTTAAACCTCAACCAAACATGAATCACTTAGACGGTCTAAGTTGGGACACATTTTAAACTTAGGTCATTATGTTCTAAATAATATCTAAAACTTAAACAATTATTATTAGATCAAAATCGATCAAATGTATTAACTGCAAATTGCATGCATATTATGTATTTTTGATTAATGCTAAACATATTTTAAGTGAAAAACAATAACAAAACTGGCAACTCTGCTCTAATAATATCTAAAACTTCCCCTGATGATTATTTAGAGTAATTTCGAAGGGATATACAAAAATTTCGTTTATGCCAAAAATAGTTAGTATTTTATTAAATGTAAATTGTATGCATAGTAATTTATAGGCGTATTCAACTAATTTTGTAGTCATTTTAAGTGATTAAACCATCAAAAATTATAATCCAGAATTTGTAGCACAGTACCTTAGCATTTTTGCTTTGGTCAAGTAAACGAGAATTACTGTACAATCATTAATCACAAGCTTATAATCAATTCAAAGTTGTACCCATGGCTCAATGATTCAAGCTAAAGGCCCATGTTACATTTTATTTTGTTAAACTTCAATTACCATAGTCGATGCATTTGTGCATGTCAAATCTCTGAAAAAGAACCAAAACTTTAACTACACAAATAATTAATAAGCATTCTCATCTCAAAAGCTACAAAGCATCAACTGCGACTTGTGCATGGAGGAAACAATGCACGGGCCACCCGAAATAGAGGAAAGCACATATTTAGTATCCAACTCTGCTGGCTGTTTGCTCTGAATCAAAGAGATAATGCAACGCATACAAGTGGCATCACATGGCAACACGATCGGTCCATCTGATGGCAGCCCGTACTCTTCTTCTGACATCTTAAATAGTTCATGAAAAATCGAACTCGATAGATACTTCAAAGGCACCATGAAACGCTTGTGATCTGTTGTGTAGACATAGACATGGCCTCTGGTAGCAACTGTATGTGTAAAAGCTGTGCCATTTTTTACTGACACAATTCTCCTCCTTCCTAGTGCTGCTGCCTGTTGCCACCTTCTGAAAATTTGTATAAGCTTCTTTGGAGTAAGCATTGTTTGTTTTAATGAAATGGAAAGCTCCTGGGTTGTTGGTTGAAGTCACTGGGATAATGTACTTAAATGGAGAGAAGAGAGGTATAAGAAAAGGAAAAAAAAACCATGTGCTGTTTGCTTGAGAAAACAAGAACCAAGGGGCCGAGGTGATATTATACCGAATTCATGAATGGAATGATTGAATCAAATTCTAGTTTTATTATTTGTGGATAAACGCATATCATTAACTAGATGATTTGCTTTGCCCTTTGTTGAGGAGATATTGAGGGTCCATTGTCTTTTTTTTTTATTTTTTTGAAAAAGCTGACAGTGGCTGTCATATTGAGGGTCCATTGTCATGTGGCTATTGTCATGTTTCCATGATTTTTTTGTATATCCACTCCTTTGGTGTGGGCTAAAGATACAAGATTAGCTAGTTTTGCTCGGCGGCTTTACAATATTTTTTTTATTTACGTACATTCCCTAAATTAATTTACCTCACTGGTTATATTGTAATGCATGTGACGAAAGTATGGGATGAAATGAATTATTTTTTTATAAATTCGGATCCAAGAATGATCAATAGTTTCTTGGGCTCATTCCCGGACCACTTCACCCAGCCGAATTTGTCCTGGGTGATATCTAAAGCGAATTCTCTTGGTTGCCCTCTAAAAAATGTGAAACATCCTCTTTGCACACTTTAAGGCCCAAAGAGAAAGGAGAAAACAGCGACTGTGGTACAAATTCGTACAGCCAGGTATGGCTCATTATTGTTGTCTCCGACTCGCAGCAGTGAAGAGTTTGTGAATTGTGAGCATGGTATTAGGCTCTGACATTGGTGCATGCTCTGTCAAAGTTCCATGTGCACGGGGGAAGTAAAAAAATTAGTTTCGGGTTGAAAAGTAAAATGTACTAGTGGATTGAATTCGGGTAGGGTACGGGTACCTCGGGTACGGGTAGGGCGGGTAGTCGGGTAGGGCGGGTACGGGTAGGGCGGGTAGGCGGGTAGGCGGGTACGGGTAGGGCGGGTACGGTTTTAAAAAAATGTACCCTACCCGTTTCAAACCCGTGCCCGTTCCGGGTAACGGGTACGGGTACCTCGGGTACGGGTACTCGGGTAGGGCGGGTAGGGTACGGGTATTTTTTTTTTTTTTTCTTTTGGTTTTTTTTTTTTCTGTTTTTTTCTTCTGTTTTTTAGTTTTTTTTTTCTGTTTTGTTTTTCCGTTTTTTATTTTTTTTTCTGTTTTGTTTAATATTTTTTTTCTGTTTTTTTAGTTTTTTTTCTGTTTTGTTTTTCCTTTTTTTTTCTATTTTGTTTAATGTTTTTTTTTCTGTTTTTTTAGTATTTTTTTCTGTTTTGTTTTCCGTTTTTTTTATTTTTTTTCTGTTTTGTTTAATGTTTTTTTTTCTGTTTTTTTTTTTTTCGTTTTTTTTACAGTGTCGTATGAATATTATTACATGTTTATAATTCGATTTTTATAATATGAATAGTTCGATATCAAATAGAGTATATATAAACATGAAATTATCAAGTCGCAACTTTATAATTTATAAATGAATAAAATTTGTACCTTATATATAAAAATTATTCGTGCGAAAATTTGTATATTTATACGGCTAAGTACAAATATATTTATTTATTTCTTTAAGCAAGTCATTTTATTTTATTTTCAAATTCTCATTCTAATTAAAACAATAAAATATAAATAAAAATATCTTAAATTAATTTATTACATTAAAAATAATTATGAATAATTTAAAAACAATAGATTAAAAAATAAAAGTTACCCTCCTCCTTTATTCCGGGCTTGGGACCGGCTATGTAAAATAACATAGGCGGAGTTCTAACTTTTTTTTTATTAGTAATTGTTCTTTAAAATGAATAATTTAAAAACTAATTGAAATGTTTAGAAATTATAATTTTAAAAATACCCATAAATATTAAAAGAGGTTAGAAAATTATACCGACACTACCTATCTAGTAGTTTGGATTCATATACCATTGTTCGCTTTCTTCCGCACCGTCTGAATCTGAATTAGCTTGGGGCTGCGGCTCGGTAACACTTTCTTCAGTATCAGCTGCGGATGATGATTCTTGATCTTGATGTTGGTTGCGCTCGTCAGCCTTAATCCAATCTTTCAAGCACACAAGTCTCTCAAAAACATGTGGACCCAATTTACTGCGTTTGTCGGAGAGGATCCTGTTCGCCGAACTAAAACAACTTTCTGAAGGGACGGTTGACACGGGTACGGCAAAGACGTCGCGGGCCATCATCGCCAGTGTTGGATAAGACCTTTGATTCCTCTTCCACCACGTCATGATGTCAACGTTTTCATTTTCGTTGCGCATATTTAAATAGCTCACTAACTCGTTTGTGGATGCGTGCGGTTCGCTATCTAACTGAAAATCTGCTAACAATCCACTACTGCTAGTACTCCTGAAATTGGAACTATTAAAAAATAAATAAAAAATTAGTGGACAAATAATGCAGATATTATAAATAATAAAGATTAAAAGCATAATGTATATTTATTCATACCTAGGACCAGCCCGGGACGAAGAGGGGTTTTGGTTGCCACTAATTCTTGAGTTGTATATGTTAAACATCTCAGCGAACTTCGCATCCACGTATGCCTCGACCTCGGTTGCGTCTAAATGTAGATTACCTTTGTACGCTTCAACCATTTTGATCGTGTAATATTTCTTGTATGCCGGGTTGAGGCAGCTTGCGATAATGGCCAGGAGGGGTACATCTTCCCAATATTTTAGAAATTTTAGTTTCATGGCCTCTACGATCGGTGTGAGAGATTTATCGTGTGTTTCTGCTTGTTCCAAATTACGATACACCTTGGAAATTTGGTAGATTTGCCCCAACAACTCAAATGCCGTCGGAGAATACGAGCAGGATAGTTTGACGGTTGCTTCAAAAAAGGTTCCTAGGAATGTTGAAAGCCTTTCTAGTTGGTCCCATTCCCCGCCGGTGGGTTCCAATTGCATTCCCTCAGGGGTGGATCCCCTCAAAAACTCCCCTATGACAGCTTTGTAAGGAAGGCATCGGTTCAACATCCTATAGGTTGAGTTCCAACGGGTATCTATATCCCAAGGTACTTTCAACTTGCTTAGTCGATAGGTTATGCACAACTTTGCAAACTCTTGTCTTCTTTCATGGTTTGAAACAATGTGGTTGAGGGCATCCTTAAATTTAACTATCAATAATTTTATAGCTTCTGTTTTAAGTCCCGCCTTCACGACGAGGTTAAGTATATGACAAGCACACTTTTGGTGAAACATTTCACCATTCATAATCGGGTTTAGTGACCGTTTAAAAATTTCAATGGAAGCAATGTTGTTGCTAGCATTATCGAAAGATATAGAAAAAACCTTGTTAGCCATATCCCTCTTAAGGTTATACTCTTGTAAAACCTCAATAATAGATTTGAAAATTACATTTGCGGTGTGCGGGGAATCTAACACTCGAAAACTTAATATCCTCTTTTGTAATACCCACTGATCATCGATCCAATGCCCAGTAACACAAGAGTACCCAAGGCCATGTTTACCAGCAGTCCATATATCGGAGGTAATTGAGACCTTATTGGATTGATATGCAAATGTACCTTTGAGGTCATCTTTTATGGTTGTAAACTGTTTTTTTATTTCACCAACCAACTTTCTATGATGCATCCTCTTGTACATTGGTTGAGCACACCCCCGAATGACCAACCGGGCAAAGGCTGTGCAACCACCCATACTGATTGGTTGTTCTTTGTGGGTTATGTACCGGGCCAATTCACTAAGCATTTTTTTTTCATCAAATTTTGGGTTGGTTCTGGTACCATCCGCATTAATAAGGGTTTGGATTTGTCTCGTTGGTACATTTTTGCTTGGTTCCTCACCCTTTTTTTCATGCATTTCGGCATGTCTTTTAAAGCTACTCATACCACTACTTTGCTTATACACAAAAAAAGGTTTCTTACAATTGGGTACCTTACATTCAAGAGTTTCCATAAAGCCATCAGCATCTTTTGTAATCTCATAAAATCTCTTCCATGGCTGATTGTATTCCGAAGGTCTTCTAGCCTTCTTTACCACTGGTTGTTGCGGGGGGGCACTTGTCGAAGGAGGGACAGCTTCTTCCTGAATTTCAGGGGCACTTCTCGAAGGAGTACCTTCTATACTGGGAGTAAATTGACTCGATGCTACAGAAGAAGTGCCTCCATATGCATACGATGGTGTCGGTTGAAATGTTTCTTGTGGAATGTAGGCGTTTGGATCGTTTGAAGTATAATACGGCGCATGCATTTGTGGGGGTTGTTGATAATTTAAATCTAGGATTTGGTCCCTTCTTTGATAATTGTGTGGATAGTTAGGTGGATAATTAGGTGGTGGCATTTGGGAGGAACTATCAAGATAATTAGGTGGTGGCATATCGGGGCCAAAAATAGAAGCCGACATTCTCGCTTCAAATGTTTCTTCCACCGATTCGTGATGAGGAGATGTCATTTTTTAACCTAATTAAAAACAGAAATTAAAAACAGAAATTAAAAACAGAAATTAAAAAACAGAAATTAAAAAACAGAAATTAAAAACAGAAATTAAAAACAGAAATTAAAAAACAGAAATTAAAAAACAGAAATTAAAAACAGAAATTAAAAACAGAAATTAAAAATAGAAATTAAAAACAGAAATTAAAAACAGAAATTAAAAAACAGAAATTAAAAAACAGAAATTAAAAAACAGAAATTAAAAACGGAAATTAAAAACGGAAATTAAAAACAGAAATTAAAAACAGAAATTAAAAACAGAAATTAAAAACAGAAATTAAAAACAGAAATTAAAAAACAGAAATTAAAAAACAGAAATTAAAAACAGAAATTAAAAACAGAAATTAAAAATAGAAATTAAAAACAGAAATTAAAAACAGAAATTAAAAAACAGAAATTAAAAAACAGAAATTAAAAAACAGAAATTAAAAACGGAAATTAAAAACGGAAATTAAAAACAGAAATTAAAAACAGAAATTAAAAACAGAAATTAAAAACAGAAATTAAAAACAGAAATTAAAAAACAGAAATTAAAAAACAGAAATTAAAAAACAGAAATTAAAAACAGAAATTAAAAACGGAAATTAAAAACGGAAATTAAAAACGGAAATTAAAAACAGAAATTAAAAACAGAAATTAAAAACAGAAATTAAAAACAGAAATTAAAAACAGAAATTAAAAAACAGAAATTAAAAAACAGAAATTAAAAAATAGAAATTAAAAACGGAAATTCAAAACAGAAATTAAAAAACAGAAATTAAAAAACAGAAATTAAAAAACAGAAATTAAAAAATAGAAATTAAAAACGGAAATTAAAAACAGAAATTAAAAACAGAAATTAAAAACAGAAATTAAAAACAGAAATTAAAAAACAGAAATTAAAAACAGAAAGCAAAAAACAGAAATTAAAAACAGAAATTAAAAACAGAAATTAAAAAACAGAAATTAAAAACAGAAATTAAAAAACAGAAATTAAAAAACAGAAATTAAAAAATAGAAATTAAAAACGGAAATTAAAAACGAAAATTAAAAACAGAAATTAAAAACAGAAATTAAAAACAGAAATTAAAAAACAGAAATTAAAAACAGAAATTAAAAACAGAAAGCAAAAAACAGAAATTAAAAACATAAATTAAAAACAGAAATTAAAAAACAGAAATTAAAAACAGAAATTAAAAAACAGAAAGTAAAAACAGAAAGTAAAAAACAGAAAAATAAATCTAATCTATTTAAAAAAAATCTAACATCTTTTCTAACCTATTAAAAATAAATCCGAATTTCAAAAAAAAAATCCAACATATTCAAAAAACAAATCTAATTACTTCACAAATTAAAAAAAAAATCTAACATATTAAAAGAACAAATCTAATTACGTCACAAATTTAAAAAAAAATCTAACATCTTTTCTAACCTATTAAAAATAAATCCGAATTTCAAAAAAAAAATCTAACATATTCAAAAAACAAATCTAATTACTTCACAAATTTTAAAAAAAAATCTAACATCTTTTCTAACCTATTAAAAATAAATCCGAATTTCAAAAAAAAAATCTAACATATTCAAAAAACAAATCTAATTACTTCACAAATTTAAAAAAAAATCTAACATCTTTTCTAACCTATTAAAAATAAATCCGAATTTCAAAAAAAAAATCTAACATATTCAAAAAACAAATCTAATTACTTCACAAATTTAAAAAAAAATCTAACATCTTTTCTAACCTATTAAAAATAAATCCGAATTTCAAAAAAAAAATCTAACATATTCAAAAAACAAATCTAATTACTTCACAAATTTTAAAAAAAAATCTAACATCTTTTCTAACCTATTAAAAATAAATCCGAATTTCAAAAAAAAAATCTAACATATTCAAAAAACAAATCTAATTACTTCACAAATTTAAAAAAAAAATCTAACATCTTTTCTAACCTATTAAAAATAAATCCGAATTTCAAAAAAAAAATCTAACATATTCAAAAAACAAATCTAATTACTTCACAAATTTAAAAAAAAATCTAACATCTTTTCTAACCTATTAAAAATAAATCCGAATTTCAAAAAAAAAATCTAACATATTCAAAAAATAAATCTAATTACTTCACAAATTTTAAAAAAAAATCTAACATCTTTTCTAACCTATTAAAAATAAATCCGAATTTCAAAAAAAAAATCTAACATATTCAAAAAACAAATCTAATTACTTCACAAATTTTAAAAAAAAATCTAACATCTTTTCTAACCTATTAAAAATAAATCCGAATTTCAAAAAAAAAATCTAACATATTCAAAAAACAAATCTAATTACTTCACAAATTTAAAAAAAAATCTAACATCTTTTCTAACCTATTAAAAATAAATCCGAATTTCAAAAAAAAAATCTAACATATTCAAAAAACAAATCTAATTACTTCACAAATTTTAAAAAAAAATCTAACATCTTTTCTAACCTATTAAAAATAAATCCGAATTTCAAAAAAAAAATCTAACATATTCAAAAAACAAATCTAATTACTTCACAAATTAAAAAAAAAAATCTAACATCTTTTCTAACCTATTAAAAATAAATCCGAATTTCAAAAAAAAAATCTAACATATTCAAAAAACAAATCTAATTACTTCACAAATTTTAAAAAAAAATCTAACATCTTTTCTAACCTATTAAAAATAAATCCGAATTTCAAAAAAAAATCTAACATATTCAATAAATCTATCAATCCTAACATAAAATAAATCTAAAAAATGTAATTATTTAACAAATTTAACAAATCTAATTACTTAACAAATTTAACAAGTCTAATTACTTAACTTTCAATAAATCTAACTTAAACTAAATTTACTCTACAAAAATAAATTAATCTAACATAAAATAAATCTAACCTTTAAATCTCGCGGAAAAATCTTGCGGGAGGTGCCGAACTTTGTAATTTCGATACCTTCGTAATTCCGTTTGCGTATTTGTAGAATGAATTAAATTACAACTATATAATTTTTTTTAAAAATAAATAGAGAAATTGAGAATAATGAAAATTGAGAGAATGAGAGTTTGAGATAGAATGTGGAGAGAAAGAGAGTTAGAGGGGGTGTATTTAAAGAAAAAATTGGAGGGGGGAATTAAATTCGAAATTAAAAAAAAAAAAAAAAAAAACCGGGATTTGACCCGGGTGGGTCCGGCCGGGTTTGATTTGACTGGCCCGGGCCCGGTTTGTTTGAACCGGCGGCAAAAAAATTCAAATTTCAAATGAAACGGGTAAACGGGTAAAGGGTCACGGGTAAACGGGTAAAGGTCACGGGTAAACGGGTAAAGGGTAAACGGGTAAAAGGGTAAAGTTAGTTGGGTAAACGGGTGCGGGTACGGGTAAAACGGGTGCGGGTAGACGGGTTTCGGGTACGGGTAAAACGGGTACGGGTTGGACGGGTTTGTTCCCGAATCAATGAGTCCGGTCCATCTCAAACCCGTACCCGTGTACCCGTTTACCCGCCTATACCCGGGCACGGGTACGGGTACCTCGGGTAACGGGTACGGGTCGGGTACAACGGGTCATACCCGTTCGGGTAAAAGCAAAAGTCTAAAATGTACGTAGTAGTTTGAGTTTGAACAAAGTCTCCACAACGGAAATAAATCTGCTGTGATTCTAAAGACCGAGATTTTTATTTTTATCCAATATTTTCAATAATTTAATAAAAATAATTGGGGTCTGATCAAAATTTAAAAAATATCCAATCCGTGAAAAAAATCCACAGCCCCGTTTTTTTTCCCACTCGTGAATTTTTTTCACAATCCCATTAAAAAATTGAAATCGTGAAAAAAAATCCACGGCCCGACATTTTTTTTATAAACTCATTTTTTTTATAATATATATATGTATATATAATATACAATAGCGACGCAATTCATATAGGGACCTCTGCTGGTAAATCAGCAAGTATGGATTGATATATGAACCAAACTATAAAAATGATTTCACCAGCATGTAGATCATTCAAAAATACACAGAATTGACACAAATTTCAATTTATTTGGATTTTTCTACAGTTAGTTATGAATTTTCAAAGTTCAGCTTTTGAAAAAACTTTAAATATCCATAACTTTGGTTAGGAAAGTCGAATTTGGGCGTATGACCACTTTCGGAAAGGGGAGGACGACATGTATTCGATTTTGCCCAAAGGATATCCCGAACATCTGAAGCATCATAATTAAAAAAAAACATCGTTTAGTACCTCAAAAATACAGTTTAAGTTTTCGATAGGTATACAACGATCAGTATTTTGTTTATAAACGTCATTTGAGTTTTTTTTTATAAACTCATTCTTTTTATAATATATATATATATATATATATATATATATATATATATATATATATATATATATATATAATATGTACATGTATATAATATTATACATATATTATATTATACGAGTCTGTCTAAATTGCTGCTGGCAGCATTTCAGCATAGGTGCTGCTGGGGCTATATTTAGCCGTGTGATGTCGAAACAACAAATCCAAACCATTAGATGTTTAATCTATATTATAATATACTTGGAGACCAAATTTTACATTTTTTGAAATTTTTTTACTATATATTAAGCTGGTTTGAAAACCACTGATTTCAATGCTGCAGAAATTTACTGAAATCAGCGGTTTTCAAACCAGCTTAATATATAGTAAAAAAAATTCCAAAAAATGTAAAATTTGGTCTCCAAGTATATTATAATATAGATTAAACATCTAATGGTTTGGATTTATTGTTTGGACATCACAAAATAAAAAAAACAGCGGCAGCACTGCCGGCAGAAATGCTGCCGGCAGCAAATTAGCCACAGCCTATATTATACATATATTATATATACATATATATATAGAGATGGGCTATGGTGCATTGCAATGTATAAGTTATGGTGTGCATTGGACCATAAATCACCGATTCAAAGTCCAAATGATCGATCCAAACCGTTCATCTTGTTCTCCATATTAATATGTGCTTGGAGACCAAATTTTACATTTTTTGGAATTTTTTTAATATTTATTAAGCCACTTTGAAAATCGCTGATCTGGTGGTCCAGAGATTTTTACTGTTCACCCAGATTTTCAGATTTTCAATAAATATAAAAAAATAGTAAAAAAATTAAAAAAAAATGTAAAATTTGGTCTCCAAGCACATATTAATATGGAGGACAAGATGAACGATTTGGATCGGTCATTTGGACTTTGAATCGGTGATATATGGTCCAATGCACACCATAGCATATGCATTGCAATGCACCATAGCCCATCTCTCTCTATATATATACATATTGCGTTTCTACTTCACGCCGTATTTTTATTTTGAAAGTCCAAACGACTGATCCGAACTGTTAGATGTTTAATTCATATTGAAATGTGCTTCGACACCAAATTTTACATTTTTTGGAATTTATTTACTATTTATTGAGCATTTTTGAAAATTGCTGTTTTGCTGTGAACAGTAAAAACAGTAAAATTTTCTGAACCATTAGATCAGCGACTTTCAAAATTATTTAATAAATAGTAAAAAAATTCTAAAAAATGTAAAATTTGGTTTCCAAGCACATTTCAATATGGAGAACAAGATGAACGGTTCGGATCGACGTTTTGAACTATAAAATCAGAAAATATGAGCGTGAAGTAAAATAGTCGCTTTACTTCGCAACTCACCGTAGCCCATCTCTATATATACATATATTATATCATATATTACATATACATATATTATATATATACATGGGATAAGCTATTATACATTGCAATGCACGGAGGGGTCTGTGCATTGCATTGTCAGCCGTTGGATCGTTGTTAAGATTCGTGCAATGCTGATAGATCTGAGTTTAAAATTTGTCGCTGGATTTTAAAATTTTCGGAAATGGAGGGTCCATTTCACAAACTCTTTCTCTCTTGCGCGGAAAAGGAAAAGGTGACACCCTAGGCGATCCGGCGGTGATTTCTTCTTCCTCCACGCGACCTCACCCCAGCCCCGACCCTAGGCACGGCAGAGAGCTCCGACCCCCAGCCCCGATCCTGATCCTCTCTTTCTCTCTATCGGACCCGACCTCACCCTCAGCCGCACTGACCAGACTTAGAGGCGACAACCTAGGTAATCCAGTGGCGACATCCTAGCCGATCCAGCGACGACATCCTAGGCGCTCCTCCAGTGACTCTCCTCTCCTGTCTACGCCAACACTAGCCCCGACACCCTCCTCTCCCCATTGTCAGTGCCCACACCAGTGACACCGTCCCCTTCTCTCCTGTATGTATAGGTAAATTAAGTGATCTGTAATTTTTTTGTTGTTTTATAAAATTTGTTGTTTCATGGTAACCCTAGATTGAAACTAGAGATATGATCTTAACTGGATTTTAGTAATGCTGAATTTAGTTGTTGGATCTAGTAACTCCAGCACCCCCAAATTTAGTAATGCTGGATTTTAGTTGCTATAAAATTTGCTGCAATATTAATTAGTTGATCATTATTACTACATATTTGGTTGTTTGGTTGTCAGATTTATGCCTTAAAGGAGGGTAATTTAGTTATTATGATATGATCATAATATATGCATGCCTTGTAATATGCATCTATTTTTTTTTTGTTGATTTAAGTTGTTTAATAGTATTGAAAACCAAAGCAAACTGTTCTCCCCTGACTTGTACATTTCATGCAGAAATATCATCAAAAAGTTCTTATCATAAGCAATGTAATTCTTAAGTTTGGTTGTGCTTACAATCAGAATTTTACTATTATTGTGTTAGGATGTTAGCATGTGATGCCCTTGATAGTGTAGAGGTAGACTCAAATGACCTTTATGACGATGAAGATGGAGATGAAAATAATCCGAGAATTCAGATGCAGGTAATCTTTGTTAATTTTCATTTTTAAAACATTTACAATTGCAACTTAAATAAGAATGTTAAGTGATTACGGTTTGTTTATTTGTAACAGTCAGATATCAACGATCCCTACATCCATTATTATGAAGCAACACAAGCGGATGAGCCTTTGTCAAATGATACAACTAAGCCGTATGTCGGTATGGAGTTCAATACACCTGAAGAGGCATACACTTTCTACAACAATTATGCATGTTTTGTTGGATTTAGCGTTCGCAAAAATGCTTCAACAACTAATAAGAATGGATTGTCATCGGTTCGATATGTTTGTTCCAAAGAAGGAAAATCATATTGGCATAAAAGAAAAGAGATGCGTATCGGATGCTCGACGGATGTTGCTGCACCTGAGAAAGAACATGGGATTACGAGGGTTGAATGCAAGGCCTCATTTAGAATTAAAAAAATGGCAAGTGAAAAATGGAAAGTGAGCGTTTTTGTGGAGGATCACAACCATGAGCTGATCATGAGCCCTTCGAAGATTCAAAATTTGCAATCGCATAAGCTCATGACGACAGGTCAGAAGCACACTATCTGTAAATTGAGTGCTCAAAATGTGGGAACAACTCAAATTATGGAAATTATAGGTATCGAAAATGATGGTAAAGGGAATGTTCGGTTCAAGAAGAAAGATATAAGCAATCTGATAGCGGGAGATAATGCAAAGCTCATAGGGGTTGATGTTCACAATACTTTGATGTATTTCAAACAGAAGCAAGAGGATACCGAGTTCTTTTATTCAGTATTGGTAGATGAGGATGGTGTTGTGAAGAATATTTTTTGGGTTGACGGTAGAGGAAGGAGAGCTTACAAAGAGTTTGGTGATGTTGTGACTTTTGACAACACCTATCAAACAAACAAGTACAACATGCCTTTCGCACCGTTTATTGGAGTCAACCACCACTGTCAATCCATCTTATTTGGCACGACTCTTCTTAAATGCGAGATGGCAGACAACTTTTGTTGGTTGTTCAAAACCTTCTTAGAGGCAATGTACGACAAGCATCCTTCTGCCATTATTACCGACCAAGATCCTGCGATGAAGAAGGCAATTGAGTTGATTTTTTCAACAACTGTTCATAGATGCTGCCAGTGGCATATAATGAGAAAGGCAAGGGAACGCTTTGCGAAGCTGTACATGAGAAGCCCGGTTTCGAGGATGAATTAAATGCTACAATCAACCGTAGTAAGACGGTTTCAGAGTTTAAGAAACGTTGGAAAGCTATGTGTGACACGTACAATGTGCACAATTCTAACTACATCAAGGTGATGTACAGAAATCGAGAGCAATGGGTGCCAGCTTATTTTCGAGACACTTTTATGGCCGACATGTCAACTACTCAGAGGAGTGAGAGTATGAATGCTCTTTTTAAGCTATTGGTAAACAACCACAAATCTATTTATCAATTCGTATTGCAGATTGAGAAGCTAATTGAAGGTATTTGACAAAAGGAGAGTGATGAGGATATAAAAACCATCAATGAGGTGCAGCAACTATGGTCAAGATACAAAATAGAGGTCAAAGCATGCCAAGTTTATACACGGCAAATATTCTTATTGTTCAAAGAGATGGTACAAGATAGTACACTTGGTGTTGTTCTCGAAGTTGAGAGAGGTGCCTCTTATAAGGTTAATATTTTTGAACATCCTGAAATTTATAATTATGTACTCGAGTCATACACGATAAAAGTGGACAAGGAAAGGTGTAAGGTTTCTTGCGATTGCAAGGGGTATAATGCAAGTGGAATTCTTTGCCCACATGCAATAAAAGTAATGCAATACGTGGGTATAACAGATCTACCTGACCATTACATTTTGAGACGGTGGACTAAAGGGGTTAATGCAAGTGCCAAGAGACCCATTAGTGAGAGAAGTATGGATTTGGGAGAGTCAGCAGAGTTGCTGACATTGAGGAAAAGCTTCTTTAAAATTAGATTGGATGGAGCTTACCAAACTAGGGGCTGTTAGTGCAGAGGCTTTTATTTGTATGAAGAAAATAATTGCAAGTGGAAAACAGAAATTGTTGTCGGTGCTAGATAAGTAAGCGCAAGGAGGTGCCGGCTTCTTTGAAAAAGCGCAGGGAGATGCCTCCTTTGAAGAAGCACATGCCAATTCCATATTTCATGACCCACGAGAGTCGCAATGTAAAGGTAGAAAGAAGATTTCGACACGAATGGTGCCTCCTTCTTTGAAGAAGCTCAGAACTTGTAGCACATGTGGCGAAAAAGAGGGCCACAACGCAAGAACTTGCCCAATGGTTAAAATTATATTTACATCTTTTTCCTTAATTTTAACTTTATTTTAAAATGCATATTATGGAGCTCACTGCTCACTGTTTATCCTTATGCATAGTATAAATTGGTCCGTACTATGTAAGAGTAGAATAAAATTGTTACTGGCAAGCACCAATTGCTCACTGTTTTCTTATGCATAGTATAAATTGGTAGATGCATATCAAATGCATAGTAAAAATTGAACCTTGAATAACTTGATAGATGCATATTAAATGCATAGTATAAAATTAGTCTGTACTATATATGCATAGTATTAAGTGGTACTACCAGTGTTGTAAAGGCAAACAAAAGGTTATTGCTTAGTATAAAGTACATAATGCATAGTATAAAGCACCAATTAAATATTTTTTTAACTCAATTTTAATTCATGAATTGCTCATTGTGATAGCTGAAAAAAAATGAAAAAGGCAAACGAAAGGCTAATGATGAAGAAAGTGGTGTTCAACAGATGGAAGAGACAAACGAATCTGATGAAGAAGGCTTATGAAGACGAGAAGAAATGCTTTATGCTATTTTTGCCAAGTCTTATTAATTTTCCCTTTTTATGACATTGTGTAAATATTGGAGTGCTATGTTATAATATTAAAGTGCTATGTTATGAGATTGTGTAATATTGGAGTGCTATGTAAGTACTATGTTATAATGGCATGCTTATGTTTTTATGTAAGTGCTATGTTATATAAGCCACTAAGTATTATGTTACGATCCCATTTATTATTATGTAAGTGCTATGTTATATCAGCCATGTTATAATATTGGAGTGCTATGTAAGTCCTATATGTGCTATACATGCTTATGTTTTGCTATATGTGCGCTATATATGTGCTATATGCACAAAACAGAAGTACAAGGTTACAAAACATACGCAATTCATGTAATTACCAACTAGCCTATGCAATTCATATAATTAACAACCACATACACAAAATTACAAAGTTCTTACACATACGCAATTCATATAAATGAAATAACATGCACCATAAGCACAAGGTTCTTACACAAAAGTACAATTAACAAAACTATACTAATTAACAACCACAATTAGCATACAAAGTACACACATCAATACACAAACTATAATTAATCTGACTAGTATTTTCTTGAGTATTGAAATGATTTCCGCTTCAAATAAATTTCTTGAACAATTTTTGTGATTTTGCATTTGAGATTTATTCTTGGTATTGGTAGTGATGTCGCACCAACCATTCCACTCATTGCAATTTTGACAACTATAAAATTGTCTTCCGTAGTTCTGCGGGGTCCATGCAAACTTCACAACTGTATAGCATCTCTTGCAAGGAGGATTTGATAAAGAACGACTATTTTGGCTACTCATTTAGCCTACACAAACAAAATTAAAAAAAAGGTTAAATATTAAGATACAAGATACCACATTCACTATACAAAGTAGACTTATTAAATCATAGTGGAAAAAGTCCCAAAGAAAATTAACTAGCATCTCTTGCTGGACATTTTCACTATGTATGATTTATGTAAATAAAATTCACGATGTATGATTTCTATTATGTCATTCAGATTACAAGGCATGCATATATTATGATCAACTAAAACAACATATTTATACTCTAATCCAGAGAGATGTGTACCTGGACTGTACAAACTAAAAAGTTGTGGTGAAAGGGGAAGATCAGAGAATTTCCAGTGGAACTGGGAATAGTGTGTATTGAACCTTATTGTAAGACTTAAGAACCTGACCCTTATTGTAAACACAAAAAGTTCTTATCATAACCAAATACATATCCATCTGATCTTTGATATGTACAAACTTATAATTAATGGCACCATAATTATAGCACACAAACTATTATTGTGCTAAACTTTAATTAGATCTCGTAATCATGATCCCAATTGAGTGGTTGAAGAACCTGACCTTTATTGCCTAGCTAGTTCACATAGGTCGTACCTGTGGCTGGTGAGCCTCGGTTTCGCCTAAGGCTGGTGAGTCAAGTTCGCCTAGGGCTGGTGAGCCTCGGTTTCGCCTAGAGTTGGTCAGGCGGGGTCACTCGTGTTGGCGCCGACGGGAGAGCTGGTGAGCATCGGCTCTGATTAGGGAGGAGGGTCGGGGCTGGGCTGGTCAGTAGCCTCTTATCGGGGAGATGGTGTTGCCGCTCTCTCTCTCTCAGTCGGCTCTGATCGGGGAGATGGTGGCGCCGACAGAAGAGGAGCGGTTTCAAAATCGCCTAGGGTTGGCTTAGGCCGTAAGAGAGAAAGAGGGACTAGGTGGGAACTGGGAAGGGAAGGATCTGTGAAATGGAGGGTCCATTTTCGCCTATTTTTTCAATTCCATCCATCTCATCTGCACGAATCTTAACAACGATCCAACGGCTGACAATGCAATGCACAGACCTCTCCGTGCATTGCAATGTATAATAGCCTATCCCATATATATATATATATATATATGTATATGTATATATATATATATACATATATGTATATACATATATGTATATGTACATATATGTATATGTATATATATGTATATACATATATATGTATATGTACATATATGTATATATATATATAGAGAGAGAGAGAGAGATGGGCTATGGTGCATTGCAATGCATGGAGGGGTTTGTGCATTGGATCATAAATCTAAAATTCAAAATCCAAATGGCTGATCCAAACCGTTCATCTTGTTCTCCATATTAATATGTGCTTGGAGACCAAATTTTACATTTTTCTGAATTTTTTTACTATTTATTAAGTATTTTACAAAATTGTTGATTCAACGGTGGCTGCTGATTTTACTGTTTTGTTAAGTCACTGTTGGATCAATAATTTTGTAACATACTTAATAAATAGTAAACAAATTCAGAAAAATATAAAATTTTGTCTCCAAGCACATATTAATATGGAGAACAAGATGAACGGTTTGGATCGGTTATTTGGATTTTAAATTTTAGATTTATGGTCCAATGCACAAACCTCTCCATGCATTGCAATGCACCATAGCCCATCTCTCTCTCTCTCTCTATATATATATATATATATGGGACTGTCTAATTTGCTGCCGGCAGCACTTCGGCGAGGTGCTTACAGGGCCATATTAGCATATTTAATATTCAAACAACAAATCCAAATCGTTAGATGTTCAATCTACATTAAAATCTGCTTGGAGACCAAATTTTATATTTTTTGGAATTTTTTTACTATTTATTATGCTGGTTTGAAAACTGCTGTTTTTATTAAATTTTTGTAGCATTGAAAACAGTGGTTTTCAAACCAGCATAATAAATAATAAATAGTAAAAAAAATTCCAAAAAATGTAAAATTTGGTCTCCAAGCAGATTTTAATATAGATTGAACATCTAACGGTTTGGATTTGTTGTTTGAACATCAAATACTAAAATATGACACTGTAAGCACCTCGATCGAAGTGCTTCCGGTAGCAAATTAGCCAGACTTTACATATATTATACATATATTATAAAAAAATGAGTTTATAAAAAAAAGGCCGGGCCGTGGATTTTTTTCACGGGTTGGGTATTTTTTAAATTCTGATCAGACTCTGATTATTTTTATTAAATTATTTAAAATATTGGGTAAAAATAAAAATCTCGGTTCTAAAGAGATCGCAGGACCTGTGATTTCAAATCTAACCTTTCGCTTTTTGGAATGCACAAATCTCAACAACAATTATTTTATATGCAAGAATCTCTAGACTGATAAATAGATGAATATGGAATAACAGAGTCCTGCAATCCCTTTAGAATCACAGCAGATTTATTTCCCTCCACAACAACCGTTTTTTCAAAAATTCCATATCATATTTACCTTTCAAAATTTCCAAAATTAAGAAGTTATACATTTTATATCTTTTATATTAAAACTCATTTTAAATTTATAAAATATCTATTTTATCTTTCATTAACAAAAGATAAAAATATGTAGTATGTTTTAAAAAAAATGCCAATCTTCTATTGATCGGTTTTACAGAGCAAATGAGTCATTTGTCTACTTGTGCACTTAGACAAGCATATATCTAAATATCATTGTGTATGTGTCCAAAATAGAAAAATCACTTATTTGTCCTCGAAAACTGGCTTACTAAAAGGGTGACATTTTTCTAAAACATGCTATATATTGTTTTGTTATTCTTAATAAAGGGTAACTTTGCCGGTATGTGTAGTTTCTACAAAGTCTGTTCCAAATCAGGATAAATGAGAAGAGTCGTGATAAGGCATGACGAGCTAATGATAAAAAAATAACCTTTTTAGGGAAATGAGTTTTTGAAGGATAAAAAAAAATCCTTGGTTGTTGTTGTTGTTATTAATAAAGGATAAAATAAATATTTTATAAATTTAAAATGAAATTTAAAAGAACAAATATTATTATGAATTTTAGAGGAAAAAAATAAGTAATTTCAAAGTTTTCTCCGTACTTGTTTTGTACCAAACTTCTAATTTTGAAACCTAGAGGCTGCCATCTGTATTTTTGTACCAAACTTTTGTTGCTTAGAAAACATCAGCGTTGTAAAATTTATTTGTAAGTTCTCTGAATATATAGCAATCAAACTTAACAATTTCTTCTCTGCTAATGGCAATAAATGAGAACTGTATAATCTCCAATTTTCATGCATGCATAACAGAGAATATACAAATCAATAAAAAATATCTCTATTGGAAAATAAAATAACCATGAAAAAGGTCTCTCTGTATTTTGGGGGAAGTTAGAATTCTACATCGATCTCAATTCTTAAATGAAGCTTTCAATATAACAGGTTGGCAAGAGATCGAATATTAATAGCCTAGTAACTGCCATCTTTGTAATTGATGATGATATCGTATTAGATCGGTGGGGGCAAACCCACTAGTTTGATCAAATAAAGAACCAGTGTTGTATCCCGGTACAAGATTCGTACAACATATTGGGTCCGCGGCGTAATTGTGAGGCTGAGATTTTAGCCTCAGTCGAACACACTCCACAACTTGTGAGACAACATCTACCATCTTTCTCATAACTTAAATATTTGCCCATTGATTTCCACCAACATTGCAACAACAATTTAATTTTCTCATATCCAGATATTCTGGTTTCTAATAGAGCAATGGATTTTGCCCATTGTTTCATGTTTGCAAATTTATCTATGTCATATGTATTGCTTTAAGTTGATTTCTTTGATACTGGTGTCAAAGACTTGTGCATATTATTATAATTTTTTGCTCTAGAAAGAAAGAAAACTAACCGTAGAAGTGGAGATGACCACATCTGAAAGTTGATGATTCCGTGATAAGAATAGCACTCTGTAGTCTTTCTTTATTTGTTGTAATTGTCGGTTCTATATATTGCACATAAGGTGTTTGATGAATTGTCTCACATTCATCAGTTTAGTGCACGCAAGTTGTTTGATCAAATGTTTCATTTTCATCAGTTCATCCCATAGCCGAACCTGACATTGACAACTTAATATAATCATACCACTTAGAGAATCAGTTAGTCTCCCTTTCTAATGTAGTTATGTAAGATGTTTTATTAAGTAATACTCATAATAATTTGGTCACCACATTTCTAGTGACTAATAGTATAGGGAATAAAACATAAAAGTATTAGCATGTTATTCTGCCCAGCTTGAGTGGTGACTGGTGAGGGATAAAATTAAGTACAAGTTCCTGCGTAATTGTAAAAGCCTCTATTATGAACAAAAATTCAAAGAAAAAAACAATCTTTATTTTGAAAACCAGAAGTTAGAAAAGAAAAGGAAGCAGTAAATAATTGGGGCAAGAGAAAATTGTATGATTAACTATCGTAGCTAATTACAAATTAATCTCCTATTATTGAGATCCATTACACGATGAGCATATATATATCAATGAATTCCTAACAAGTCTATATATATAAAAAATAACAAATCTCAAGTCTCAACAGACTTCTAATTGTTGACTAAGAGCTCCTATTTTGCTCGGCAGACAGCAAACTTGGTAGCAAGGAAAAGAAATCAAGTTAACAACAGCTCTCTCCACCTCCTCCGGCACCTGTTTTCTCACCAAGTCCATCACATACGCCATGAACACCCCATCACATGCCAATGTTATCGGTCTTCTGGCTGCATACCCAAATTCCTCTCCAGACAGTTTGAACAGCAATCCTACAATTTCACTATTGAGGTAATCTAAGGCAATCTCGAATCGCTCTCCATCAACTGTGTAGACCACAAAATGACCCTTTTGTGCAAGTTGTGACGTGCATTGGTCGGTGGTACTGTCAGAAGCTAGTCTTTCAAGTGCGAGCCTCTTTCGACCTAAAGCAGCCAACTTCTTTCCCATTTGAGCAAGTCCTTTTGGGTTCATCATGGTTAACTTTGTTTGTTCTTTAATTGAAGAGAGAAAAATTGATTATCAGATGAGTAACAATTGAATTATGGAAATTGTTTGGTATGTGTCACTTTATATAGGCAATGGTAAGAAGTATCTCTTTAGTTCTATATCTAAAGTAAAGCTTTCAACGTGACTGGTTGGCAAGGGACAGCAGACTAATTAGCTGGGCAGCTGTGATCGATGTTTTGAATCAAATACAAGCCAGTGTAATACCATTATCCCGGTACAAGATCGGTACAACATATGGGGTCCGGCTCATTCATTGTATGGCTGGTGGTTATCCCATCAAAACCCCAGACAATATAAGATATCTCTAGCTCATAATGTCTACTATCATTATATTTTCTCAAATCTTTCGCCTTCAATTCTACTTTCTGTGTGCTGCTATTACCAGATTTTAATTGTTCTGCTTAATTTGCAAAGGTCCCACATGTGAAGCATTCTAGAATGAATATGCCAATACAAATAATTCGTGTTAAAATAATTTGTACATGTAGAAGTGAGAAAACTGATTTTCAGCTTGTTAGTTCATGAAAATGTCTGCATCAATTTTTTTTTTGAAATTTTTATTAATACACAAAAATTATATCAAATTACTCAATCTATCTAGTTTTTGACAGAAATTCGATAATTGCCTCTTCCGGTTACTAAATAACCGGACAAAGGAATCCTTTCCGGCCGGTTATTTAATCACTGGATGCATGAAAATTGTCCGGTTACTAAATAACCGAAAAAGAGCCATTTGTCCGGTTATTTAGTAACCGGACAAAGACATAGCTAGTTTGTGTTATCCAGTGATGGTTATTCATTACATAGTCTGTTATGAATTTAATATGTGACCCAATTTGAATTCTGTCCCTCGCCGATTACGGGAATTGTTTGTCTGCTACCCTGATTATTTTTAAATGTATTTCAAATGCACAGAAACATTTTATTTTTGTTGGTGCTAATCTCCTAAGTATATTGCAGTAGTATTATCAATTTTGAATAATTGATATTTCTTTGTTTAGAAAATATTTTTTTATTTACATGTGTTAACAACAATTTTTATTATTGCGTGTTTATAATATTCCACAAATAATTTTTAATTTCCGTTCCTCTCTATTTCAGGCATTGTAATTTTTTTTAAAGATTAGTTGTCAGAGTAATGTGTTCAGATACTTAGTGACAAATAAATTATTCGGGTTCGGTTTGATAGGTTAAAATTTTTGTAATAAATTATTCAGATTTAGTTTGATAGATTAAAAATTTGTAATTTGAAAATAATTCAAATTTAATTCAGAAATAATTTTGTCTCACAAGAAAGTAAAAAAAAATACTAAAAAAACAAAAATAAAATAAAATAGAAAAAAACTCGCAGATAATTTGTAATTTGTGTTTATTCGTAAATAATTTGTTTAGTTGAATAGTTCATCGTTCAGTTTGAAAACATTAAAAAAATATTTTATTCATAAATAAATGTAAATTATTTACGAATAAAATGTGAATCAGATAGATTGTATGAACATATATAGATTAATAGATAAAATTAACTAAAATTTATTTTAACTAACTAGAAAATATAAATTTTTGATAAAAAAAATATTATGAGAGGATTAGTTATTAAGTAATAAAATTGGGTTATCTTCGTTAGCAGCTAAAATATAACTAAATTTTATTTTAACAACCAGCTTTTAATGTTTGATGATAAACAAACAGTTTTTAAATAATAAAATTGGGTTATCTTCGTTAGTAGTTAAAATAATAATGGTACAAAAGTCGAAAGTTAAAAAATTTATAAATTGAAGACCGAATAGGCTACTCGGTCTAGTCTCTGTGGGATTTTTTGTAGCCGCGCGCGTCCACAAAAAGCTGGAAAAAAACTCAAGACCAAATAGCATATTCGGTCTCAAAAAAAATAAAAAATGTTCTTCCTCATTAATCAGCTTTTACTTGTACCAACCCAAATTCATGGTTTTGAACCATTAAAATATAGTCCTTAGACAAATAAATTTTAAAAGTACATATTTAATGCAGTTACATCGTAATTATAATTTTGACAAAGAAACTTGATCCGATTTAATTAATTGTAATCGTGGAATTTGATTCTGCATAGTCGAAGCCCATACCTATATGTCAGGAAACTAATTATTTTAATTATTCTTTATTTTGTGTAAAATATACGACTATGTAATGAATCACCATCATTAGTTAACACAAACTAGCTATGTGCCTATGTCTTTGTCTGGTTACTAAATAACTGGACAAATGGCTCCGTTCCGGTTATTTAGTAACTGGACAATTTTCATACATCTGGTGACTAAATAACCAGAAAGGATCTCTTTGTCCGGTTATTTAGTAACCGGAAGAGGCAATTATCGAATTCCTGTCAAAAACTGGATAGATTGAGTAATTTGATATAAATTTTTAGTATTAATAAAAATTTTGGAATTTTTCTAGTTTATATATTTTTTCTGAAAAAAGTTGTCATCTTAGCTTTTTCATTAAGGGGGAATTTTATGTAAATCCCCCAATTTTTTTATTTAAATTAGCGTATTTTTCCTTCTAAAATTCACAAGGTCATACTTGCTCTTCTGGATTTCAAAAATTCAAAAATTATCCAATTTATTATCTTTTTTTTTATTAATTAGTACTCATTTAAATTTATACACTTTTCATTTTCATTTTAATTCAAAAACTAAAAATATGTAACATTGGCAAAAGATCTAAGTTACTAGTTTGAGAGAGTAAACGATTAGGTATATGATTGTATGTACATCATAAGTACAAAAATGAACTATTTGTCTTCCTTTTTTGAAGGTTAATGAAAGTACCGTTAACAAATATATTGATAAAAAAAGTTTAATTACAAATATAATTACATACTCTTCCTCCTTCCTAATCTCTCATTCTCTGTACAGGGAGTCATTCATGTTAACTAATTTAGCCATTATCTAGACAATTTTCTATTTCCAAAGCTGTGTCACTTATCAGCTGTCCCAATGTTTTATGTTTATTAGAGAAGAACCTTCTGTTTTTCTCTCTCCACAGTGCCTATGTGCCTGCTGCCCTTGCAGATTACATCACAACAAGCCCTTTGTTGTGAGAGTGAATTTCTTGTTTGAGTCCAAGCATCTCTTATGTTGTCCCCTCCCCCCATATTGATATTCTATTGTGCTTGCAACCCTCTCCAAAATCTAACTGAGAAGGAACAAGTCCACATCAGGTGATTTCTAGTTTCTAACATGTCCATCGCACATAAATGACAGCCTGTTTGAACAGCGCATCCTTTATAGATTAGCATCTGTTGTGTCAGGATTTTGTTATTGAGTAATAGCCAGATGAAGAAACGTACCTTCATTGGAACCTTGATTTTCCAAAATCTTTGTTGGTTAAGCACTATTATATATTCCGGTGTTGTGCATTATCTCATATGCCGATGCACATGAGAAAGTCCCCGTAGGCGCCCACTTCCATTTTTTAACTACCTCGTCCAATTTGATTGAGATCGAACTGAAATGAGTCCTCTGTTCCTCTCCGAGCCAATTGTATTGCACTCGTGATACCCTGCAATGACCGCATCGTTTTAGGCCATAAGCCTCCCTGACCACTCGCCGGTGATGCCCTGTAATAACCTATTTGTCTTTACAAACCAGTTAGTTCTACATAAAAACCGATCTTTTGATATATTTTTGGAAATTTTTATATTTTAAAATATCAAGATCCGGCTGAGGAACTAGAGATAAAAGCAAACATACATCTAAAACATCATTCAGTCACTGGGCACATAGGAACACAGAACAAGCACAGTACTGGAGTAAAGCTCCACAAAATATGCTAATATAAAGTAATACCTCTCTAAGCCTAGGGAAGGTAATAAAAGCATGAGACACAACAAGATTTTGAAAGTCATTTAGCATCACTCATCAGCATCACCAGTTACCCAATCCAGCATCTGAACCTCTTCAGTATGCACCACCTGCTGTGGTATCATCACTTTCATGTCAGCTGGGTGCCAGTTCTGGGGAGTCCCCTTCACTTCTTTGGCCAACGAACCCATCCAATACAAAGTTAAAGAAACAATATTTAGTATCATGTTTCTAAAGAAACAGACTAGAGAATTATTAAAGCGTAGAATATTTCTGTGTCTCCAGATCAGCCAAATTGTTGCACTAACAACTATTAGGACAACAGTCCTTTGTGTTTTACTTATCAGTAGAAAATTGAACTACATCCTCTAAAGTCTAAACTTTTCCATTATGAGAAATGCTGTTGACAAGCTAACCAGAGCCAAATATGTTTAGTATAGTGACACTAAAAGACCAAGTGCTTAGGAGTCTCATCTTCCCTGCAAAATTGACATGTCAGATCACCTACACACCTTTTCTGTTGATTATTTTTGGTTAAAATTTTATATTTTCTTATAGGCTACATAAAAGCTCTAATCTCAGAGAGTTACAAAAATAAGCAGGTAATTAAGATGCAACACTCTTGCTTCAATAATAAAACAGATGGATACCACTTTTTTTTTTTATTATTATTATTATTTTTTTATAGAAGGTCACATATTTTCAATCTATGATGCGTTTACATATATACAACAATTGTAAATATTTGTAGTATTACGGAGAAGGAAATATCGGCCGATACGTATCGGTATCGGCCGGGACCGATCCAATACTGGTTCGATACTCGCAGATTTTGTGTTTTTCGTCCAATTTTTGTCATTCTGGTCCCGATTCTAGTCATTATTTGTTTGAAAACTTGAACCTGTGATTGATTAAATATAGAATAAACTATGCACACGCTGAAAACTCGTCACATTCATTGATTAAATAGAGTATCAACTATGAACCCGAGATTGGTTAAATAGTGTATCAATTATATATATATATATATATATATATATATATATATATATGAGGAGGGATCGGATTACACCACTTTTTTGGTGACATTGTGTGACAATGTCCATTTTCGAAATTTTAAAATCCAAATAGTCGATCCAAACCATTCAATATGATTAACATATTAAGAGTAACTTGGAAATCAAATTTTACATTTTTCTGAATTTTTTTACTATTTATTAAGTATTTAACAAAATCGCTATATTCAGACCGTTGAATTTTTGAACCCCTCTAAATAAACCCAAAAAAAATTCAAAAAAATGTAAAATTTGATCTGCAAGCATATTTTAACATATCCATCAAGTTGAAAGGTTTGGATCGACTATTTGGACTTTGAAAATGGACGGTGTCATCTGATGTCACCAAAAAATAGTGTTATTTGATCCCTCCTCTATATATATATATATATATATATATATATAGGCATATGCAGTGGCGTAGCCAGGATTTTCATCAAGGTAGGCAAAATAAATTATTATTATATTAATTATTATTATTATTTTATTTATATTATTAAATAACTTTCATTGGAAGCCAAATCGGTAATTAACCATGAATTAAAATCAAGAAAATAAGTAGAAATCAACCGAATTAGATCGAAAACTTGATTTTTTCGAAAGTTTACTTTGAAGCATAGTTCACATTTCACAATACTCTTCTATTTAAATTCAACTCATTTAAATAGTTAAACGTAATAAAAATAATTTAATGCATTACATTAAATTTCATTATATTACTTTATAAAATATTTTAGTCTATTCCTTTTACAAAAAATAACAAATTTATTGTGGTCCCACTATTATACTGTTTTTATTCACCTTCCTCTTGTTGGTATATTTCAAAATATATTGGTGAAAGACTACTAAAATTGTAACGACTTGGCCAATTTCACTAATCGAGAGCTTTGACTCAGACAGAAGTAGGCAAAACTCAAATCCGGGTAAACAAAGCACAAATCCAAACCAACTATATATGAACTTAGTACCGTATTTTAAAATCTAGAGATAGGCGACTACCTACCTCTGGATATAGCTGGCTCCGTCCATGTGCATATGGATATGAAGATGTTAACAATTCTTCATTTGGGTCTACAATGTCTTCTTTTTTTGGTTCCGGATAACATTATTCCCATTTTTATCATAATACATACGACGATGAAGTGATCTAGCTAACACGACATAATTTTTATGCACATGTTTTAATGCTTGTATTATATTGTATTAGTGGATTATTTGATTGTAATTATTTATCTAAACATAAATTATTGACAAATTATTTTTTTTCAATTGTTTTCAATTTTATTAGTGTAAAACAAACTTCTGACCAAAAAATCTGATTTTCCAATCAGAATCAACCGGGTTCGATCCAGATCCGATATTTCCTTCTATTACCTATTTACCTTAATATAAAATTAAACAGTAAAACGATAATAATATTTTTCATCAGTTTCTAGCTGTTTGACTTTATAATAAATGAACTCTAAAATTTATTGCTTAAATGAATTCTAAAATTTATTAATTATACATGTAAACGCACTAATTATAAAATAGTTCGGTTGTAATGTATTGATTTCGTCCAATTTTTTTTTGTAGCAATAACACGCTTAGCCAAACTCCTCCTTCGAGATGCGAAAAATAAAAATAAAAATTAATTATGAATGACGCTATCTTTTATGTTCAGAGCATCCGCGATTTAATAAGCTTCTATTTTACGGAGAAGCTGCTCTGTTTTAGACGTCTTGTACTCTTAATGGCTGATTAAGCTTGTCATGTGTATCAGCACATCTCATCCCACCAATGTGCAACTGTACGTGATCGTCTTCACTCGACAGGAGAATAGTACACTGGCGGTACAATTAATTGATATTATATATTACAGTACATGACTTATCCTGTTCATTAAATTATAATTTGTCTCATGAAAACCTATAAACCGTCCATTTAAGACAAAAATAAATACCTGTAACATTAAATTTGCTAGGGCAACCGATCCTTGGACAATATTAGCATTCGCCAAAATGAAGAAATCAACGAAAACATAATGATGAACACTATTAGATACTGAAGAAACCAGCTTTTCTCAGAAACTGAAACGTCACAGAAAACAACTTTAAAGTACATCAAGCAAAAAGCGCACAAAACATGGAAGTAATAACTATATTATTGGCATTCCTCCCTTGGAAGCCTCTTCATTCTCTAAGATAATTAAACTTGAGGAATATCATCCTGGTTAATCCTTGAAGCAGCTGCTAGAGCAACTGCTACGCCGCCCGGCCGGGTCCTGTGATCCAACTTGTTTCCCACTTCTGCATCACCCACTTTCTCTGCATCTTCTGGTTCTACTGGCCTATCAGCCAGCATATCTGTAGTGGCATTCTATTCAAAACAAAAATCGATCCATAACAAATTGTTAGTCAACACTTCAATATATAGTTGATTTCATAATTAATATAGTTTACATGTGGAAGAATACATTGTGTAGCATACCGAGAGAACATCGCCTAGTTTAATTTTTACTTCGTCGTTAGGGGCCCACATATTGTTACTGGCTGCTGCAATTGCCGCATCACCTATGCCACCGGGTATGGTGACATCTGCACGACAAGCTGTAGTCTCAGCAACACCTATAGCCACCGCATCACTCGCTAGAACTGGCTCATCTCCAATTACACGTGCAGTAGCTTCTAGTGCCTCGCCTATGGTTAGTTTTGTGTTGTCGTCATTCCGTTGGTCACTTCCCTCGTCATCGCCACCACCTCCCCCACCTCCCCGGGGGTTGCTGCCACCTTGGTCTCCAGCACCACCACCGATATGTGTGTCTGCCACAGCATATTGTCCTACAGCCTAAAATAGAATAAAAAAGAGATGCTCTGCTACATAAACACATTCCCACACATGAATATGCGCTCGTGAGCAAATTGTACATACAGAAGATACAACATATATGTAACAAATTTTTAAAAATTAATATTAAAACCTGCCCAGCGACAAACTCCGTGACAATCTTTCCACCCGGAATTGGAGTTTCAGTGATCGTGATACATTGTTGGCGTGCCATATCACTGGCTTGGTTACCTCTGACAACGCCAACATACTGGTTCAATGTTGCAGCTGATGCCATGAGAGCAGCTGGCCCACCGGGCTGAGGTGCACCTAGAACAGCATATTCAGCTGTCTGCATGGTTTCCGCATCTTGTGGTGCTATCGGCTGGTAAGCCAGTTCGCCGGTTACATTGAACACATCTCCATACCTGATTCCCTGAGGAGATTTGGCCTCACCCTCCTGGCCTTGGTCTCTCATAGGTTGTTCCTGGCTCATTTAGAATATATAGGTTTTCCTAGATGATTGTAAATTTATAAGGCATAAATTAATGGTCAAAGAGAAATTTATATAGAAAGAGAGGAGCGCGTGGATAAATATGAAATTTTGAGGGACACGCGGCGAGAATAGACGGATAGCATGTCAGTTTACAGAAGCTGAGCTCGGTTGAGCGGTTACTCGGTGGATGCTCCAGGTAAAATATCTATCTTTCCCTTTGTTTCTTTCCTCTTAAAGAACTCTGTGTTTATTGTTAAGGGTGTCAATGATACAATACGGATAGAGTGAAATTATTTTATACTGAGAATTGATTTTATTTATATTTTATTCAAGAATTTATTTTATCGTATTTTATTTATATCCATTAAAATTAATGAATAACAAAACGGTAGTGTATATATTAATTTTTAATAAATTAATATATTAAAAAAAATAATTGAAAACGATAATGGATACATTAATTGAGAAAGACAAGGGTATAATTGAAAAAATAAATAAATTAAATATTTATTTAATTGTGAGTAATTATTTGTAAATAGAAATAAGAGTTGAGAGACATATTAGATATAATCAAAAGTACAAAGGTAAATAAGAAACTGCATAAGTTTTCAAGAGTATACAAAAAAATAACCCAAATAACAAATAATACACATAATAGTTCAAGTTTTCAAGAATACAAAAAATTAACCCAAATGGCAAATAATACAAATATAATATTTTTATTATTTTTACAAATAAACTATCAAAACTTATTATGTCATACATATGCATCACAATAATTACTAATATACAAAATAAAAATACAAATATACAATCAATTCTAACTAATATCATTTTATGGAGTAAAACAAATTAAAATACAAATAACTCTTCTAACAAATTCAATTCGTTAACTAAATAACAAAATATTCAAATAAAAAATGACATGTTTAGCATAATATTCTTCTTACAATAACATGCATACATTTTCTTATAATATAATTTATTTTATTTAATTATCTATATCCAACAGGTATGAGATAACATTTATCCGTACCCATACCCGTTTATCTAATGAAAAAAAATCCTTACTTATACCCATACCCAATAAGCTGATGAAAAAAAAATCTTATTCACACCCGTCTCATCGAATACGAGTAGAGTAACAGGTAAATGGGTATCATTGACACCCCTACTCATAGTAAATAAATTAGCAAATCTTCAATTTTTATTATTAAAATTCGTCTCTTTTTAAGTAAATGATTTATTAATTAAATTCCAGAGTATGCTATTAGTTATAGAATGACGTTATCATATCGTCACATTTTGTCAATTCACTATAAAAATTAAAGCCCTAAATTTAATTTAACTAACATATTATTAGATTGAAATAAGTGACTCCTCCTCGATCTCTTTGCAAGAAGGTGCGCTTCCAGTTCTCAACCATTATTATGTATCGTTTGTTATTTTATTCATAATTTTTTCTTTAATATTTCATAACTTTTATATTTGCAAATATTCTGTTATCAAATTTATCATTTCATTTTTGTATTGAAAGTAGGTTAATTTAGAAGTTGTTTGGACAAGAATTGATACGCCCCTTATCTATTTTTTCTTCACTATATTATCTTAAGAAGCTGGTAATAGTATCCACTTTACAATACTTATATTATACATGTATTATAAATGAGGAGGGATTCAAGGATCCGGCTAATTTGCTGCCGGCAACATTTTAGCCGGAGGTGCTGCCGGGTTTTTATTTATTTTGTGATGTTCAAACAACAAATCCAAACCATTATATGTTTAATCTATATTATAATTTACTTGGAGACCAAATTTTACATTTTTTGGAATTTTTTTACTATTTATTAAGCTAGTTTGAAAACCGTTGTTTTCAGTAAATTTCTGCAGCATTGAAATCAACGGTTTTCAAACCAGCTTAATAAAGAGTAAAAAAATTTCAAAAAATGTAAAATTTGGTCTCCAAGTAGATTATAGTATAGATTAAACATCTAACAGTTTGGATTTGTTGTTTGGACATCACAAAATAAATAAAATGCGGCAGCACCGCCGGCAGAAATGCTGCCAGCAACAAATTAGCCACAGCAGGGATTCAATTACATCATTTTATAGTGACACATCTTGACACAATATTTTTATAAGTCATTTTTGCGATTTCAAAATTTAAATAGTCAATCCGAACAGTTCAACGTGATGTCCATATTAAAATGTATTTGGAGACCAAATTTTACATTTTTTTTTTGAAAATTATTATTATTTATTTAGAATTTTAAAAGTGTTTTTTTTTCAATGTTTCGAAATTACAAGGACCTTTAATAAAATATAATATTTACTAAGTAATTAAGTAGTTGCATGAGAATGGAATTGAGTTGTTGTATGGACCTTTAATTAAATATAATATCTACTAAGTTTTTAAGTATTTGTATGGCCATAGAGTTGAGTTATTGCATGGAACTCGAATTAATTATAATATTTGACCTTCAAAACTTATTTGCATTGTTGAACATCACATAGTTGCATGCGATACTTGTTACATGGGGATTCACATGCAACAAGTTTAAAAAGTTAACAAACGTCATTTCTTTTGTATGGACTGTCTCTACCATGCAAAAACTGGTGCTGGGTATGCAAAAAATGATTATTCTAATAGTGCGAGTCAGAATGGTATCAGTCAGTTCCGAGCTGAGTTTCGTGCGAGTTTCATACCTATGCAAATTTTTTATCAAAACTCGGTTGAATCAGGTTAACTCAGCCGAGTTATTCAATTTTTGGTCTAAGAGTTTTAGTTCGAGTTGAGCTGATTCTCTTCTACCTGGACTGATTTTCACCTACTTGATTCTTGGTGAAGTTGGATCTCAATTTCTCCGATTTTTTCTAATTTTCAAGTGGTTTTCTGATGAGGAAGAAAGGGTCTTCAGTAGCAAATGGGCAAGGTGCACGTACACCGCTAGGACGAACCTTGGGACCCCTGTAACAGATGTGAGAGGCTAAGAAGTGCGCAGGTGTTGATCGGCTGATTGGGGTGGGATCCACTTGTTGGATTAAATGAGAGAGAGGAAAATAGTGTTGTGCTTCACCCTGTATGGTCGCGGTTCATAGAGAAACATAAGTCTGCTAGATAGGCCACAGCTGTTAAAAATGTGAACCGTGCTCTCAGCCCCCTCTTTCTTCTTTCCTTTTCTCCGTTTCATGCCCGCTGGTTCCATCCAATTCAAACTTTTTCCTCCTTTTTCCTCTCCATTTTTTTTGTTAATGGTCATGTCCATTTGTTCATTGTTTTCTGATTTTGTTTTAACTATTTTCTTTTTCTTTGTTAGATTCTTTTATTTTCTATATTCTATCTATTTTTTTTAGGAGTGAACAAGTGACCTTAACATTACTCTGTACAAATTATATTTTCACAATTTATTTCCTATCTTTTAATAGAAAAAAACATTTTTTAAGATAAATCTAAGTTTCTGAGTTGACTTAGCCAATTCCTACTGATTCACCCGATTCCGAATTCAATTTTCAGAACCATGGATAAAACAATTAATAACAATAGTGACAACATATAATGGGATAAATTTTTGGTTTTGGTTTCGAAGTACGACATATTTCAAATAAATCTCAAGTGATCTTGTCCCAGCTTGATTCGTCTAGGTTTCATTTCAATATCAAGTTGTCTTTTTTTTTTTTTTTTTGAAAACTAGACAGAGGCTGTCCAGGTGTCAATATCAAGTTGTCAGTGAGTGAAATTCTGAGTTGAACTTGGGCGAGCCACAAGCTGTGAGTAAGCTAAACTTCAGTTCTGTAAGAGATATGCACAATATAGGGACCTCACTTGGTCGTCTCGATACTACATGGGTTAAGTAGAATTTACATCCTCTCCAATACTGTAAAAGAGAATCTTTTACAATTATTGGATCTGAACGGTTCTCTTTAACTTGGCACAAATTTCAAAGTCCAATAATACTACACTTAGGCTAGCCTGAACCCCAAAGTGATTAGATTTAATCTCAAAATATATAGAAAGTGAGGCTCATTCTCTATGGTACTATATTGGAGAGGAGTTGAATCCGGTTAAGGAAGTCTCCAGTTATCCTACAAAGAGGAGATCTAAGAGTCAAATGCACCTGTCTATGAGAGGAATTAGACTGGTAAAATGGTCATAAGATATTAAGATGAATTATACATTAATGTGTAGTTGGAATAACTACCTATCATAATAGAAAACAAGAAAATATGCAAGCACATGAGGTTTTGTTCAAGTCAATTAAAATCCAGAGAAGATATGCAAAGTGATATATCATTGTTTCACAAGTTGTTGTACCAGTCATTATGTCATGATTTTGTATTGTATCTTGAATAGACAAAGCCAGCAAACCGATCTTGATGCTGAACTAATATATAAATGATATATCAAACAACAATACCCCATAGCTCATGGCTTTGTCCCTTGCCAACCTGTCATATGACCACAAGGAAATTAAAGCTCCACTTGCTTTTAGGCTTATCTTCTCTTAGCTTATATAACCATCCGATTTGTATCTCCTTCAATCATCACTAGCTCAAATATTCATTATACATTATATATATACATTACCAATAGAAATTTTACAACATGCTTAGTCCTAAGAAGCTTGTACAAATGGCAAAGAAGTGGCAGAGAATGGCTGTGTTAGGAAGAAGAAGGCTCACATTTGAGAGAAAGCTTTCTCATCGTTGCACTGACCAATCCACAATCACAAGCCCCTGCACCGAAAAAGGCCACTTTGTGGTGTATACCATCGATGAGAAGCGGTTCATGATCCCGCTAGACTACCTCAACACTAGAATTATAATGCAGCTTTTCCAACTGTCCGAAGAGGAGTTTGGATACACAGTTGATGGGCCGATAACATTACCGTGTGAAGCAGCATTCATGGAGTATGCGATGGACTTGGTAAAGAGAGGGGTATCAGAGGAGGTGGAGAGGGCTCTTCTAAGCTCTGTTTTGCTACCTTGCCACCATGCTTGCTCTGTACAAATCAATTTTGGAGCAATTAGTCAACAAGTCGAAGTGTGTGGGTTTTGAAATCTCAATTTGAGGAGATATGCTTTTGATAATTAGGTCCATTTGAGATGTACTGAAACTTGTAAATACTGGTTCCACAAAAAATTAGATAATAGGATGCTATAATTTGAGTTATATTTTTTTCCTGGTAGCTATAAAAGGTGTTATGCTTTCAAAGAAATTTTCAGCTATGAATCTTTTTACTTCCTTGTTTGTTATATTATTTTCAGAATTTTATGAAATTAATAGCCAAAAATAAAGTTAATGGAAACTTTTTTTTTTTTAAGTTAAGAAGTCAAAATATGATAAAGGAAATTAGACAGCAATTGTAACACTGTATTGGAATTATTAAACGATCATTATACCAGTCATACTTGAAGTCAGTTTATTTCCCCGGTAGTTCCTGTTAAGACAACGCACATTAGTTCGCTGAACCCCACTGTGCAGTATATAATTTTCTAAATGAGAATGGAATTTTCTGCTTCGTACTAACCTATGAGTTCGGCTCAATTTTGTTTTGTGCTTGTCAAATCTGGTTTTATTTTTTTACTCAAATTTCAAAATATTTTTGAGTTTTTTTTTATCCCGACAAACTAGCTATTAGTCAAATTCATGTAAGCTGCAATTAAGTTAAACCATTTAACATAAAGCGTATGAAATATTTGCAATCTGACAACGTGGTACCTATCATGATTGTAGTCTTGCATAGGTGTTTCATTATCCCCACCAGAATAAAATGTCAAATGCAATAACTGTTTCTGAGAAGAAGAGTTTGCTAGCTAATGATCAATTTTTTACATCAATGTTTGACACGCTCATTGGAATAATCTCAAGCGGCTTGATCAAGTCTTTTTTTCTTTGAAGGTCAGCAGACAGGTTGCCCACTAAAAATGGTATTAAAAATGAAAAAAAAAAAAAACCACCTCCTCCTAAATACTAATTACAAACTCTCTAGATAATAAATAATACAACCAATAAAGTACGGTATTTGATGTCGCCCTTCACACAGTAGTTACATTATCAGGTTGATGTTGGGGATTATAAAAGAGTCAAATAATTAGGTTTTATCTAGATCAAACACTTACATCTCCGAAAAAAAAAAAAAAAAAAAAAAAAAAACAATCACTACTTTAATCTAAAGACCGTCTTATGCCAAAAGCTAACCATAAAATTAAATCTGAAATGTAGAACATAATACCTTATTCCATAGAATAACTTGATTGTTAAAAGTCATTTCTGTGTGCGAGACAAGTCTTCCAAGATAGCAAGACGTGGCCCTTAAGAGATTATCTCCAATTTCCTTAATGTATATATCATCTCTTTTCTTTGATGGTGAAATAGTAACACTCAGATATGTAAAATTACAGTTGTTTAGAAATTGGGTTGTTTGTTATCTTGTGTCTTGGGGACCCATTCTTATATAGGGGGACATTTTCAAACTGTGCGTGCGGCCGCACCAAATTTAACAGGGCTGCACACACCAAGTCGATTGTATTACAAAATTGTCTTTGTTTAAACCCACATTTCCAAGTCCAAAAATATCATGCACTAGTTTGTGTGGCCATGTTTGGCTGCACAAACAGCCACACTTGAAATTTTGTGTGGCCAAGTCTAACCACACGACCGGTTGCAGAGAATTTTGTGTGGCCATGCCTGGTTGCACAACTAGTTGCACAGAATTTGTGTGGTCATGCCTGACTGCACAATTGGCTGCAGAGAATTTGTGTTGCCACACTGGGTTGTAGCTGTGGCCTCACGGACTATTTGGAAATATAGTTTTCTGAATTGCAAATCTTAGAATAAGTCTATCAATGATTTGATATTTTTTCTAAATTGTTCTATACATCTATGAACCATACCCTATTGACTGTCTAATATTTTAATTCTATATTAGATTACTTAATTGTGACAATCATTTATAACATATACAATTCATAATTATATTACATATATGCTCAACATTGGATTAAGATCCAACAAAGGGATGAAAGTTATCAGTGAGTAAAACTCTGAGTAGGATTTCCGTGAGCCACAAGAGACGAGTGAGCTAAAAACTTGCAGTTCTGTGAGGGATCACATAATAGGGACTTCCATGGATCATTGTTGCGAAAATGAAGTCTCCAGTTTTCCTACAAAGGGGAGAAGAGTCAAAAGCACCTGTTTATAAGAGAAATTAGACCGGTAAAATGGTCATAAGATGAACTATATATGCATTGATGTGTAGATAGAAATAGAATTTATGCATGTCATAAAAGAAGACAAAACAAAATGCAAGCATATGAGGTGGTCGAAGCCAATTAAAATCCATTGAAGAAGATATACATGGAGATATATAATTGTCTCACAAGTTGTCGTACAAGTTTTTATGTCCTTAATTAGATTGTATCTTAAATACCAAACATAGTAAACCGATCTTGATGCTGCACTAATATATTGTACTACATTATTGCCCATGCAAACCCCACCAATCAAAAAATGTCCATATCCAACAGGAATATCCCACTGCCAGAGAGCTCATGGCTTTGTCCCTTGCCAACCTGTCAGATGACCACAAGGAAAGCTCCAGTTGCTTTTAGGCTTATCTTTTTCTTAGCTTATATAACCATGCTGACTTGTAGTCCTCTTCTATCAACACTCAAATATTAACAAATACATTATACAAATTTTCAATAGAAATCTAAAATCATGCTTAGTTCTATGAAGTTTGTTCAAATGGCAAAGAAGTGGCGGAGTATTGCCGTCTTAGGTAGAAGAAGGCTCATACTCGAGAGAAAGCTTTCCCACCATGATGCCAACCAAAGCACTAGCTCCTGATCCAAAAAAGGCCACTTTGTGGTGTACACCATTGACGGGAAGTGGTTTATGATCCCACTAGACTACCTAAACACTAGAATTGTTAGGCAGCTTTTTGAATTATCTGAAGAGGAATTCGGGTACACAGTTGATGGCCCAATAATGTTTCCATGTGAAGCAGCAATAATGGAGTATGCAATGGGCTTGATAAAGAGAGGGGTGTCAGAGGAGGTGGAGAAAGCTCTTCTCGGCTCAGTTTTTCTGCCTTGCCACAATGCTTGCTCTTCGCAAAGTAATTTAGGAATAATTAGCCAGAAAGTAGAACTGTGTGGATTTTGAAATTATTAACTTTTTATTCTCTACTTGTCAAAGGAGTTTGAGGTGGTCATGTCCTATGAGAACTGGGGGTAATTTGAAATGTATTGAAACTTGTAAATAACTGGTTGTACAAATTTTGATATTGGGAGAATATAATTTGTATGGTGTATTTTTTATTGGTAACAGGAAAAGCAATAAAATTTCCCGGAAATTTCCAGATGTCGTTCTTTAACTTTCTTGTATGTTTCATTGTCTTGAAAGAGTTTATTAACACCATTAAATTCAAATCCAGAAGTCAAAATAAGATAATAATAGTTGCAGTAGCAATTGTGAAGTTACTTATTGTCCGTTTAAAATCGGAAATTCTATTACTTTAAGAAGTTGCAATTTCAAATTGGCAATCTTTTTCAAAAAAAGGGCATAATTGCCCCTTTCATCAATATAAAACAATTAACTTACATATTGTCCTTTATCTAAGCAAAAGTAGCAGTATGATTGGTCCCTATAACATTGAGATCTTAAAGTACATCTAAGTTGTCTCGGCATTATTCATATTCATTGTTTTTATTATTCATATTCATGGTTTAGGGTTGCAGTAGCAATTGTGAAGTTAGATGAATAATGCCGAGACAACTTAGATGTACTTTAAGATCTCAATGTTATAGGGACCAATCATACTGCTACTTTTGCTTAGATAAAGGACAATATGTAAGTTAATTGTTTTATATTAATGAAAGGGGCAATTATGCCCTTTTTTTGAAAAAGATTGCCAATTTGAAATTGCAACTTCTTAAAGTAATAGAATTTCCGATTTTAAACGGACAATAAGTAACTTCACAATTGCTACTGCAACTATTATTATCTTATTTTGACTTCTGGATTTGAATTTAATGGTGTTAATAAAATCTTTCAAGACAATGAAACATACAAGAAAGTTAAAGAACGACATCTGGAAATTTCCGGGAAATTTTATTGCTTTTCCTGTTACCAATAAAAAATACACCATACAAATTATATTCTCCCAATATCAAAATTTGTACAACCAGTTATTTACAAGTTTCAATACATTTCAAATTACCCCCAGTTCTCATAGGACATGACCACCTCAAACTCCTTTGACAAGTAGAGAATAAAAAGTTAATAATTTCAAAATCCACACAGTTCTACTTTCTGGCTAATTATTCCTAAATTACTTTGCGAAGAGCAAGCATTGTGGCAAGGCAGAAAAACTGAGCCGAGAAGAGCTTTCTCCACCTCCTCTGACACCCCTCTCTTTATCAAGCCCATTGCATACTCCATTATTGCTGCTTCACATGGAAACATTATTGGGCCATCAACTGTGTACCCGAATTCCTCTTCAGATAATTCAAAAAGCTGCCTAACAATTCTAGTGTTTAGGTAGTCTAGTGGGATCATAAACCACTTCCCGTCAATGGTGTACACCACAAAGTGGCCTTTTTTGGATCAGGAGCTAGTGCTTTGGTTGGCATCATGGTGGGAAAGCTTTCTCTCGAGTATGAGCCTTCTTCTACCTAAGACGGCAATACTCCGCCACTTCTTTGCCATTTGAACAAACTTCATAGAACTAAGCATGATTTTAGATTTCTATTGAAAATTTGTATAATGTATTTGTTAATATTTGAGTGTTGATAGAAGAGGACTACAAGTCAGCATGGTTATATAAGCTAAGAAAAAGATAAGCCTAAAAGCAACTGGAGCTTTCCTTGTGGTCATCTGACAGGTTGGCAAGGGACAAAGCCATGAGCTCTCTGGCAGTGGGATATTCCTGTTGGATATGGACATTTTTTGATTGGTGGGGTTTGCATGGGCAATAATGTAGTACAATATATTAGTGCAGCATCAAGATCGGTTTACTATGTTTGGTATTTAAGATACAATCTAATTAAGGACATAAAAACTTGTACGACAACTTGTGAGACAATTATATATCTCCATGTATATCTTCTTCAATGGATTTTAATTGGCTTCGACCACCTCATATGCTTGCATTTTGTTTTGTCTTCTTTTATGACATGCATAAATTCTATTTCTATCTACACATCAATGCATATATAGTTCATCTTATGACCATTTTACCGGTCTAATTTCTCTTATAAACAGGTGCTTTTGACTCTTCTCCCCTTTGTAGGAAAACTGGAGACTTCATTTTCGCAACAATGATCCATGGAAGTCCCTATTATGTGATCCCTCACAGAACTGCAAGTTTTTAGCTCACTCGTCTCTTGTGGCTCACGGAAATCCTACTCAGAGTTTTACTCACTGATAACTTTCATCCCTTTGTTGGATCTTAATCCAATGTTGAGCATATATGTAATATAATTATGAATTGTATATGTTATAAATGATTGTCACAATTAAGTAATCTAATATAGAATTAAAATATTAGACAGTCAATAGGGTATGGTTCATAGATGTATAGAACAATTTAGAAAAAATATCAAATCATTGATAGACTTATTCTAAGATTTGCAATTCAGAAAACTATATTTCCAAATAGTCCGTGAGGCCACAGCTACAACCCAGTGTGGCAACACAAATTCTCTGCAGCCAATTGTGCAGTCAGGCATGACCACACAAATTCTGTGCAACTAGTTGTGCAACCAGGCATGGCCACACAAAATTCTCTGCAACCGGTCGTGTGGTTAGACTTGGCCACACAAAATTTCAAGTGTGGCTGTTTGTGCAGCCAAACATGGCCACACAAACTAGTGCATGATATTTTTGGACTTGGAAATGTGGGTTTAAACAAAGACAATTTTGTAATACAATCGACTTGGTGTGTGCAGCCCTGTTAAATTTGGTGCGGCCGCACGCACAGTTTGAAAATGTCCCCCTATATAAGAATGGGTCCCCAAGACACAAGATAACAAACAACCCAATTTCTAAACAACTGTAATTTTACATATCTGAGTGTTACTATTTCACCATCAAAGAAAAGAGATGATATATACATTAAGGAAATTGGAGATAATCTCTTAAGGGCCACGTCTTGCTATCTTGGAAGACTTGTCTCGCACACAGAAATGACTTTTAACAATCAAGTTATTCTATGGAATAAGGTATTATGTTCTACATTTCAGATTTAATTTTATGGTTAGCTTTTGGCATAAGACGGTCTTTAGATTAAAGTAGTGATTGTTTTTTTTTTTTTTTTTTTTTTTTTTCGGAGATGTAAGTGTTTGATCTAGATAAAACCTAATTATTTGACTCTTTTATAATCCCCAACATCAACCTGATAATGTAACTACTGTGTGAAGGGCGACATCAAATACCGTACTTTATTGGTTGTATTATTTATTATCTAGAGAGTTTGTAATTAGTATTTAGGAGGAGGTGGTTTTTTTTTTTTTTCATTTTTAATACCATTTTTAGTGGGCAACCTGTCTGCTGACCTTCAAAGAAAAAAAGACTTGATCAAGCCGCTTGAGATTATTCCAATGAGCGTGTCAAACATTGATGTAAAAAATTGATCATTAGCTAGCAAACTCTTCTTCTCAGAAACAGTTATTGCATTTGACATTTTATTCTGGTGGGGATAATGAAACACCTATGCAAGACTACAATCATGATAGGTACCACGTTGTCAGATTGCAAATATTTCATACGCTTTATGTTAAATGGTTTAACTTAATTGCAGCTTACATGAATTTGACTAATAGCTAGTTTGTCGGGATAAAAAAAAACTCAAAAATATTTTGAAATTTGAGTAAAAAAATAAAACCAGATTTGACAAGCACAAAACAAAATTGAGCCGAACTCATAGGTTAGTACGAAGCAGAAAATTCCATTCTCATTTAGAAAATTATATACTGCACAGTGGGGTTCAGCGAACTAATGTGCGTTGTCTTAACAGGAACTACCGGGGAAATAAACTGACTTCAAGTATGACTGGTATAATGATCGTTTAATAATTCCAATACAGTGTTACAATTGCTGTCTAATTTCCTTTATCATATTTTGACTTCTTAACTTAAAAAAAAAAAAGTTTCCATTAACTTTATTTTTGGCTATTAATTTCATAAAATTCTGAAAATAATATAACAAACAAGGAAGTAAAAAGATTCATAGCTGAAAATTTCTTTGAAAGCATAACACCTTTTATAGCTACCAGGAAAAAAATATAACTCAAATTATAGCATCCTATTATCTAATTTTTTGTGGAACCAGTATTTACAAGTTTCAGTACATCTCAAATGGACCTAATTATCAAAAGCATATCTCCTCAAATTGAGATTTCAAAACCCACACACTTCGACTTGTTGACTAATTGCTCCAAAATTGATTTGTACAGAGCAAGCATGGTGGCAAGGTAGCAAAACAGAGCTTAGAAGAGCCCTCTCCACCTCCTCTGATACCCCTCTCTTTACCAAGTCCATCGCATACTCCATGAATGCTGCTTCACACGGTAATGTTATCGGCCCATCAACTGTGTATCCAAACTCCTCTTCGGACAGTTGGAAAAGCTGCATTATAATTCTAGTGTTGAGGTAGTCTAGCGGGATCATGAACCGCTTCTCATCGATGGTATACACCACAAAGTGGCCTTTTTCGGTGCAGGGGCTTGTGATTGTGGATTGGTCAGTGCAACGATGAGAAAGCTTTCTCTCAAATGTGAGCCTTCTTCTTCCTAACACAGCCATTCTCTGCCACTTCTTTGCCATTTGTACAAGCTTCTTAGGACTAAGCATGTTGTAAAATTTCTATTGGTAATGTATATATATAATGTATAATGAATATTTGAGCTAGTGATGATTGAAGGAGATACAAATCGGATGGTTATATAAGCTAAGAGAAGATAAGCCTAAAAGCAAGTGGAGCTTTAATTTCCTTGTGGTCATATGACAGGTTGGCAAGGGACAAAGCCATGAGCTATGGGGTATTGTTGTTTGATATATCATTTATATATTAGTTCAGCATCAAGATCGGTTTGCTGGCTTTGTCTATTCAAGATACAATACAAAATCATGACATAATGACTGGTACAACAACTTGTGAAACAATGATATATCACTTTGCATATCTTCTCTGGATTTTAATTGACTTGAACAAAACCTCATGTGCTTGCATATTTTCTTGTTTTCTATTATGATAGGTAGTTATTCCAACTACACATTAATGTATAATTCATCTTAATATCTTATGACCATTTTACCAGTCTAATTCCTCTCATAGACAGGTGCATTTGACTCTTAGATCTCCTCTTTGTAGGATAACTGGAGACTTCCTTAACCGGATTCAACTCCTCTCCAATATAGTACCATAGAGAATGAGCCTCACTTTCTATATATTTTGAGATTAAATCTAATCACTTTGGGGTTCAGGCTAGCCTAAGTGTAGTATTATTGGACTTTGAAATTTGTGCCAAGTTAAAGAGAACCGTTCAGATCCAATAATTGTAAAAGATTCTCTTTTACAGTATTGGAGAGGATGTAAATTCTACTTAACCCATGTAGTATCGAGACGACCAAGTGAGGTCCCTATATTGTGCATATCTCTTACAGAACTGAAGTTTAGCTTACTCACAGCTTGTGGCTCGCCCAAGTTCAACTCAGAATTTCACTCACTGACAACTTGATATTGACACCTGGACAGCCTCTGTCTAGTTTTCAAAAAAAAAAAAAAAAAGACAACTTGATATTGAAATGAAACCTAGACGAATCAAGCTGGGACAAGATCACTTGAGATTTATTTGAAATATGTCGTACTTCGAAACCAAAACCAAAAATTTATCCCATTATATGTTGTCACTATTGTTATTAATTGTTTTATCCATGGTTCTGAAAATTGAATTCGGAATCGGGTGAATCAGTAGGAATTGGCTAAGTCAACTCAGAAACTTAGATTTATCTTAAAAAATGTTTTTTTCTATTAAAAGATAGGAAATAAATTGTGAAAATATAATTTGTACAGAGTAATGTTAAGGTCACTTGTTCACTCCTAAAAAAAATAGATAGAATATAGAAAATAAAAGAATCTAACAAAGAAAAAGAAAATAGTTAAAACAAAATCAGAAAACAATGAACAAATGGACATGACCATTAACAAAAAAAATGGAGAGGAAAAAGGAGGAAAAAGTTTGAATTGGATGGAACCAGCGGGCATGAAACGGAGAAAAGGAAAGAAGAAAGAGGGGGCTGAGAGCACGGTTCACATTTTTAACAGCTGTGGCCTATCTAGCAGACTTATGTTTCTCTATGAACCGCGACCATACAGGGTGAAGCACAACACTATTTTCCTCTCTCTCATTTAATCCAACAAGTGGATCCCACCCCAATCAGCCGATCAACACCTGCGCACTTCTTAGCCTCTCACATCTGTTACAGGGGTCCCAAGGTTCGTCCTAGCGGTGTACGTGCACCTTGCCCATTTGCTACTGAAGACCCTTTCTTCCTCATCAGAAAACCACTTGAAAATTAGAAAAAATCGGAGAAATTGAGATCCAACTTCACCAAGAATCAAGTAGGTGAAAATCATGCCATAGAGAGACACTACTAGATTGCTCTAGACACCTTCAATTGGTGTGTTGCATTAGGGTTGCAACTGCCCTCTTCTCTTCCCATTTGGAGACATTACTATAGTGCTCCAAACACACTCAATTGGAGTGTTGTATTAGAGTTGTAAATACCATATTATCTTTTCATCTGGAGGCACTACTAGTGTGCTCCAAGGACCACCAATTGGTGTGTTGAAATAGAGTTGTAAATGCCTTATTATCTTGCCAGCTGGAGACACTACTAGGGTGCTCAAAACACCTTTAATTGGAGTGTTGTTTTTGAGGTTTAAATGTACTATTATTTTCCATACAGAGACTCTACTCGAGTGCTCCAAATACATTTAATTTGAGTGTTGTACTAGGGTTGTAAATGCCCTATTATGTTTCCATTTGGAGACACTACTAGAGTGCACAACAACAATTGGAGGGTGGTATAGAGGTTGTAAACAACCTATTATCTTGCCACAGAGAGACACAACTACAGTGCTCCTAACACGTTTGATTCGAAGGTTGTATTAGAGTTTTAAATGCCCTATTATCTTGCCCTATAGGGACACCACTACAGTGCTCCAAATATTGATATCTCCATATTATATCTAAATTATAGCCCTGATTTACACTGAAACCTGTGCTTTAAAGCCTATAAATGTGGGCCTTTTACTTATATTTCGATGAAATGTGGTACTGTTATGCTTTGTTTGGTATTTTGCAGGAAAAAGAGCGAAAAACTGGATCTGACTACTTTTCATACGGCCCGTACAAGATCTGCCCAACTGCACAGAAGGTTCCACAACAGAGACACAAAGTCTCCAAGACAAAGCACAGGCATACGGCCCGTACGGCGCTAAATTGGAAAATCCAACTGGAATCTGAAATCAGCTTAATTTAAGGAGGCCGAAAAGGAAGCCTTTGGAGGCGATCTAGGGGCATTAAAAGAGATATTCCTCACCAAAAAAAGGAGATTCACCACTGGGACTTGGACAAGCTTTCTTGGAGCAAAAGACAAGAGGAAAAAGAGGAAGAGAAGTGAAAAACGCGAGTTTGCAACGGATCTTCTGATTTTCCACTGTTTTGTCATGAACTCTTTCATCTCTTGTTATTTGTGTTATCTTGTGAACATGAGTAGCTAATTTACTTTGTTTCTAGGGCTAAGATGTAGTTTCTAGTTTGGTTTTGTTTGCATGCTACTTGGATTTGTGTTGAATGCTTTGTAGTTTGTTGAGTAGTATTTTGATTGCTTTATTTGCGGTTGCTTGAATTGATTAGTCATCCCGTTAGATGAATGCTCACATCTAAGTGTTAGGAGCCAAGTTTATGACATTTAATCCAACCCAATAAAGTATATGAAGTAGTATAAAACCAAGGAGTACCCGAAAGGTGAAACTTTCCTTGAGGCGAAAGCCCTTGGATACTTTTAGTAAACCAACAAGTAACTTAGATAAATTAGGCCAAAATGTGAAAGTTGAGCTTTAACGCATCTAAGAGAGAAGTATTTGAGTCCGGTAATCGGGTACTAAGCCAAAATGCGAAAGTTGAGGTTAGGTATCTAGATCTGGTCGATAGAAACCCTAAACATCAATATCAACGCAGAAACAGTAGCAACAACATTAACTCGAGGTCCCCTACGGGCCGTACGGGAATCCGTACAGGCCGTATGCCTCGGGACTGAACAGAAATGAAATCTAAACCCTTGAAACGCCTTTTTATCAATTGAAAACAACTTTATTTTTTTTTTATTGTCTTTTAAACTTGTCATAAATCAGTAGAGTTGTTAGAATTAAACCAAACTAATTTCTCTCACTTCTAGAATCTTAAGTAATTTTAGGATAAGTCCGGTTATTTTCTTCCATCCCTGTGGATCGATACCTGAGCATACTCATCGATAGGATAGTACACTTGCTATCTGATTTGACAGAGTGTAACAAAGGTTTAAAAGGTATAGCTTGCTATACTGAAACTTTGTAGCATATATTCTGTGCAAACAAACACCTTCAATTGAAGTGTTGTATTAGGGTTGCAAATGTCTTATTATCCTGCTTTCTGTAGACACATTTAAAATCAATGTACTAATGACTCAGGAATATTCACCACATCACATACTTACCATATAAATATTATCCAGATAAAAAAAATGTTAAATGACCTACACTCACTATAATAAACGATAGTTATGACTAGGAAATTGGTAATATATAATTATATAAAAGTTAACTTTGCATACATCCAACTTTTATGATAAATTCATTTGATATTTTAAAAAATAATATTCATATTTTAAAAACTAAGACGGTAATGAATCTTAATCGTTTAGATAGAACATGTGTATTAAATTAAAATCAATTTGAAATTTAATTGATCTTCCATCAAAAGACCTTTTAAATTCAATAATTTTAAATTTTAAATTACTGGATGAAACGTCTTCCAATTAGACAATATTTCGATACACATCCTATTTTAAAATGAACAACATATCTATAATTTAAAATTTTATGGTTTCATTTAATTTACGCCCCTCTTGAGAAGTAATTACATTCAATATTCTTTTTAGTCTGATCTGGCTAACGTAAACAAAACAGTTCAATTATATCGCGACTAAATAGTGAATACACAGCTTACACTACTGCAGAATAAGTGATTGTACACGAACATAAACGAGCGAGCTACATAGATTTCCTGCTGTGTGGAATGCAAGGGTGTATAAATTCCCTGTGTATTTACACAAGGATATTTACCCGTGTACAATTACTGATAGCTACATGGATTATTACATAAACAGTCGTTTATAATTTCTTGACAGTGGCGCTCTCCATAACCGAGCTACACAGATTATTACATAAAAAGCCATGTACGGTTACTTTTTTTACACCAATATTTATCTAAACTTTCATGTAGCTCTCTTATTTTTTTTAATATTTTTTAATGTTGAAATACTTTTCTACACAGATATTTAGCTAAATATCCGTGTAGCTCTCTTATTTTTTTGTATTATTTTTTAAATATTTTTTTAATGTTTAAAAACCTTTCTACGCGGATATTTAGTAAATGTCCGTTTAGCTCTGTTATCATTTTTATTTATTAATATTTTTTTAAGCATACTTCGTACACAGAATTTAGTTAAATATCTGTGTAGAATTATTTTGTTTCCAATTTTTTCTTTTTCTTGTGACGAGATGAGAATTCAGCACCAAAGCAAATCAAAATTTTTTTTAATGTTTGTGCCGAGATGATAATTCGGCACCAAAAGATATATTTTCTAATAAAAAATAAATATATCTTGGCACAAGGAATTCAGCACAAGAAAATAAATATATCTCGGCACAAGGAATTCGGCACCAAATATATTTATTTCTTTCTCCTACGGCAAACAAATTGCTGACTAACAGATCGACCATTTCAACATTCCTCTTGTTGCATTTTATCTCACAAAAGCATGTTGGAATGATGCATCTCTCAGTATCCGCTTTTGACTCAACTATTTGGACTTCTCCTTTACAACTCGAAGTCCTCATCTTCTCCCGACTAATACTATTTCGAATTCTTACCCTCACTCTATAGGTAGCTATAGTAAATAGTCATTCCACTCTTGCCGCTCTTAGAAGTCGTTCGCTATTCCTATTCAAAAGTACCACCGACATGAAGGTATGGACACTCGAAGCCAGCGGCAAGACCAACTTCGCTATCTCTTTCTCCGAAGCAAGAAAATCCACACCGCAGATGAAGTTGAAGCTACTTTGACTTTGGTTCAGCAATAAGTCAAAAAACCTGAAGAACTATTACAAATTATATATTTATTTTTAACTAAAAAACACACTGTGCCAATATGAGAATTCAGCACAAAAAAAAAGAGAAGTATATATATACATGACTAATCTTACCGAGATAATCTTAGCAAGATAGAGAGGAGAGATACAAATTAACTTTAAAGATCTCAGATCTAGTCTCCTTGTACGCAGAAATCAAACCAACAGAGAGAGAGAGTATTAATTGATCAAAACGGCGCTGCAAGGAGAAGGCATTTTATATAACAAAAACCCTAAAATAACTTTTCTATACGGCTCTTTATTAAACGTCTGTGTAGCTCTCTCAAAGCTTTCTACACTGTTATTTAAACCAAATAAAACCGTGTACAATTTCTACCTTTATACACGGCTCTTTATTAAATGTCCATGTAGCTCTTATAAGCTTTCTACACTGTTATTTAAATAAATATCTGTGTACAATTCTTACCTTTCTTCACAGTTATTTAATTAAATACCCATGTAGCTCTCTCAAGGTTTTCTACACTGTTATTTAAACAATAAGCCATGTATATTTCCTAATAAACGTCCGTGTAGCTCTCTCATGGCTTTCTACACTGATTCTTTAATAAATATCCGTGTAGAGATCCCACAGATATTTCAGGCTTTCAAAAAATTACAATTTCTACACAGTTTTTATATAAAATTGTCAAATCCGTGTACAATGTGCAGTGTACAATAACCATTTTTGTAGTAGTGTTAGCGGGGATCGATGATGTACAAAAGAGAAGCAAGTCAGCAAGCCAACATTCTGTACTGCTACATCAGACAATTTTCAAATATATTGGTTTCCTGAATTTGAATCCGACTTGGTATATGTACTTATTTTAGAAAAACTTGCAAAGGAAACTAGTTGGAAAACATCTATGACATGATTCAAAGTTCAAGTAAAAATGTAAAGTCATAAAATTTAATTACACAAATCTCTTAAAATTTGAGACTTCTATATTCTATGGCAATATCATCGAGCAAATTAACAATCTCCCTATTTCTCAAAAGCCACACACCACCACTTGTTGAGTAACTATTCCTAAATTGCTTTGCATAGAGCAAGCATGGTGGCAAGGCAGCAAAACAGAACCTAGAAGAGCTCTCTCCACCTCCTCTGACACCCCTCTCTTTAACAAGTCCATCGCATACTCCATGAACAATGCTTCACAAGGCAATGTTATCGGCCCATCAACTGTGAACCCAAACTCCTCTTCTGACAAATTGAAAAGCTGAATAAAGATTCTAGAATTGAGGTAGTCTAATGGGATCATGAACCGTTTTCCATCAATGGTGTACACCACAAAGTGCCCTTTTTCAGCCCGACAACTAGTGAATTGGTTGGTGTCACGGTGGGAAAGATTTCTCTCCAATGTGAGCCTTCTGTTTCCTAACACAGCCATTTTCTGCCACTTCTTTGCCATTTGCACCAGCTTCTTGGGACTAAGCATGTTTTTAGATTTATAGTCGTAATGTATACAATGTGCAATGTAGATATGAGTAATGATGGAAGAGAACTACCATGTCATATTCATATATAGGCTGAGAAACGATAAGCCTAAAGCAAGTGAGCTTTCCTTGTGATAATGTGACAGGTTGGCATGGGACAAAGCCATGAGCTTGGTCTTCTATTGGAGTAACAAGCCAAAATCATGAAGTTAAGACTTGGGTCCACTTGGTGAGGCAATGACATGTCACCACACAATCATCTTTGATGATCACATTCAATTCAAGGTTTCAGCTTCCAACAATGTCACATGGAAACCATCTTTCTTTGTTTGTACTCCCTCCTTTTCTTTTATTTTCTTCTTATAAATATTCATAACTGATTGATATTACTTTAATTTAAATGAAATTGTTGGTTGGGTTTTTGCCTTAAAAACTGTAAAGAAAAGTAGACCGGTGTCATCTTTGATGATCACATTCAATTCAAGGTTTCACCTTCCAACAATGTCATATTGAATCCATCTTTCTTTCTTTGTACTCCCTCCTTTAACTTCAATGGAATTCTTGGTTGCGTTTTCAGCTTACAAACTTTTGTCACGCCCCGGCGGCCGGGCCAGGCACGCGACGCGACAGAACGACATCCTTGCATCCATCCGCTGTCCTGTCAATCTACGTCGCAACAGAAATAAACAGAAACAATATGGAGTCCGCTACAAAGCCGAGTAACCAGTTATTTAATGACGCAGCTTCTCTATAATTGGTTTAATAACAGTAATTAACCATTTCAATAGAATTGGATTAATCCACACAACTAAAATCAGATTACGCATACATATTTAACTGATAATATCAGTTGGGTCTTTTTCAGTAAAATCAGTTCCAATCCAGTTGGAATCCCTGAAACAGGCGATTCCCAGTATTCCAGTCCATTAAAAACAATTTCAGTATATGGACCTCATATTCCAGTTAAATATGCTAAAATGACAAGATAATGGGATATTTATAACCCTAATACAACACTCCAATTGAAGATGTCTGTAGCACTCTAGTAATATCCTAAAATGACAAGATAATGGGATATTTATAACCCTAATACAACACTCCAATTGATGGTGTTTGGACCACTCCAGTAGTGTCTCCAGATAACAAGATAATAGGGTATTTACAACCGTAATACAACACTCCAATTGAAGGTGTCTGGAGCACTCTAGTAGCGTCTCTCTGTGGCATGATAATAGGGTGTTTATAACGCTAATACAATACTCCTATTGAAGGTGCCTAGAGCACTCTAGGAATGTCTCCAAATAGCAAGAGAAGAGGGCAGTTGCAACCCTAACACAACACTCCAATTGAAGGTGGTTGGAGCACTCTAGTAGTGTCTCTCTATGGCAAGATAATAGAGTTTTTATAACGCTAATACAACACTCTAATTGAAGATGTCTGTAGCACTCTAGTAATGTCCTAAGATGACAAGATCATGGGATATTTATAACCCTAATACAACACTCCAATTGATGGTGTTTGGACCACTCCAGTAGTGTCTCCAGATAACAAGATAATAGGGTATTTACAACCGTAATACAACACTCCAAAGGCATTTGGAGCACTCACGTAGTGTCTACAGAAGGCAAGATAATAAGGCATTTGCAACCATAATATAACACTCCAACTGAAGGTGTAATACAACACTCCAATTAAAGGCATTTGGAGCACTCAAGTAGTGTCTATAGAAGACAAGATAATAAGGCATTTGCAACCATAATACAACACTCCAACTGAAGGTGTTTGGAACACTCTAGTAGTATCTCCAGCTGGCAAGATAATAGGACATTTAAAACTCTAATACAACCTTCGAATCAAACGTGTTAGGAGCACTATAGTTGTGTCTCTCTATGGCAGGATAATAGGGCGTTTACAGCCTTTATACAACACTCCAATTGTTGTTGTTTGGAGCACTCTAGTGGTGTCTCTATTTGGCAATATAATAGGGCATTTAAAATCCGAAAACAACACTCCAATTAAAGATGCCTGGAGCACTCTAGTAGTGTCTCGAGACGACTAGATAATAGGGCATTTACAACCCAAATACAACACTGCAATTCAAGGTGTTTGGAGCACTCGAGTAGGGTCTCCGGATGGCAAGCTAATAGGGCATTCACAGCCCTAAAACAACACTCCAATTGAAGGTGTTTGGAGCACTCAAGTAGTGTCTCCAGATTGCAAGATAATAAAGCATTAACTACCCAAATACAACACTGCCATTAAAGGTGTTTGGAGCACTTGAGTAATGACTGGAGATTGCAAGATAATAGGGCATTTACAACCCTAATACAAGACTCAAATTAAAGTAGTTCGGAGCACTCGAGTAGTGTCTCCAGATGGCAACATAATAGGGCATTTACAACTCTAGTACAAACTCCAATTGAATGTGTTGAGCACGAGTAGATTATCTGTATGGCAAAATAATAGGGCATTTAAAACTCTAAAACAACACTCCAATTAAAGTGTTTGGAGCACCCTAGTAGTGTCTCCAGCTGACAAGATAATAGGGCATTTACAACCCTATTTCAACTCTCCAATTGGTGGTCCTCGGAGCACACTAGTAGTGTCTCCAGATGAAAAGATAATAGGGCATTTACAACCCTAATATAGCACTCCAATTGAGTGTGTTTGGAGCACTATAGTAATGTCTCCAAATGGGAAGAGAAGAGGGTAGTTGCAACCCTAATACAACACTCCAATTGAAGGTGTCTAGAGCATTCTAGTAGTGTCTCTCGGTGGCAAAATAATAGGGTGTTTATAACGCTAAAACAACACTCCAATTGAAGATGTCTGGAGCACCTTAGTAGTGTCTCCAGCTCACAGGATAATAGGGCATTTACAACCCTATTTCAACACTCCAATTGGTGGTTCTCGGAGCACACTAGTAGTGCCTCCATATGAAAAGATAATAGGACATTTACAACCCTAACACAACACTCCAATTGAGTGTGTTGGAGCACTAAAGTAATGTCTCCAGATGCGAAGCGAAGAGGGCAGTTGCAACCCTAATGCAACACACCAATTGAAGGTGTCTGGAGAACTCTAGTAGTGTCTCTCTGTGGCAAGATAATAGGGTCTTTATAATGCTAATACAACACTCCAATTGAAAGTGTCTGGAGTACTCTGGTAATATCTCCAAATGGCAAGAGAAGAGGGCAGTTGCAACCCTAATACAACACTCCAATTGAAGGTATCTGGAGCAGTCTAGTAGTGTCTCTCTGTGGCAAAATAAGGGTGTCTATAACGCTAATATGACACTCCAATTGAAGAGGTCTGTAACACTCTGGTAATGTCCTAAGATTACAAGATAATGGGATATTTATAACCCTAATACAACACTCCAATTGACGGTCATTGTAGCACTCCAGTAGTATAACTATCGCAAGATGGTCATTTACAACCCTAATACAACACTCCAATTGATGGTGTTTGGACCACTCCAGTAATGTCTCCAGATAACAAGATAATAAGGCATTTACACACTATTTCAACACTCATATTGGTGGTCCTTGTAGCACACTAGTAGTGTCTCCAGATTAAAAGATAATAGGGCATTTACAAATATGGCATTCCAATTGAGTTTGTTAATGTCTCCAGATGGAAAGAGAAGAGGGCAGTTGCAACCCTAATGCAACACACCAATTGGAGGTGTCTGGAGCACTCTAGTAGTGTCTCTTTGTGGCATGATAATAGGGTGTTTATAACGTTAATACAACACTCCAATTGAAGGTGTCTAGAGCACTCTAGTAATGTCTCCAAATGGCAAGAGAAGGGCAGTTGCAACCGTAATGTAACACTCCAATTGAAGGTGTCTGGGGCACTCTAGTAGTGTCTCTCTGTGGCAAAATAAAAGGGTGTTTATAATGCTAATACAACACTCGAATTAAAGATGTCTGTAGAACTCTAGTAATGTCCTAAGATGACAAGATAATGGGATATTTATAACCCTAATACAACACTCCAATTGATGGTGTTTTGACCACTGTAGTAGTGTCTCCAGAAAACAAGATAATAGGGTATTTACAACCGTAATACAACACTCCAATTGAAGGTATTTGGAGCACTCAAGCAGTGTCTACAGATGGCAAGATAATAAGGCATTTGCAGCCCTAATACAACACTCCAATTGAAGGTGTTTGGAGCATTCTGGTAGTTTATCCAGATGGCAAGATAATAGGGCATTTACATCCGTAATGCAACACTCCAATTGACGGAGTTTGGAGCACTGCAGTGGTGGCAAGATAGCAAGGCATTTAAAACTCTAATACAACCTTCGAATCAAACGTGTTAGGAGCACTGTAGTTGTGTCTCTCTATGACAATATAATAGGGTGTTTACAACCCTTATAGTAGTTTCTCCATACAACAAGATAATAGGGCATTTACATCGAAAATACAACACTGCAATTCAAGGTGTTTGGAGCACTCGTGTAGTGTCCCCAAATTACAAGACGATAGGGCATTTACAATCCTAGTACAACAATCTAATTGAATGTGTTTGGAGCACTCGAGTAGTGTCTCCAGATTGCAAGATAATAGGGAATTTAAAATCCTAAAACAATACTACAATTGGAGGTGTTTGGAGCACTCTACTAGTGTCTCCAGACGACAAGATAATAGGGCATTTACAACTCTAATACAACACTCCAATTAAAGGTGTTCGGAGAACTCGAGTAGTGCCTCCAGATGGCAATATAATAGGGCATTTACAACCCTTGTACTACACTCCAATTAAAGGTGTTCGGAGCACTCGAGTAGTGTCATCTGATGGCAAGTTTATAGGGCATTTACAACCCTAGTACAACACTCCAATTGAATGTGTTTGGAGCACTCGAGTAGAGTCTCTGTATGACAAATAATAGGGCATTTAAAACTCTAAAACAACACTACAATTGAAGGTGTTTGGAGCACCCTAGTAGTGTCTCCAACTGGCAAGATAATAGGGCATTTACAACCCTATTTCAATACTCCAATTGGTGGCCCTTGGAGCACACTAATAGTGTCTACAGATGAAAATTAATAGGTCATTTACAACCCTAATACAGCACTATAATTGAGTGTGTTTGGAGCACTATAGTAATGTCTCCATATGGGAAGAGAAGAGGGCAGTTGCAACCGTAATGCAACACACCAATTGAAGGTGTCTGGAGCACTCTAGTAGTGTCTCTCTGTGGCATGATAATAGGGTCTTTATAAGGCTAATACAATACTCCAATTGAAGGTGTCTGAAGCACTCTAGTAATGTCCTAAGATGACAAGATAATGGGATATTTATAACTCTAATACAACACTCTAATTGACGGTCTTTGGAGCACTCCATTAGTGTAACTATATGGAAAGATAATAGGGGATTTAGAACCCTAATATAACATTGCAATTGAAGGTGTTCGGTGCCCTCTAGTAGTGTCTCTCTATGGCAAGATGGTCATTTACAACCCTAATACTACACTCCAATTGATGGTGTTTGGACCACTCTAGTAGTGTCTCCAGATAACAAGATAATAGGGCATTTACACCTTATTACAGCACTCCAATTGGTGGTCGTTGGAGCACACTAGTAGTGTCCTAGATGAAAAGATAATAGGGCATTTACAACCCTAATACAGCACTCCAATTGAGTGTTTGGGGCACTATAGTAATGTCTCCAGATGGGAAGAGAAGAGGGCGGTTGCAACCCTAAAGTAACACACCAATTCAAGGTGTCTGGAGTACTCTAGTAGTGTCTCTCTATGCCATGATAATAGGGTGTCTATAACGCTAATACAACACTCCAATTGAAGGTGTCTGGGGCACTCTAGTAATGTCTCCAAAGGACAAGAGGAGATGGCACTTGCAACCCGAATACAACACTCCAATTAAAGGTGTTTGGACCACTCTAGTAGTGTCTCCAAATGACTAGATAATAGGGCATTAACAACCCTTATACAGCACTCCAATTTTTGTTGTTTCGAGCACTCTAGTAGTGTCTTCTGATGGCAAGACTGATACACTCGAGTAGTGTCTCCAGTTGAATGTGCTTGGAGCACTCGAGTAGTGTCTCCAGATTGCAAGACAATAAGACATTTACAACCTTGATACAACACAACAATTGAAGGTGTTTGGAGTACTCTAGTAGTGTCTCTATATGGCAATATAATAGGACATTTAAAATCCTAAAACAACACTACAATTAAAGGTGTCTGGAGCACTCTAGTGGTGTCTCCAGCTGACAAGATAATTGAGCATTAACAACCCAAATAAAACACTGCCATTAATGGTGTTTGGAGCACTCGAGTATTGACTGCATATTGCAAGATAATATGGCATTTACAACCCTAATACAACACTCAAATTAAAGGTGTTCAGAGCACTGCAGTATTGTCTCCAGATGGCCATATAATAATGCATTTACAATCTTAATACAACACACCAATTGGAGGTGTTTGATGTACTCTGGTAGTATGACAAATATTAGGGCATTTAAAACCCTAAAACAACACCCCAATTGAAGGTGTTTGGAGCACCCTAGTAGTGTCTCCAGCTGGCAAGATAATAGGGCATTTACAACCCTATTTCAACACTCAAATTGATGGTCCTTGGAGCACACTAGTAGTGTCTTCAGAGGAAAAGATATCAGGGCATTTACAGCCCTAATACAACATTCCAATTGAGTGTGTTCGGAGCACTATATTAATGTCTCCATATGGCAAGAGAAGAGGGCAGTTGCAAACCTAATGCAACACTCCAATTGAAGGTGTCTGGAGCACTCTAGTAGCGTCTCTCTGTGGCATGATAATAGGGTGTTTATAACGCTAATACAATACTCCTATTGAAGGTGCCTAGAGCACTCTAGGAATGTCTCCAAATAGCAAGAGAAGAGGGCAGTTGCAACCCTAACACAACACTCCAATTGAAGGTGGTTGGAGCACTCTAGTAGTGTCTCTCTATGGCAAGATAATAGAGTTTTTATAACGCTAATACAACACTCTAATTGAAGATGTCTGTAGCACTCTAGTAATGTCCTAAGATGACAAGATCATGGGATATTTATAACCCTAATATAACATTCCAATTAATTGTGTTCGGTGCCCTCTAGTAGTGTCTCTCTATGGGAAGGTATTTGGAGGTATTTGGAGCACTCAAGTAGTGTCTAAAAGATAGCAAGATAATAAGGCAGTTGCAACCCTAATACAACACTCCAATTGAAGGTATCTGGAGCACTCCGGTAGTGTCTCCAGATGGCAATATAACAGGGCATTACAACCCTAATACAACATACTAATTGAAGGTGTTTGGAGTACTCTAGTAGGTCGTTCGATGGCAAGATAATATGACGTTTATACAGCACTACAATTGAAGGTGTTTGGAGCACTCTAGTAGTGTCTATGGCAAGATAATAGGACGTTTATAACCCTAATACAGCACTCCAATTGAAAGTGTCTTGGAGCACTCTAGTACTATCTCTATATGGCAAGATAATAGGGCATTTACAACCTTAATATAACACTTCAATTGAAGATGTTTGGAGCCCTATAGTATTGTCTCTATATGTCAAGATAGTAGCTCATTTACAACCCTAATACAACACTCCAATTAAAGGTGTTTGGACCACTCTAGTAGTGTCTCCAGATGACTAGATAATAGGGCATTTACAACCCTAATACAACACTCCAATTGAAGGTGTTTGGGGCACTCTAGTAGTGTCTCCAGATGGCAAGATAATAGGGCATTTACAATCCTTGACAGTGTATAAGTCCATCATGCACCAAGAGCGACCAAGATGAAGGGTTTAATTTAAACCCAGGTGTTCAGCGCCTTTGATCCCTTCACCTTGCATGCGCCTGGAGTGCCATACACCATGCCACTGCCCGCTACATGGCCTATGATGCGCCAAGCGTAGGCAAAATAAAGAATAGAGTAAAGAGAGAGGAGAGGGCGTGTCAAGGCCACTAACGAGTGGGCCCTTGCCCCTGACAGCTCCTTCTTCCTCCTCCGACGCCTTCTAAGCCTCGATTAAAGCTCAAAATTCATGGAAATGAGAAAGGGATTGAGCTCAAGCTCACCTACACTTGATAGAACACCTCTTCCTCTATTCCTTTATGCCTTCTCTCAAGCACAAATGACCTTATCTCTCTCCAATCACGGCTAAGAATAAAGAAGGAAGTTGTGAACTCTAATTTTAAGTCAAATTGAGCTATGAAACTCAGGAAAGATGCTAAAGGAGTGTAGGCGACACTATGTGCTTAATTTGAAGTTTAACAGACTTAATAAGGAGAATTGCACAAAGAGCACCAGCTCAGTTAATACCATGGCTGAAAGCATCAAATCGGTTATGCAAAGGGTTAAATTGGACCTTAGAACATTATATGGAGTCAATACGATGCCACCTGCCAATATTACATGCTTTGAAATGCAATAATTGAGAAAGGCATAGGTTAAGCCTTGAAAGGGCTCAGGTTCAATGCATTATGGCTTGTTAGCTGACAACAGCCCCCTGGTCCCCAAGGGACAGGTTCCTAGAGCACCTGAGGTCAGTCCAAAATAGGGGAATCTATCCCTGGATAATGGAGTCATGCAATTAAGCTTTCCTTCTAGAAGTCATGAAATCAAAGGCTGCCATACCATTTAATGCCCTGGTGATTGAACTAAGGGCCCAAATCAATCCAACTCATAATTGATGACATGTTAAAGTGTAATTGGGTGATCCTCCACAGATACACATGGAATGAAGCCAAGCAAGTTGAGACATTTGATCAAGCACCTATGGTCAAGATGAGACCACCCTAGCCAGGCTCATAGCCTATAAAAGGGCACCCATAGATGAAAAAACACACAAACACACACAAACAGATAGAGAGATAGATAGACAGAGAGTGTAGGGATACAGATACATATTATAACACACATATACACATATTTAGAGTTCTCTCTCTCTTTATACTCAAGCCTTATGCTTTTCTCCTATTTCTGCAAGTTAATAGGTATAATTCAACATGTGAGAAGCCTTGATGGCTGTATGATGTATTAATTCCCTTGGTGAATAAAGTTTGTTTGAAAGATTTCATCCTTTTTTCTTGTATTTTCTTCTACTTTTCACTATATTTCTTTGATCTTCTTATTTCTATAATCTAGCCTTCAATTTAGTTGTTTTGAGGCACAAGAGAGAGAGCTCTGTGCCATGGCACAGAGCTTGAGGATCAAGTCTTCTTATTTTCTCTTTGTTACCTTTCTCAAAAAAAATATACATATGTATATATATAAAATATATAGATGCAATAATTCAGATTTGTCTTCAATCAACATAGCTACTATGCATATTCTCCTTTCTTTTCTTCTTTTCTTCTTTTCTTTCATTTTCTTTGATTCTCTTCCCTTTTGATCTCCTTTTAATCAAGTTCTTTAATCTCTGAATCAAATGGTTAAAACCATGATAATATGAGGGTTGAGTCAGCTGATTTTCCCTTGTATTGGATTGATTGAAAATCATTTAATTAAAAAATCAAAGAATAAAAATGTACATATAAATGACAGAAGTAGTGAGGTTGAGCCAGCTGGCTTCCCTTACTATTTTCTTTAATCAAATAGATCCATAATGTGTGTTGATAGGCTTAAACCCTAATGCAAGGCTAAGGACAAGCCATATGCACTAGATTGCATGATGCAAAAGGGTAAAAGTAGACTAATATGTATATAGTGAGAGATGGAGTTCAAGATATAAGTAGACATCAGTATATGCTGAATCAGGTCACTTATATTCTTAAAACAAGGATATCTTAATGATCATGTCCAAATCTTGATGAAAAGAGCACTCAAGTGTGATTTTCTAAAATGCAGGGACCTATATGCAAAATTACAAGCTCTGACAGCCTATGCTCATGATTCTTGTAACTTGGAGCCTTGATTTTTGATTGTCTCCTCTGACTAGTACCAATACAGTAGCAATAGGTCCCTTGAAACCTGTCATAGACCTGAACCAGAACCCATAACATGACTTAGATGCTTACTACCAGTCCCTGGTATCATACCCAACATGTACTCAGCAACTAATCACATGAATAGCCCAACTGGTACAATACAATGTGCTAAAAATAGTGAAATGCATTGATCTGATAAATCTAACAATTCTGACAAGTACAAAGACTGAAATGAAAAAATGGATTTCACAATCAAATAAAGCACATTAAAATACACAAAATTGATATAAAGTTTGTATCATTTGGATCTCCCTACAGAAAGTTATATATCCTCAAAGTTCAACTTTTAAAAAATGAAAATTCTATAATTAAAATGGTAAAATAACCATGCATACCCCTGACACTGATCAAGCCATTTGATTGAGTTACACTGCTCAGAAAAATTCCAAATTTGGAACATAACTTCTTGACACATGTATCTTTGATTTTGTAAAATAAAAGTTATATATTATGTACATAATTCAAGAAAAATTAATTCAGAATATAAAAAAATATGTATGTTCTTCATGTCACTTTGATCCAGAGTTCAATTCAGTACAAATCAATCCTTCTAAAATGATCTGAATCCTTTTACATGATGTATATGGGCACTTCACTCGAGCTCATCAGTCTGGCATTGGGGGGTGAGCTTATTCAAGTATTCAATCAAAAGAGAAGTCTTCAATTAAGACTGATAATTATTTTACTAATAAGTTCTCCGTCTTCCTTATTAGTAAGGTTCTTGCTTGCTTTGGTAAGGGCGCTGGGAGGGTTTCATTGAATGGTCAATTTGACTTAAACCCCCCTTGTACCACCTATTGGTACCAAATCAATATTGAAACCGAAGCTATGAAACTCAAATTGTGCTCAAAGCTTCATCAAAGGTCAAATTGATGCTTCCAATATCCTCTGTAACCTCACACGATCTCAAATGATCAATTGATTGAAGAAAATCATGAATAAATCAACCACAATCGATCTGAGACCAAATCGGTACCGATAGGTATTGTAGATACCTACTCCACCGCCTCCGATGATCACCGGCGGCCAACAATGGCACCAATGGACTCCTGACAACCTCACGATCACAACCATGCCCTTGGCAGGCGCCATCGTGGCCTAGATTCATCAGACTCAGTTCATCGGGGATGAACCCTAGACTGAAAACCCTTTGGCACGATCCTCAAAGCAGGGAGCACGGATCTCAAAGCAATCTATTTGATCAATGAACCAAATTCAAACCTATGTCCAACGGATCCCGACAATCGGACCCCACATGTCATAATAACCATTCAGGTCGTTCTACATGAGTTTTGACACAAGCCTGATGTTATTTAAAGTAATATCCAAGGCCCATGAGCCCATTATTATGTCCAAGGCCCAAAAGCCCAAATCTCAAAGCCCATTTAATTAAATCATCTTTGCACTAATCTTAAAGCCTAATGATCTCAATCCAATGGTTTGTACACATCTCAAAGGCCCAAAAGCCCAAATCTTGAAATTATGCACCAATCTTAAAGTCCACATGTGACCAGAAGATTATCTTTTGTATATAAACCCCTGACAGTTTAAAATATGCAGAGAAGTCCCTGTAAATTTACACAAAGGCCCCTGTCAACATAAAATCCTTTCAAACAAGTCCTTAAAGGCCCAATTTGCACTCCAGACCCTATCAAAAGCCCAAATTACAACCACAGGTCCTGGGAAGTTTACAAACAAGTCCTTGGATATATAAAATCTTTACAAACAAGTCCTTTTTGACCATAACTTTCTCATACTAAGTCCAAATCAACTCAAATTAGTTCCAAATGAACCCAAATTCAATCCTCTATAATTCTAAACAACATTTGAACATATTCATGTCTCAGCCATAATCTGAAATGACCAAAGTGTCCCTCTCTTAACGTATTCTTATAAATAAAAATATAAAAAATGATATTTGGATGCTCCTTTCAAATTGAAAATATATAAATGATATTTCTCATGTATATTCTCATATTTCAAATATGAAATCCATATTTTTATGCACACATCATGGCAATTGACCAAAAAGCAATCCAAAGTCAAATGAGGACCAACCACATGGCCAAAATAAATAATACATGAGTCCCCTTCTTTAGCCCCATTATTCAGTTCACAACCCATAGGCACAAATCTCGAAATGCATGAGGTGTTCAGTCTGACTCGAAAGGTCTTTCTGATGTAATTAACGGCTGGGGCTTGCGCCCGAGAGAGTTAAACGTCCTCACAATCGAAAATAATAAAACATCCGACAACTGATCATGAACGTAGGTTGTCACAAGGGATGAACCAGAAGGAATGCAAAATGAAATACCCAGTGGATGCCTTCCCCTGAGTTCGGTGACCTGCTCATGAACCAGAGCACTGGACCCAGCTGGGAGTATTTCCACTCACCCACACATAAAAATCCGCACCGTTAGCTAACTTGACACTGTGCAACTTTTTGCGCCCTACAAGTCCAATTGAGGGTGTTTGGAGCACTCTGATAATTGTTTGGGTAGTAATATACAAGTCAATCATTTTTTGTTCATTAATTTGATGATTAATATCATTTTGTTCTTTGAGTGTTGTTGCATTTATGAATCATTCTGAGTTTATGACTGAAATTGCAAAACTTCATAATATAGATGATATATACTCTTAATAGTCACTAATAGTGGTAATTAGCAGGGACCACTAATTATCCGTTAGAAGGTTAGTATGTGTATTAAATAATGGTTAAGTTTTACAGACCATAGATAAAGAATTATCATTTAATCACATAGACAATTAGTTGTCATTTAGTATTGAGGTAGTCTAATGGGATCATAAACCGCTTCCGGTCGATAGTATACACAACAAAGTGGCCTTTTTTGGCTCGGGGCTAGTGCATTTATCGGCATCATCTAATAGCTTTCTCTCGAGTGTGAGCCTTCTTCTACCTAAGATAGAAATTCTCTGCCACTTTTTTGCCATTTGAACAAGCTTCTTAGGAGTAAGCATGGTTTGCAATTTTTAGCGGTAAATTGTAGAGTGTGCAAATGAAGATCTGAGTAATGATGGAACAGAGCTGGAATCTATTTTGGTTATATAGGCTGAGGAATGATAAGCATAATGCAATGGAGATTTCCTTGTTCATATATGACTGGTTGTCAAGGGACAAGACCATTATTAACTTGATCTTCAATTAGAGTGACATGCAAAAATCAAGACGTTAAGAATTGCTCAACTTGTGAGACAAAGACCTGCCTCCCACAATCATCTCTGATGAGCAAATTTGTTGATTTCAAAATTCCAAGTTCCACCAGTGCCGCATTAGTTTCATTATTATTTTTCTGTACTTCCCCCTTTTCTCTTGTTATATTCCCTTTTTTTTATTAAAGGCCCCAGTGCATGCACTCGAGCATCTTTTAGATGCTATTCTTGAGAGTGGAATCTGGTCACTCTCGGAGGGGCGGGGCTCGCGCCACTGTGCTAAGTCCGGGTTCCTCTTGTTCTTTTCTTCTGAATTTTCTTAATAATTAAAATCATTTAATTTGAATGAAATTTTTGGGGTTCGTTTCACCTTACAATCTTTAGACAAACTTAGACCACCATCATGTCTTTGCCCTTGTTTTCCTAATTCATCAAGGCAGGTGAAATTTCCAATAACGGATGCAAAAATTCATGTCATAAGCATATTACTGGTCTTAACTCTTTTTTTCAAAAACAGGTTCTGCGTTTAGATATTGTTTTGGTAGGGAAAATGAAGGCATTCTTGCAAAACTACGATCATGGCAGTTCCCCTGTTTTCAGAAAGCATGTCTTTCATACGCTTCATGTTTGATTGTTTATATATTGGGTCAAAAATCTTGACATAATGCGTGCTGTCTGAACTACATAGGACCCACCAAAATCTTTTGAAATTTGAGTCAAAATAAAACCTTATTGACGAGCACAAAATGAAATTGAACCAAACTTATATGTCACTAAATGAAGAAGCAAAATGCCAAAATTCATTCTATTTTAAAAAAAAACATCTACTCCACTACTGGGGATTTTTCTGTTTTTTTAAGATCAGTTAGCAAATGCTTGCCGACTATTCCATTAAAGAAACAAAAAGTATTGTACATAAATATTTACACCACCGGACCCAGCAAAAGTAATTTACAACATTTACAAAGTAAACAAAATACTAAGAAAAATGAAAAACAGTGAAGCATAATTGAATCTCATCATTCAGTCAAATGACCAGCAGCCACTACTGGGGGTTTTTCATAGAACTAATGCGTGCTGTCTGAACTACATAGGACCCACCAAAGAAATGACCCCAGCTTTGAGTCTTTTGAAAATGATCAATAAAGAATTCCACGACAACTTTACAATTACTACCAATTCTTGATCATACTTCCACTTTTTAATTTGAAAAGGGATTTCATTCTTCTGGGCTATTATTATCATAAACTTTCTGAAAGCAACAAAACATATCGTAAGAAAGTAAAAGATTCATAGCTGAAAATATCCTTGAAAGTATAACACCTTTTAAAGTTACCAAGAAAAAAACATAACACAAATTATAATTGAGGAGGGATCAAATGACACTATTTTTTGGTGACATGGAATGACACCGTCCATTTTTAAAGTCTAAACAGTCGATCCAAACCGTTCAACTTGATGGATATGTTAAAATGTGCTTACAGATCAAATTTTACATTTTTCTGAATTTTTTTTTGGTTTATTTAGAGGGGTTCAAAAATTCAACGGTCTGAATATAGCGATTTTGTTAAATACTTAATAAATAGTAAAAAAATTCAGAAAAATGTAAAATTTGATTTCCAAGTTACTCTTAATATATTCATCATATTGAACGGTTTGGATCGACTATTTGGATTTTGAAATTTCAAAAATGGACATTGTCACACCATATCACCAAAATAGTGGTGTAATCCGATCCCTCCTCATTATAATTTTATAATATCAATTTTTTTGTACAATTAATATTTACAAGATTCAATATATTTCAAACGGTCCCAAATCTCAAAAGACACCCCTCCATCTCCTTTTTCAAGTAGATAATCGAGAATTAATTACAAATCTTCTGAAATTGAGATTTTGGTCAGAAATAATGAATCCAAGTCTATATTTTTCAAAACCTACACACTTCAAATTGCTGTCTAATTATTCCTAAATTGCTTTGCGTAGAGCAAGCATGGTGGCAAGGCAACAAAACTGAGCCGAGAAGAGCCCTTTCCACCTCCTCTGACACCCCTCCCTTTACCAAGTCTATCACATACTCCATTAACGCTGCTTCACACGGCAATGTTATCGGCCCATCAACTGTGTATCCAAACTCTTCTTCAGAAAGTTGGAAAAGCTTCATAACAATTCTAGTGTTGAGGTAGTCTAATGGGATCATGAACCGCTTCTGGTCAATGGTATACACCACAAAATGGCCTTTTTCGGCACAGGGGCTAGTGCATTGGTCAACGTAACGATGAGAAAGCTTTCTCTCAAATGTGAGCCTTCTTCTTCCTAACACAGCCATTCTCTGCCACTTCTTTGCCATTTGTACAAGCTTTGTAGGACTAAGCATGATTTTAGTTTTCTATTGGTAATGTGTATAATGTATAATGAATATTTGAGTGTTGATAGAAGAAAACAGCAAATTGCTTGGTTATATAAGCCTAAAAACAAGTGGAGCTTTTGTTGTGGTTATATGACAGGTTGGCAAGCGACAAGCCATGAGCTCTCTGGCAGTGGGATATTGCTGTTAGATATGGCATTTATGTATTAGTTCAGCATCAAGATCGGTTGTTGAGTTTGTCTATTCAAGATACAATCCAAAATCAGGACATAAAGACTTGTACAACAACTTGTGAGACAATGATATATCACCATGCATACATATCTTCTCTAGGATTTAATTGATTTGGACAACCTCATGTGCTCGCATTTTCTCGTGTTCTATCAAGAGAAGCAGGAATGCCAACTTTACATCAATGTATAACCCATCTTATGGCCATTTTACCGGTCTATTCTTCTCATAAACAGGTGCATTTGACTCTTCTCCCCTTTGTATATAGGAACACTGGAGACAACCTTTTCCTATCTATGATCACCTTGAGGTCCCTATTGTGCACATCTCTCTCACAGAATTGCAAATGTAGCTCGCTCTCTGCTTGTGGCTCGAATAAGTTCAACTCAGAGTTTTGACTCAATGGCAACTTGATACTTGAAGGTAAAATCAAACTAACCATCAAGTTTGAAATGAAACCTAGGTGAATGAAGCTGACACAAGATCACTTGAGATTTATTTGAATTAAGTCGTACTTTGAAGCCAATACCAATTTTTTTTTTTCCATTATATATGTTCTCACTATTGTAATCGTTTGTCATATTTTCCTAAACTTAAGGTCATAATTTGTTCCAATTTTCCACCCAAAAGTCTATTTTGTGTCAAGCCAAGCTGACCTTACAATCTGTAGATAAATTACAAAAGAGTCAGATTGAGCTTATCAGCGCTCGAACCAGCATTAAGTGTATATATATGTGTACACCGCAATTAATATCAAGCGAGTAACAATTTATGAGACCAACTGAAGTTAGTAACGAAGTATGGGTTCCAACTTGTAATAAGATGAGAATAATGTTACAAGCTGGCCACAGCTACCATTTTCTTCCTGTGTAGTAGATTTGCATAGAAATTTGATTGTAAAATAGTACATATGTAATCTTCAAAGACAATAAAAAAGAAAGAAGAGAAGTAAATTAAAGATGAGCAGGGCTCAAATGCCTCATTGCTTTCGTGTTCCAATCACATTCTACATCTTTATCTCCGATTTCAAAGTCCAAACACATGATCGGAACAGCTCAACATGATATTAAAATGTGCTTGGTTACCAGATTTTATTTTATTTTACTATTTTTAAGATATGTACAAAATGAGGAGGGTTCAAATGCACTCAAATTTTTGTGCACCCAAATACACTCTATCTTTCAAATATCTTTTCTCCGTTTTCAAAGTCCGAATAGTCAATCCGAACCGTTAGATACGATATATATATTAAGATGTACTTGGAGACCAAATTTTACATTTTTTGAAATTTTTTTACTATTTATTAAGCCACTTTAAAAATCACTGATTTTACATTTTTCTGGGCCTTTGGATCAGCGATTTTTCAAAGTGGCTTAATAAATAGTAAAAAAATTCCAAAAAATGTAAAATTTGGTCTCCAAGCACATCTTAAAATATATATATCGCATCTAACAGTTTGGATTGATTATTCGGACTTTGAAAATAGAGAAAAAGAATATGGTGCATTTGGGTGCACAAAAATTTGGGTGCATTTGAACCCTCCTCGTACAAAATCACTGTTTTTAGATTGTCCAATTTTCTATAGAAAAACATTGATCTTGTATCTATCTTAAAAAATAGTAAAAAATAAATAAAATTTGATCTCCAAGTACATTTTAATGTGAATATGATGTTGAACGGTTTAGATCATGTATTTGTATTTTAAAATTGAAGATAAAGATATGGGATGTGATTGAAGCATGAAAGCAATGGGGCATTTGAGACCTCATTAAAGATTGACTGCTGAAAAATACCATGAAAAGCCATATAACTAACTTTACATTCTCCTGAAGTTCAGATTTTTGTACCAAGAATATCCACCACAACACGGGGGAAAAGAGTTTACAATGAGTAAGGCCTAGAATACAAAGAAAGAATTGAATTCAATCACCTGAAATAATCCTCAGCACAAACTCAACAACTCAAATTAAAGACATACTACATATCTATTTATATTTAACCTATATTATTATATCTCCAGTGAACTTTACCCAGAAGAAAACGAAAATATTTTTAAACTACCAATAAGAAGCTGCTACAGGACTCCTGTGTCTACTGGTGAGACTTGAAACTGCCACTTGACCTGAGAGCCTCATAACGGGCAGTTAATTCTTCATAATCAGGCAGCTTAGGGTGGACTCGTGAACCAGTACTTCCACTTCCCTTGGATCCCTCACTGTGCTTATCATTCTCTTCAGAGGCATCCTTTGGAAGTGGTGGTGGGGCCCGTTTTGGTGGTGGGGCCTTGCAAGGTGGGCCCACTTTAACTTTCTCCATGTCTTCGTCAGATTGGAACCCATCAGAGTCATCAAACTCTACATCTGAATTCATTCTTTTTGGGCCAACACCAACATTGGTGTTGCTTCTAAGTACCCTTCTACTATCCACTTCTTCAGAATCTGCATCACTATCTTCGTTTTCTATGGGGTTCAACCCATCAAAGCTGTGAGAACTGAAACGGTTTGTGGTGGATTTGAAACTTGTTTGATGGGATTGTGAACTCTCTTGTTTGCTCAACTGAGCAGCAGAGTTTGCAGCTGATACTGCTTTTGCTGCGAATTCAGCTGCAGCTTGAGCAGCTGAGGCTGTGTCACTGAATTCCATTGTCGTTGAATCATTCTCCTCTTCATCATCATCATAGCTAGAATTTCTGAGTAATTAAGATGGCATTTTAGCTGGACTAAACTATTATAATTAATTAAGTATAAGTAAACAATGTTAATATATTGACAAGCACCTCATGTTATGCTCGAGGTGTTGAGGGTCAGCTTGTAAAGGCTGATTTGTTGTTATTGGTAAAGTTGAAGCACTAACAAATATTGTAGGGCCAACCTGCAAAAAATAACTACATTAGACTCTTCTCCAGTTGTAGGGGCCTACCTCACCCAACTAAGATCCTGTTAAACCCCTATTTTTCAGAATGCACGCCTCTCAGGCGCACTTAAAGCTTTTAAAGGTCTCATTGAATTGAGACCAAAATATAGTAGTAATTGAGTGTACCAGGCGCTCTTCAGGAGGTTTGAGAAGCTCTTGTTCAGTTTCAGTCATGTCCCAGTCAACCTGATACTCCTTAGCAATTGCTTTCATTACCTTGAGCTTCATGTCTCCAGTAGGTTTCTTTACCGATAACTTCTCAATGAGCTTCACAAACAGGGAAATCCACATGTAAGGCTCTTGAAAAATTGGAGTTCTTTGTACATATTTTACCCATTAATATACTGTGTTTGCATATAACACCCACCATACCTCACAATGATGTGAGAACTGTAAACTGTAAACACCCACAATTGTTGGATTATTTTGCCACCTTAAATTAAAGCTAGGATCTATTGGTCAAACAACAATGAATGAATTACAGCCAATCCATGCTATTTGATAACATATGCTATAATCCATTAATATACTGTGTGTTTGTGTTTGCATATAACACCCACCATTCCTCACAATACCCATCATTGAATGATGGGAGATGGGAGAACTGTAAACTGTAAATACCCACAATTGTTGGATTATTTTGCCACCTTAAATTAAAGCTAGGACCTATTGGTCAAACAACAATGAATGAAATTACAGCTAATCCATGGTATTTGATAACAAATGCTATATGCCAATCTGCATTGGTGTTATTAGTTCATGACAAGTAATTTGAAAACATATGCTATATGCCAATCTGCATTGATGTTATTACTTTTTAGTGCATGACAAGTAATTTGTGGTATTGCTTGCAAAATATCAAAGTATTAACTAGTTGCTTTAAGATGAATGCTGAAAGAAGAATTATAAGGCCAACTTACGAAATAGGCAGTTTAGTGCCTCTCCGGTAATACAGAATTCATTGGATGGTCCCAGGAAGTTAGGGTCCTCCATTTTAGACTAGGCAGGCCTTAGGTCAGGTCTGATTGAAAATGAAGTGGGCCCAGTTATTCTTGGGACCATCGGATAAAATTGCGACAACTGGCCAAACTGGAAAATAATTTGAAGAGATTTGGAAACATACATGCCGGTTGACACCAGAATCGGGACGTAGCTCTGTGGCTGCAGTTACGAAATCCCTCCCATATTTCTTTTCAAAAATATCAAGAATCCGAAGTAGCTCTGGGAGTTCAGAGCACCTTGGAGCTGCATATATTAAGCTGGAGATGCCTTCTTTCAAATCCACCGGACATCCCCTGCAAAATTGGTCATGCTATTATTTGAACTTCATAGAAGTAGCAGGATAGTTTTTTTTGTTTTTTGTTTTTTTAAAAAAAAAAAAGCTGCACGATAGTACTAATGATGATTTTTGAGAGGTTAATTTGGGGGGAAAAAACAATCCTGCTAGTACTTGAGAGTTCCTAAATTACTTTAAAACAAGCCCTGATAGGTTTTGTGCAAAAATAATGGACAGGAAAACTTGCCCTGAAAGATCAGTAATAGAAACAAAAAGAGTATGTCATCAGCATATTCTTGTCCACTTTGATACATAAATAACAGTGCTTTATGATAACAAAAATAAATACTACATTTTATTTTTTCCCCCTTTTACTTCCAATTTTGCTTAGTTTTTCAATATTACTAACCCTAGCCACTTATTAGATCAGAAGAAACTTTAAATTAGCAACTGTTTTGTGCAAAATATTTGATAGACAAATTTGTCCTGAAAAAATCAACGAGAAGGGACAAGAATAGATCATAAGAATATTATTGTCCACAGAATTTTTTTAAATTTACCAAAAAATTGAGGGTGGCTTTCTTAGGAAAGGAATAATAACTGCTGTTGTTGATGTTTTAGGGATGAAGTAATAGGGTTTTAGGGAAACATACAGAAATTACACAAACCTTTGTCTTGTAATGATTGAAAGTCGGGCAACGATTAGCTCACAGAATAGTTCAATTATTTCATTTGCGGCCATGATGTTTTGCTCCCTAATTACATGCTCCACCTGCATAATTCAAACATTTCATTTATACCAACATTGCTTGAAGTAGGCAAACTAGTAATGCAAACTAACCAATATTATTCCAAAGATAGGATCAATAAATCCTGAATGGTACCATGTCTATTTCATAATAATTCAAAACTAACTTAGACCAATGAGAAAAGCATCTCTGATGGCCAAAAGGAAAGAGGCGCATGGAACTGATTCTCTTCAAATTCCAACCAGAGCGCTCTAATATAGATGAAACTCTAGCTAGCTTTAAGAAAAAAAATAAAGGATATAGATGAAACTCTAGCTAGCTATAAAGCAAAAGAAAGAGAAGACGGTGAGAGCTATGCTGACATAAATTGGAACAAACTAGCTCTTTCTCACGGAATCAAATCCAGAACCTACCAAAAGCAGCAGGCCAGTACTATTTTATTAGGAAAATTTAAGTGCAAAGTTGCTAGTACTATTTTATTTTGGGGAAAAAGTGATATAGCCCAAATTGGGAAAAGGAAGAAAATCTCAAAGCTAATTAAGTAAGAAAGATACTGGTTTCGCCCAAATCACATTCTATTAGCAGAAAATAGGATTAAAATGGAAACTAACCCGGATCCGAGCAATGTCCTCTTGACCCGATTCGAGCAGCATGGCAATATCACGCCGCATTTGCCGTATTTGAGCGTCCCTTTTGTTCCTTAGTAGTTTGATCCTTGCTGTCGCCATCTTGGCTTCAGATTTGCTGAAAATTTCAAAATACCGACACACGAGAAGCAATTTTATACCACCACCATAAAAGTTCATGAAATAGATTAGAGATTTAGAGAGGGAAGAGTACCATTTAGAGGGGCTGAAGCTACGGCAAAATAGGAACCTCGTCGCTGCTATGAGCTTACGGAGATGTTTGTTGTTGGAAGCCATTGGCGAGAGCGAGAGCGATAGAGAGAGAGAGAACGGCGTGACTCGGCTTATTGAGGGGGTTCGTCGCTATTGCCTATTGGCGTGGTTCGCAACGGTAACCTTGACGACTTTCCTTACACGTGGACCCAACTTATTGTTTGGAAATAACAACTTTCTGTTCCCCTGTGAAACGGTCGGCTATCCATATAAAGGAAAAATTAAATAAGAAAAATTAAGTCGGTCGGCTCGGTGCTGGACTAACTTAGGATTCCTTTTCCCACATACCGGAGGATACTAAAATTTACCGTTCTATTTAGGTATGTTGGTTGCGATATTAAAATATTCCGGCCAGAATTTGATTCTAATTTTAAGTTTTATTAAAATAGCTTGTTTAAATTTTTTTGAGAATAATTTGTTTTAAAGAGACAAACAAATTTGATTATCTATTCTAACTATTCTAACTCAATTAAATACTGAATGTATATTTGATTATAAAATAAGAATAGCTAGAATAATTATTTTGCCATTTGTCTTATTAGAAAGATTAAATCTAACTTTTTGTAAAAAGTAATTATTCTAATAAGATAAAAGTGTTGAATTCACTATTTTTATTAGAAATATCAATCTAACTTTCTATAAGAATAAGTTATTCTAATAAAACAAAAGTATTGAATTCACTATTCTAACTATTCAACAATATCCAAACAAAAACAAGCTATTCTGAAAAGTCTATTTTTACTCCAACCAAACATATCCTCATCTTGTTTTGAATAGCCTGTTTTCAAAAATAGCATATTCTCATTGCAACCAAACATACCCTTAACTTTGAAATCTCAAAACAAACATTTGATATTATATTATTTGGATGTAGCGAGAATAGCTTTTCTGGAATTAGATTATTCAGAATAATTTGTTTTATATTTAGATGTGTTTGGATGTAGCGAGAATAGTTTTTCTGGAATTAGATTATTTGGAATAATTTGTTTTATATTTAGTGAGATCTGAATAGTTAAAATAAGAAAAAAAAATTGTTTTATTAAAATTGATTATTTCTATAAAAATAAAATTTTACTATTTTAATAAGGCAAATTTCTCTGACTATTTTAAATTTGATTTTTATAGAATTCTTTTTTGTCCGATTAGAATTAAATTTAGACTATTTTTTTTTTAATTGTATCTTTTGGTACCTGAGAAGATACATCTTTTTATGTAATACAATAGGGTTCACTATTTTACGGTACATATTAACTTAATCCGGTGCCTATTCAAAAATAGCGCAAGTATTATTTATGCTTTGAAATTTGGGCAAAAATTCAAAGGGATGATCCGGATTCACTGATTCTAAAAGATTCCCGTTGTTCAGCACTGGAAAGGATATGAACTCGTCTGCTGGTTTGCGTTGTATCAGAAATTGGGCCCATACAACATATTTCTTATTTTTTTATTCATAACATTGAAAAATAATTAACTTATGAATAACCTCATTTCATAAAACTAATACTGGATATTTCAGCGTTAGTAATTTGAAGTTCGAATTAATTGCCAACAATTTTGTTTTTTGAATTATTTTCTGTAAAACAAAATAGAATGCTAAAATATTTTATCGTTCCTAGACATAAAGAAGTGCTGAAATTTTAACAGTTTTTAAGCAAGTAAAAACGTTGAATAGTTCAATATTTTTGCCATGTGGAAAAATCATATTTTCAGTGTCAACGTTATGAAATGAGATTTGGATGTCTAAATAGCATGCTGTAGTATTTTCGGATTATAAAAGCTATAGCACGCTATAGGTGTATCATATTGACATAGTGTTATTTTTTAAACTATTCAACTTTGACACAATAAATGTTATTTAAACCTTTGATTATTATAGGTTTCAACTTTTTAGTGTTATGAATAAAAAAAATTAGAAAATATTCTATGGATGTGCTTCTCAGGGAATGAATGTTGAGAAAGAAAGACAAATAATTACATTTCATCTTGCTACCGCATTTTCATTTTGGAAAATATTTTTTTTAAGTAAATGGAGAGAAATAAAACAAAATCCTTCTATTCATTTTATTAAAAATTCTTCTTCTTAAAAGCAAAGGTAATAAAGTTCACCTCTTTGTCATTTCTTTGATTTGTCTTTATTTTCTCTCAAATTCGGAAGCAGACAATAACTGTCAAACGCAAACCCAACAAGAAAATTAAAATCAAGTGGGCTACATCAGGTCCAAAATATTAGGCCTCTTATTGGACTGCCATTGTTTAGATTTGGACCGTTTCGTATTGTTGTCTCAGAAGTGTTTTGATTTCTAGTCAGCAACTCATCAAATCGATTCCCGACTCGACAAAGAGAGACCAGAATCTGAACAGAGAGAAAGATGGGAGGCGGAGGTCATGGTGGCACCACCTACAAGGGATACACGATCGGAAACCCCGCTCGCTGGCACTCAGCCACCGGAAAGGGCCTGTGCGCCGTCATGTGGTACTTTCTCTTCCGCTTCTGTTTATCTTTCTCTATTTCCTCCAGATTTTCAATTTTTTGATTGAAGATCTCGACGGATTCAAAGTGCAAACGACGACCCATGCTCAAAAGGATCCGTTCTCTTGTGGGATTTGAAATTTGATCCTGATCTGATGCGAGCTGTTTTCGTTAAGAGTGCTCTTAGTATTGATCTTTTTTATTTTTTACAAAAAGGCAAAGAGCCCTATTTCATTACCAGTAAAGTATAACAGCTACAACTATTAAACCCAACTAGAAAATCCCAGGGGGCACCAAACAAGTGTAGCCTCAGCTGCACACACACACACACACACAAAACTTGTTACTGAACACATCCAGCTGACGTAGATATGCAGCGGCAATGTTTTCTTTTTATCTTTTTTTGTTTTTTTCAACATTGATAGTGGTGCCCCAAACTTAAGACCTAGTCCCTCAAAATCATTTTTTCCCACAGCATCAATTCAGTGCAGAGCTTTAACAACTAAAGCATATACACTTATCAAAAACATCATATTCCAGCTACAGATTATTACATTGCCATTCAGCTTCATTCAAATACTGGCATCTCACAGTCAGTATTTGCTGCTGGTAAGCATCTCAAAGGAGAAATGTCTTGCAAGGGTATTGCTCTTAGTATTGGTTAAAAGTATATATTAGCTCGTTTGGGTATCAGTACCAGATGTTATTTGTTTCCTACTGAGTAGTTTGATTTTGTACTCCACATGTTACTAGAAAATTGACCTTGTTGACTATTATTCCAACGTTTCATTAGAAACAACCAGAGAAAAAAAAACATATATTTGGGTAGAATTGAATTTATTAACCATCTATTTGGTAATTTACATAAAATGGGATGTCTTCCTGGTTCATTAATTCCTCATGCTCATCTTCTGGATTTGAAATTAAGTTGCTTGGTATTATTCAAATAAAATACCTGTAACAGAAGAAATGTTTAATTAAGAAAATTTCATGACCCATTTTTTAACACTAAATTTGTTTTTTTATATACAGGTTCTGGATTTTATACAGGGCTAAGCAAGACGGTCCAGTTGTCTTGGTAAGTATCTCTCCGACCTATTCCAATTCTTGAAAATATTTTGCACTTGTATATCTCATAGCAAAGGGATACCAGTTGAGTCATGTTAGCTTTGCTTTTTTTTTTATTTTGAGAAAAGTGGGAAAAACAAATTCAGCTTTCATTTTTAGGAAATAAAAGCACCGTACATGCACTATTAATGTACAAGCCTATTTTAGACAATTATACCAGAACTCCAGGTGAAACCGAAAAAATTTCAACAGAAGGGTACCAAGACTTCAGCTTTCTACAAGTAGTTTATGGCCATTGATTTGTTGTACCTGCGAAGTTCTTCATTTGAGTTTCCAGCCATGATTTTTAATGATATTGGGGCTAATAGAGATTTTTTTTCTTTTGAAGTTAGTTTATTTTTTCGGATAGTTACTTTCCTTTTACACCTAAAACCCTAATCCCTAATTGATGAGAATTTTTGTAAAAAAAATGTCCACAGATATTGTTCTTTTTCATTTAAAATTATTGCAAAATTTTAGAGATCATTGTAATTTAAAATTATTAATTTTACATTGAGGAATAAATAATAGGTGTTATTCTGAAAATAAAAACAGTAAAGCCTGGTGCAGGACTACCTCTGCAAAAAATTTGAAAAAACCTAAATGATTCAGTTTTCTATTTTTTAAGGGTTGGCGCCATCCTTGGGAGGGACATGGGGACCACTCTGACAGCCATGGGGATGAGGTATTCTTTCTCAGTATAACAATTGCAATTGATAGTTTCCCCCTTTCATATTAAACTGCCTTGATGTTAAAATTGTAGATTATTTAGTATGATTGTTCAGTGTGAAATTCCGGCTAGTAATTGGCTCACGAGAAGTCATATTATGGTTTTCTTGTTAAAACTGTTAACTAAAACTGTGTTAGTGTTTTATTCCATTCTTACCTGTGGCAAAGTTTAGCTATGTTAGGCACAGTTCTTTTTTTTTCTTTCTTTTACTAATATTATTATGGTTGTTTTTGATTGATCCTGTGGTGAACTGAGGTGCAAGAATTGGATATCATGTTCTGGTACCAATAGCTATACCTGGCTTTGACAATTTATTTTGTTCTTATTGACTGACTGGTTATAATTGTACTTTCGTAGAAATCTCACTAGGTATCCTGAAATGAGCCCATGAGGAGAGACTACTTCCTTACTGTTTGCATTCTTAGTTGCAATATGTAATAAGAAAACTGTGAAGCTGTTTATTATTGTTTTGCTTACACTAACTGTATGATCAGATTTTGCTGGATTCAAGTGTTTTTTTTTCTATGTATCATCGGATACCACCTACTTTTGATGTTTTGTTATTGTTTGTTTCAATACTAGATTCATTGTACCATATCCTTGAGTTGCTGCACGTTGACTTTGGTCGTTACTGGTTCCTTCTTTTTTTCACTGAACAATTTACAAGTTCTATCTTAAAAATGTATGTACAGAAAATAGGAGTGTAAATGCTGAAAAAAAAAATTAATATCCAAAAAAACTGAAAATTTCAAATATTACACCATGTTTAACAAAATTTCTGAAACTGCCCAAACTGTAGAATAATTTCACAGTTCTAGGGGGTCCTTTTCCTTAAAATAATTTTCCGGTTTTAGAGTTCTGATGATTTTTGTTTTTCTAAATGTTTGTTTTTAGATGTTTTTTTTAATTGTTTTATTTTTTGGATGTTTTATTTTAATTGTGTTTTTTAGATGTTTTAATTGTTTGATTAAACATGTGAAGTTTTATTTGAGAATTGTTTGAATATACGAATATGTTGTTGAAATGGGAAGTAAGGCGTACAATATTGAAAATCCAATTTTTCCAAACATCAAACAATATTAATTAAACCAACATAAAGACAAAAAGAGAAATTTGAATTGTCACTATAAATTAAATGTAAAATAACATAAAAATTAAAAAACATCAACATTTTTTTGAGAAAGATGGTTATCTTACTGCTTGCTTGTCTTGTTCCTTCCTCTATATTACAATTAAAGCATCTATTAATAAACTTAAATTGTTAATAAATAAAACCAGTACCTATAATAATTAAATTATGCATTATACATGTTGCATTTCGATCAATGGTCTCATGATAAGCCTGATGTCTAAGTCTTCGACTTTATATTCGGTCCATTTTTATCGGTATGCGGTTGTCTTCTTCTTCCTTTTTTTATCAGTCTCCGCCCTTGAATTATTCTTGAACCATCGTATCAAGGCTAGTCACATTTGTTGCCTTTAGACTCAAAGCAGGCACCTCATATTTGTGCCAACACTGGCATACTGTAGAGGGGGCTGACGAACAAATTCTCATCATATTTCATTTCTCAGACCATCGGCATGAAATAAGAACATCGTATACCTAGGGGTCTTTATTGGGTTCGGTTTATTCGGTTTTGAACCGAACCAAATTAGTTCGATTCAAACGGTTCTGTTTGTTTTTTAAAACCGAATTATAACTTTGGTTCGGTACGATTTGAAAATTTTGAAAACCAAAATAACCAAACCGACCAAACTTATATATAATATGAATTTGATCAGAACCGCCAAGTTTATTTCTTAATACTCTGATTTATTTCTCAATCAATTGCTTTAAATACTTGGTTTATTTTTAAATATCTTAGTTTATGTCTTAATACTCTGGTTTATTTTTAATATACTTCAGTTTATTATAAATCAATTGTATTAAAAAAAATTAATATATTTTGGTTTGAACCGAACAAATCGAACAAACCTAAATAAAACTTCAGTTCGATTGCAATACTAATTTGTTTCAGTTCGGTTCTATTTTTAAAGCCGAATTATAACTTTTGTTTGCTAAATTCAATTCAGTTTCAACAGAACCGAACCGATGAACACCCCTAAGTATACCAGTTAATTGAGCTTCTGACATTCTCATTCAACCTTGTTGTTATCCTTAGCAACAATCTTATATCCATAATCCCTGCGGGATATGCTCCATCTTGGTTGATCACGACTTGATGTAATTTTTTTACCCCTTATCATGATCTCATACACCCCATGTACCATACAGCAAGGAATTGCAATCATGTTTAGGGATTTGTTGAATGCTGACCCGAAACTGTAGAATAATTTTTCGAAATTGACTTTCTACAAAATTATTTTTCAGAAACTCTAAAATCGGAAAATTATTATGCAGAAAGAGACTTGAAACCGTGAAATTATTATGGAAAGTTAGCCTGGAACCGTAAAATTATTATGCGGTTTGGATAGTTGCAGAACAAAAATTTTAGGGTAATTATAATATCCCTCGCTTAACTATCCCCTATTCTGTTCCCCATCAAAAGTAATATCAAATTAACAGTCAAAGTCTACTAAATTAGAAACTTTTTCCTATTTTGTCGTCATCTATCCTGTTTTCACCCTAGATCAAGAGTCATACTAAATTAACGGTCAAAGTCTATTAAATTAGAAACTTTTTCCTATTTTGTCATCATCTATCTGTTTTCACCCTAGCTCTCCTCTTGAGTCTTCTCAACTGATAAAGAAAGATATTGCAGCCATGGCGACTCTTCTTCGAAGACTATCCAAATCCTCTTCTCTGGCCAGCACTCCCACCTCCTTCAGGCAACACCACCACTCCTCCACTCAGGGTCGCGGGATTTCCGTTGGCTCCTCCTTCTCTGCCGTTGTCTCCGGCGATCTAGCTCTCTACTACTTCTCCTCCTCGCCTACTATTGTACTCTTCTTTTTTCTTCTCGAAATTATATTGGAGGATTTAAAAAAAAAAATAACATTTCTCATAGATCTTTAATTGAAACATTGTATAAATTTTTACTTTGTCTAATCGAGGATTCAAATTATTATGTACCGGAACGATTTGAGAGCAGTAAGGAATTAGATCAGATCGGAATTCGAATCCTCTCCAAGTCAAAAGACCCATTTCAGACTTAATGAAAAATGTCAAAGAAAAGTATTAAATTATGTTTTCATTAGTTTTGATATTACTTTTGTCAATCTATAACACGTGATCGGTAGTTGAGCTGATTGATCTGCAATCATCTAATTATTTATGGTAGATGCAAGTGTGCTCATTCGATTTACTCTTTTAGCATGAATGAAGCTGTTGTCTAATTAAAAGAGAGTAAAAATATTTTTGTAAGTTCGACTTAATTTCAAATGTTATGGGAAGGAAATTTGTTTCAAGTGATTCTTTTTTGATAGGTGTCCAATTTTAAAATTGAGGCTTGGAGAAAATAACAAAATATGTTAAATTAGGTAATTGAGTACTAAGTACTAAGAAATGACAAAAAAATAAATTTTGTAAAAAATAGAGGTATGACTACTTGATATCTTATATCTTAGTAATGAATATTTGATATCTTAAGTATGAATACTTCGGCCATCTCAAAATGAGTGCTAAATGAATTGAATTTGAAATGTGGATGCAATTAATTCTTTTTCTGTCTATGCTCGTCTTTTTCATGCAGTAGCGAGTTAAAAATAGAGGTGTATGAATGAATACTTGAGGTCTTAGGTATTAATACTTCAATATATATGAATTAATACTTCAACTTATATGTATGATTAAATACTTCAACATGTGTGAATGAATACTTGAGCACGCCTGTGTTTTTTCCATCTATGCCTGCTGCTCCCGGTCCAGCGGACGTTCTACCAGAGATCATCCGTCACTCTATTCCAATCAAGCACGCCTTTGTCAGGTTGAATACTTCCAGCGTGTATAAATGAATACTTGAGCATGCCTCTGTCGAGTCAGATTCATCACTGTCGACCGTATCAAAATATTTTTGCATCTGTGGATGCAATTAATCCCTGTCTATGCTCTCCTTCCTCATGAAGTAGCGAGTTATTTGCAAAGAACAAAACTTTATTAATGATGAATTAAGCCACTGCGTACTAAGAAATGGCATAAAAAAATTTGAAAAAAAAATAGAGGTATATGAATGAATACTTACTGTCTTAGAATAAATACTTCAATGTCTATAAATTAATACTTGATATCTTAGGTATGAATACTTGCATCACAAAATATAAATACTTGTACAATGGATAACTTAAAAGTATGTCATCATGAATCTCATCTAAAAGATAAAATTGTGTAAAAAACATTCGTGGTTTTAGATTTGCAAAATCCTCACATATCGTCAGAAATAGTGTTTAGATTGAAAGAGAAGAAAAACCACATCTAAAAACTTATAAAAGATGGATGAGTGATGTGTCCAGTTTTTATATTTGCACTTGCATGACAAAGATGAATATTTTTCTCGATTAGGATGAATACTTGTGCAATGGACAACTCGAAAGTATATCATCATGGATCTCATTTGAAAGATAAAATTATGTATAAAATATTTGTAATGAGGAGTTGTCATTTTTCCACCGATTCAGGATGAGAAGTTGTCATTTTTTAAACCTATTCAAAAAAATAAATGTAAATAACTTAACATATTTAAAAAATAAATCCAACCTATTTATTTAACCTATTAAAAATAAATCCGAATTTAAAAAATAAAATCTAACATATTCAAAAATAAATCTAAAAGCTACGCTGCAAAATTTTCTTTCATTGTCTTTTGATTTTTTATAAAAAATTTTAATTGAATTAGTTTATGATATTTTTACGTTTTTTTTTAAAAAAAAACTCAGAGGTTGTTACACCATATTTGTCTAAACGATGAAATAGTAAAAAAAACCTTGCAACACTTGGTATAGATAATTTGAAGTCCACTCGGGTACAGAGCTTTTTTTAAAAAAAAAAAAAAAACATTGTTCATTACAACAATGATTTATAATATGTAAGTATGCTACAGTTTTGAGTCAGTAATAATTTCTAATTACTAGTAACTTAAATACAGTATAATGTGCCTTATTCTATGGCCATATGCTAAGATTGAAGACTAAAAAGATAAGTCGCTGGAGCTATTATACAAATTTGTAAAAGTAACTGAAAATTTTATGAAATTAGCAATTTGAGAACAAAATATTAAAAGGGGAAAAAATTTCTCTTTATGTGAAATCTCAATGTCTTTTATTTCGTGTTACTGCTTCAAGATCTGAAGAAAGCAAGTATGCATTTTTTGAAAAAAAAAATATTTATTACCTCAGGGAAGTATGGAAAAGATATAAGATAAAAGGAACAGTACAAATTCCAGTAGCACATTAGTTCTAATAGGAAGAAAAACAGATTGTGAAATGTCTGTACCAGCCAATTTTTTTTTTTTTACCTGACTCAACGACTCTTAACAGAATTTGTTTTAACCACTTACTAATGTCATGCCCGCAATAACTACATGAATATCAGAAATTAGAAGCAAAAATAATTCAATCACATGGTGTAGACCATTTATTAAGAAGTAACACTCATTCATTTCTATAAGTAAAACCTGAGGGTCAACTACATGGAGTAAAATCTGGTGGTACAATTCCATGGAGACTTGCTGACGCAAGCAATTTGTCACTTGCACTTACAAATTGGGAAGCACATTAAAAAATATTAAATATAGCAAGAGCAATATAAACTTGAATATGAGCAAGAGTGATGTAATTGGAATATGCGAATCCAACTCGTGGTGAACTGCACACCTTTCTTGTTCTTCCTTTTGTTCAACGTCCGACAGTAAAGTCACGGTAGAATTATGAGATAATTAATAAATATCTCAGCAGTGCTATGTGTGTGAACATGTGGAAAATTTGAGAGAACATTGTAGAACATACTAGATGAAAAATGCAATTAATTGTGGAATGGAATTTAGTTGAGATTTCAACATGGTTTGCTGTGCTAAATTGGAGAAGTTGGCAGAAGTATAACATCTGTATTACTGTACAGGTGCTTCATGGTTGCAACTCAAAACTATTTGTATGAATTATCAAACAGGAAGAAACAGCCCGGTAATTATAAAAGTAGAAGTAGGACACATGAGAAAGAAGAACAACCCAATGTTATTTTTAAAGTAGAATTAACTTTTTAAGGTATTTCAATCAAAATCCAATGTTATTTTTTTCTTAGTACGGATAGCTTTCTGATTGAATTGTTTTTTTTTTATTAATTATGGATTGCAGATACCAGTATTGGATACAAAATTGCCTGTGAGCTGGGCCGACAGAGCTTTTTCAATTTGGGCTGGATTCAATAAATTAGTTTCTTCGCTTTTTTTTTTTTTTTTTTTTTTTTGAGAGTGAAAGGCCCTTAGGCGAGTTTCTTCTCATTGTGTACATGTTAGGTGCTCTTTAAAAAGAAACGGGAGTTCGGATCAACTGGAGTAACCCAATCTTTGAGTTTAGATACAGGTTATCTGATTCGAATCGCACCGTTAGATTGAAGGACTCCGTGCACATCACCTCGGCCAGATTGGTCCGGATTTGAATCGGACGATTCTACTCTAAATTCATGAATTGAGTTACTTTAGGGGATCCAAACCCAGGAAACGGAAGGTTCGATAGGAAATAAATCTGCTGTGCTTTCAAAGCATCACATAATCTCTGCAATTCTAATCTCAACTATTCATATGTTTTGAGATTCCTGTCTTCCAATAAATGAATGGTTGGTATTGGAATCACAGCAGATTTGTTTGAATTCGTATCCTCTACATTAACTCAGAAAGAAATATTTTGAGTTAATACATCTGAACTATCCGATTAGCTTCAAATTTGTACGAATTAGATCGTACTAATATTAAACACCTCTTAGACAGGAGTCAAATATATTTCGTTTGTTTACAATCAGACAGCCGATGCGGACTCGATTTGCTTCCGGTTTAATAAGATGCAGAGTACACAACACCTGGCGAGTTGCAGGAAAGTGTTTTGTCGCAAGGGTACCATACAAAATGGTGCCATTGCCTCTTTATGAATATATACTATCGGAGTACGTGGATTATTTGTCGCCTTGTCTAACACTTTTGACCCGGAGCCTGCTTAATCAAATGCCTTTTGTGAACTTCTGTACTTGATAATTTAAGTCTCGTCCTTGTTGCACACTAACATCCAAATTGTGGATCTATATTGCAAGGCCTTTTGCGAACTTTTGTACTTGAAAATTTAAGTCTCGTCCTTGTTGCACACTTACATTCAAATTCTGGATCTATATTGCAAATCTATAGGAGAAAGGGAGGTAAAGTTGAGTGATCTATAAGACATATCTTGGCATGCTGAATTTTTACTAATTATCATTTGAAAAATAAAAAAATAAAATACAAAGTTTTCGTATTTTTTTTTAAAGTTAATTTTTATCCGGTACATTAAGTATTATTTGTGCATGCACCTCTCACAGGTGGCACGCATGTATTACATACACAACCAAAATATAGTACAGTTTGTCATACTATTTGATATGCGTACATAATACATGTGTACCACCTTTGATAGTGTACAAATAATAGCTGCGCACCAGATAAGAATGAAACTTTTCAAAAAAAAAAAAATATGACATTTCTATATTTTTTTTAATGATAATTAAAAATATTCGGCTTGGCATAAGGTCAAGGATACAAATTTAGCCAGATGTAAGTGTTTTCTCAATATCATATGAGGTTTTGGAATTTAAAGAATTAAAAAAAAATTAAAGAAAATGTTGCAGGCTTGGAGTGAAGTTCAAAGCCATGTTTTTGGACACTAATTAAAGCCAAGTCAGAAGTTGCTTAATCATAATTTTGAAAGTTCTAATTAGTTATGTGTATTAAAATGTATTTGAATTTTTTTATAAAGTTTGTATAACTGCATTCCCACATAATGTGATTCCTACTTTCCACAATGTCTGCCACATATAAGTAACAACATGTGTTAATCAAACACGCCATTTATCGTACACTAGTGAAAAATATGGAATCAGGATCGGTTATATACACATATCAGTATCGGAATCCAACCGATCTTGTTGAAGGCGATACTGATACTATCAGGATCGGTTTTATATTTTTTAAAGAACCGATCCAAATAGAAACTATTAGGATCAGTTTTTTAACAAAACCGATCTTAATAGTTGTTATCTGTATCGGTTTTTGACTAAGAACCGATCCAAATACGTACTATCAAGATCGGTTTTTATATAAAAACCGATCTTGATATTTTTTTCAAATTTTTTTAATTAAAAATTACATATCAAGATCGGTTTTTATATAAAAACCGATCTTGATAGTATTTTTGATTTTTTTTTAAATTACATATCTAGATCGGTTTTTGAATAAAAAACGATCCTGATGTTTTATTGAAGCTAAAAAAAAAATATTATTTATTTGACCAGCTTCCATATATATTTTGCTGGCCAGCATCCTAAATTTTTTTTTTTGCACAGTAAGAAGCAATAATCAATTAAATATCATATACACATTCTCAATTAATTGTCATAGACATCTTAAACTATTACAAAAAATTCATGTACTTCATACAAAGTTTTGTGAAGCATTACATATTATAACAAGAAATTTAAATCCAAAAAAAAATTAATTAACAAACATACAAGTGACTAATTGGGTTATTTCTTCAATTAACACACATTTATGCAATATACACATTTATGCAATTAATGTAAAGCACAACAATAAAAAAAATCAATAATTACCTCTTTTGCAATCACATCACTTGAGATTAAAAAAGACCCTAAAAATAAAAACAAAGGTAACAATTAGATGAAAAAACATTTTCCAATAAAAAATACAAAAAAATGTGTTTTAAAAGTATAATAATGAGAAAATTAGATAAAGCTAATACCATGATAGTTGATCGGCCGGATGATTAAGTAACTTGAGAGAGATGTTCTCAAAACTGTAAAACATTATACAAACACCATTAATTAATTTTTGAAACAATAAAAAAAATAAAAACTGGCACAATTGAGCCGGAGGTGCGAGAGGCTCGGATTTGAGAGGAAGAGATGGAGAGAGAGAGAGAGACACGGAGGAGAGCGAGAGACGGAGACAGAGAGAGACAGAGTATTGAGGATTTGAGAGGGAGATACGGAGACAGAGACGCTAAATTGAAAATGAGAGACGCGAAATGAAAATAAGAAGAACCCTAGCTAAGCTAGTTATATAGGAAGTTATCATTAGGATCGGTTGTTTATAAAGAACCGATCCTAATAGTATGAGGATCGGTTTTTATAAAAAAAACAATCCTGATACTAATTTTTTTGAAAAAAAAAAGTATCAGGATCGGTTTTTTATTATAAAAAACCCGATTCTAATACAATTTTTTTGAAAAAAAAAAGTATCAGGATCGGTTTTTTATTATAAAAAAACCGATCCTAATACAATTTTTTTTTTCAAAATTGGTTTTGCAAAAAAAAAAAAATCAGGGTCAGTTTTTAATAAAAAAACTTATCCTAATACTATTAGGATAGGTTTTTTATTAAAAACCGACCTTGATTTTTTTTTTTGCAGGACCGACTTTGAAAAAAAAAATTGTATCAGGATCGGTTTTATTAAATAAAATTTCTATTAAATAATTAACTTATATTTCTAATATGTAATTTTTTTATATTTATTTAAACATAACCATATGAAAAGATTTTCCAAATAAAAGAAAAAAACTATCTAGATCCGTTTTATTACTAAAAACCGATCCAGATACTATCAGGATCGGTTCTTAGCAATAAAACCGATCATGATACAATTTTTTTTCAAAGTTGGTTCTGAAAAAAAAAAAAACGATCCTAATAGTATTAGAATCGGTTTTTTATTAAAAACCAACCCTGATTTTTTTTTTTTTGCAGAACCAATTTTGAAAAAAAAAATTTGTATCAGGATCAGTTGTTCTAAAAAACCGATCCTAATAGTTAACGGATCCTGATACTATCAGGATCGGTTGTTTAGAACAACTGATCTTGATAGTTCACAAATTAGGATCGGTTGACTAAAAAATCCGATCTAACTAGTTTTTAGGATCGGTTTTGTTCAGAAAACCGATCCAGATAGGTATTAGTATCAGTTGTTTCATATAACCGATACAGATAGGCCGATCCTGATTCATGTTTTTCCATTAGTGGTAGCACCTCCTATGATAGTATCTTATTATCCAACATAAGCCAAATTAAGATTTGTACTTTCAATGGGACCACTATTTTCCATAGTCTCTTCTGATATTACAAGATGATTCTTGTGTGATGTGTTACCTTATAGGTAGAGGCACATGCGAAAACTCTTGACTGAGTCCATCTCCATTCCAGAACACCCCAACTGGAATGCATCGAGGATGAGTAGGAGTAAAAGAGGCCGGTTAAGTCTTTCAAAAAGAACGAAGCTTCCGGCCTAAGAGATTCAAAACTTGTGGTCGATCCCAAACCCTGTAGTGATCTGATCCTGGTCAGCCATAGTCCTAGTTTTTTATCTATAGCCCATAACCATTTGGTTAGGAGAATGTTGTTCTATGCATAGTTCAAAAAATTGGCATTGGAATCGGAATCGGATTTTTGACCGCCTAGTTAAAATCGGATAAATCGGCCGGAATCGGAAAATTGGATCGGTAAATCGGGTATTTTTGGCAGAAGCCTTGTTTTGTAGCCAAAAAGCAGGAAAAAATTGATAAAAATAATTTCTAAAAAAACTATGTTAATTAAGACAATATTACACTCAAATTGTTATATCCCAAAATTTTAAATAAATATTAATTATGATAAATTTAAAAAAATTCACTCAAATAAAATTTTTACTAATTAATCCAATGATTGTTTAGAACTTATATTATTAATTTAAAATTACAATAAATTTTAAATTTTAAATTACAATAAAAAAAATTATGTTAACGAACGATTTGTAAATTACAATAAATTAAAATTTTATTAATTAGATAATAATTAATCAATGTACTAACTAAGTATACATCACAAATATTTTTTTTATATGATTTTTTTTTTCTAAGTAGGATCGAAACGTCTGTTTGAAACAAATATTAAATGTATAAATTAAATGATGAATTATTATGATGTGATTATAATTATAATTTTACGAGTTATAAGAGAACTATAATTTAGAAAATTCACGCAGATCATTCACAAAAATTTGTATTATAAAATAATTAATTTCAAATATAGTTGGTTAGGTTGATTAATAAATAATTAATTGAATATATATAATTTAATATTGAATTAATCAGATTATAAATTAGAACGGTAAATTTCGAGTAGTACGAATTTTCAAATCAATTTCAATTGAAATCCAGTTAACTCACTCAATTCAAACCAATTAGAACCTCTATAATATTCTGGAATTGTTTCATCCATTGGATATACTTCTAGCACGAAAATTGAAACTATTTGATCCATTCGATTGAATAAGGAGGGAAGGGAATTAACTCTATTTAATGAAATATTCAGGTCCAGCACCCTTTCTCATTTCCTTCTCCTCCACCGTACTCATTTCCTTCTCCAATTAAAATCGAATGGTTTCTCCTCAATGAATGGATTCTCAAGTTCTCCTCCACGAATGGTTTCTCTTCAGCCAATCGAAATTCAAATTGGTCTTCTCCTCAGCGATCTCCTTAGCAATCTCCTCAACTATCATTCAAATGGTGCGATTTTCTCTGAATCGGCACAGAGGTTAGTCAAATTGAAATTTTTTTGCTTTAAATCGTTTGAATTGGTGTAAATCGGACCAAAAATCGGAAAATCGGCCGATTTTTTCACTGTTCATCCGTTTTTTTTTTTTTAAATCGGGCAAAAATCGACTCGGTCCAATCCGATTCCAAGTTGAATCGGCCGATTTGAATCAGAATCGGCCGATTTTTCGAACTATGGTTCTATGCCTGTAGATCGATGCTCCCCTAGGCCCTCATTAATTTTCATGAGGCAGTTGATGGCCTTGCACATGTCATTCTCTTTCCATAAGAAGCTCCTTCTCATTTTGTCAATGTATTTAATTACTCCCACTAGAATCTTGAATGCCTGCATATAGTGAAGAGTCATCATAGATAGAACCGACTAGGCCAGTGATATTTTACCCCCATATGAGAGCAAATTGGATGTCCATCCCTCTATGTGCTGTTGCATTGCCGAAAACGTCGGTTGATAATCAATCTTCCTTGGTTTTTTAACCGAGAAAGGTAAGCCTAAGTACCTTATCAATAATTGTGACGATGGTGATGCCAATATAACTTGGATTACTCCAATTAAATTCTGAGGAAAGGCTATTGGGATGAAGGTACTCTTCTCTCTATTGATCTTTAGGTCTGCTAATTCTGTGTAGTTATTAAGTACATGACTTACAATTTTGAGTGTTGTCGGGTGCATCTCACAGATCAGCTGTGTGTCATCAGCATACTGGATCGTCTCCGATTTGAATCTTGCTTGTTAGGTCATAATATCTGCGTCATTCAGAAGAAACATCTTTAGAGTGTCTACCATCAAGATGAAAAGCATCAGAGAGAGTGGATCTCCCTGACGCAAACATCTCTTATGTAAAAAAAAACTCCTATGAATTCCATGTTCCCTAATTGCTGATGATGAAGTACACAAAACACTTAGAACCATTTAGATCCAACTCGATGGAAATCTCTTTTCGATGAGTAGGTTCACTAAAAAACACTAGTCAACTGTATCAAAAGCCTTTTTCAATGGTGCAGAAATTTAATAAAAACAACAATTTTCAAATCATCTTAATAAATAGTAAAAAATTCTAAAAAATATAAAATTTGGTCTTGGCACATTTAAATATAGATTGAACATCTAACGATTTGGATCAACTGTTTGAACTTTGAAAATGGAAAAACCAAGTCATTTGTTCTGAAGGCTAGGAAAAAATATTTTGAGCTTAGCCAATCTCTATAATCCCCCCATGCTTTGCAAATTCAATTGGATGTTTTAATTTGTGCTAATATCTATAGTTTCAAAGTTCAAATAGTCAATCCGAACTTCTCAACATGTTTTTCATATTGAAATGTACTTGAAAATCAATTTTACATTTTTTTTGAAAAAATTTTACAATTTTTCAAAATCAAGGTTTTTCTAATTTTTTTTTATTATTTTATTTAATGAAGAACACTGATTTTGAAATTTTTTAAAAAATTTATAAAAAATGTAAAATTTAGTCTCCACACACATTTCAATATGAAAAATATGTTAAGAAGTTCAAATTAAAAATTAAAACACTCACTTTAATTTGCAAAACATGATAGCTATCTCTCTCTTTTGAAAATGACTTAGTAGAGACAACCAACCTTTAGCATGTATATGTTAAAAAGTTCAGTACATATCACTGCTATCTGTAATACAACCAATACTACCACTATACTACACTACCAGAAGAAAATTTGAAAGCCTTGTCTTCACACGCCAGGCACATCAACACCTACACATGCAATGGACAGCAAGCGCCCAAAACAACTAAAAACTACAAATATGCGCCCAACACAATTAAAAATCAAATATGAGTAAAAACTATCTAAACAATATAAAGCTAATATACACTTAAGTGTACCAATGAACCCATACACTTAACCCTAGAACCGTACGATTAGCTTTGAGATTCGTGTATCACGACTTTTAAATAATCTACACAAATCTCAAAGCTAATCGTACGGTTCTAGGATTAAGTGTATGGGTTCATTGGTACACTTAAGTGTATATTAGCTTTACTCTATAATAGTGTATGTACTTCTCACATCTTCAACTGCAGAAAGCCCGGTCATCCATGTTTAAATGACACAGCTCTCCATATTGATATGCTCTCTCAGCTAGCATCTCTCTCTCTCTCTCTTTTTCCATATATATATAAATATATAGATAGAGAGAGAGAGTTAGGCTGGGGTGCTATGGATAGCATAGTGGCCCCTATGCTACGGCTCCATATTTGAGTTTTTAAAATCCAAACGGTCGATCCGAACCGTTCATCTTATTCTCCATATTAATATCTGCTTGGAAACCAAATTTTACATTTTTCTGAATTTTTTTACTATTTATTAAGTATTTTACAAAATTGTTGATCCAACGGTGGCTGCACAAAACAGTAAAACTGTTGGATTAGCGATTTTCAAAGTGGCTTAATAAATAGTAAAAAAATTCATAAAATTATAAAATTTGGTCTCCAAGCAGATATTAATATGGAGAATAAGATGAACGGTTCGGATCGACCGTTTGGATTTTAAAAACTCGAATATGAAGCCGTAGCATAGAGGCCACTATGCTATCCATAGCACCCCAGCCTAACTCTCTCTCTCTCTCTCTCTCTCTCTCTATATATATATATATTTACTAAGCTCAAAATATTTTTTCCAAGTCTCCAGAACAAATGACTTGGTTTTTTAATTTTCAATATGCAAATAGTAGATCCGAACTATTAGATGTTCAATCTATATTAAAATGTGCTCGGAGACCAAATTTTACATTTTCTGAAATTTTTTTACTATTTATTAAGATTGTTTGAAAATCATTGTTTTTATTAAATTTTTGCACCATTAAAAAACAATGATTTTGAAACCATCTTAATAAATAGTAAAAAATTCAAAAAATTATAAAATTTGGTCTCCAAGAATAATTTAATATATATTGAACATCTAATGGTTTGGATCGATTGTTTGGACTTTGAAATTTGAAAAACCGAGTCATTTGTTCCTAAGGCTAGGAAAAAATGTTTTGAGCTTATCCAACCTACACACACACAGAGGCTATGGTGCATTGCAATGTATAATCCCTCTTGTACATTGAACAATAAATCATTGGTTTTAATTTTCAAACAACTGATCCAAATTGTTTAATTTTATCCATATTAAAATGTGCTTGGATACCAAATTTTACATTTTGAAAATTGTTTGCTATTTTTTTAGAATTTTTGAAAATCAATGTTTTTCTATTGTTCAAAAAATTTAAAAAAACAACGATTTTCTAAAATTCTAAAAAAATAGTAAAAAATTTTCAAAAAATATAAAATTTGGTCTCCAACTATATTTTAATATGGAGTACGTGTTGAGCCCTTCAAACCGATTGTTTAAACTTCGAATCCAACAATTTATAGTCCAATATACAAGAGGAGCTATACATTACAATGCATCATAGGCCAACTCACATTGACATATACACTTTTGAACCATCTTATGATTGTTAAAAATACAAATTGCAAGCATCTTATATTGAATATTTATTACTTTTTTATTGCTGAAAACTTATGTTTTGCATATATATAGATACTAGGATTGTATCTTGAGTTTTGGTCCCAAAGAATAGTATCTTTTTCAAAATAAGTTCAACGATCATAATTTCTATAAAGGTATCTTACAATCACTTAAATTTTTGACCAGAAACACCAATACTTTAAGAATCTATATAATAAAAAATAGAGGATATAATGAAAACTTTATAAATGTAGACATAAAGTAGATTTTAATAATAAAAAAATACATTCACTCAAAAAAATAATAAAAAAATACATTCAATTGGGTAAATGTGAGAGTTTTTAAATTTAAAATAAATATGATATTATGAAGGAAATATAAGTAATTTTTGATATTTTTGAAGTGTATACGGGATTCATCTTAAAAATAACATCATTAATCGCATGAAATTTTACAGAGAGTACTCTTTTAAATGAGAAAAAACAAACACAAAAAAATATGAGTCATCCGATCATAATAAATAAATTAAATTAAATTAAATTATTGGAATTGTTAATAATATGATATTAGTCAAAGTTTTAAAACTTAGAGCCTTTTTACATAATATATATTATATTCTTAGGAATCTTAGCTAAAAGTGGGCTTAGGAATCAGGTAGAGTATATAATTAATTATTAATTAACCTGTTATTGTATTAATTAACGGGTCGGTGGATGAGGTGCTTTCGGTGTGGCCGAATGGAAGTTCAATAAATCATAATTCATAAACAGTAAATTATATTGTAAGTATTCTCTTGTAGGTTTGGTATTGAATTAGATTTGAAAGTGAGATTTAGGTGAAGGGAACTTACAAAGCAGGTCTCTTTTTTCATATCCACTCATCTTGGATTTCGTATCCCCTGCATTAACTCAAAAGGAAATCTTTTGAGTTAATGAATTATAATCATATAATCTGTTTTAAAAATCGTGTAGACCAGATCCACATTAATATTAAAGAACTCTCTAAATTATAAGCAGAAACTAAATTATTTCAGTTTAAAATTAAACAGTTGAGATTTATTAACTCAAAAGATAATCTTTTTGAGTTAATGCAGAGGATACGCATTCCTCATCTTGCCTACTTTATTTTCTTTTGACATGCAAGATACGATTTTATTAATGGGTTTGAGAAAATATGTGACCTGCAAACACGACACAACACGTAAGGGCATCGGTATGGTACGTACAAAGGTTCACGTACGGGTTCTTACAAATGTCGTGTGATACTAATCATACATGTAATCATGCGTTGTGTAGTCAGATATGCTTGATAACGGAATGACACGGTAAAGTGGTGGCACAGTTCTTTTATTCCATCTTTTATTTGAATTTGAACAAGCTAAAATGAGGAGGAAAACATTAAATTTTGTAAAATATTATTTTAAGTTCAATATATTTTCTCATATTTTGTTTTACAATTTTTTCGGTTTTTTAATCCAAATTTTTTTTAGTTATTTTTTCGCGATTTTTTTCAAATAAAAAATAAAGTACTTTACACACGTGCTACAGGTGCCTTGTTCTTACAAATATCATGTCTAGTTTTCACAATTTTAATACGTATTATATTTATGTACAATACGGTATAATGTAGTCCGTATTATATTTGTACATACGGTATAATATTGCGTCTGATATACACCCAAATGCTCGATACTTACAGAAACGACACGAGACTTCGACAAACACTTAGATAAAGTTATTAAATGAATTGTCTACAAGTAAAAGGAAAGGTTTTCTACCGAGCTAGCCTAGTTGCTTTTATGTCATTAGGTTTGACTTTCTGTGGGCATTATTGATAAATAGATCGATATGCGAGGTGAGAAAAAGAAAACAAAACAAGGCACCTGGCCTTTCATGTCATCTTCTACATAATGAAATGCCTGGCTCATATAGAGTAAGGCTACGGTGCTATGGGTTGTATAAAGAGCTACGGTGCTATAATTTAATATTCGAATTTTTAAAATTCTAACGATTGATTCGAACCGTTTGTCTTGTTCTCCATATTAATATGTAATTGGATACTAAATTTTACATTTTTTGAAAATTTTTACTATTGTTTTAGATAGATAGAAAATCACTTGATCTAAAAAATTTTGCATCATTCAGATATTTAATTTTCTACTGAGTTAGGCTAATATGGAGAACAAGATGAACGGTTCGAATCGATCATTAACATTTTGAAAACTCAAAATCCGAACCATTGTACGAAGGGACTGTATAGCATGCTAGCATATTCCAGGATATATATATATATATATATATATATATATATATATATATATATATGAGTAAAGCTAATATACACTTAACCCTAGAACCGTACGATTAGCTTTGAGATTCGTGTATCACGACTTTTAAAGAAGCTACACGACTTTTAAAGAATCTACACAAATCTCAAAGCTAATCGTACGGTTCTAGGATTAAGTGTATGGGTTCATTGGTACACTTAAGTGTATATTAGCTTTACTCTATATATATATGAGGAGGGATCAAATGACACCATTTTTTTGTGGCATGGAATGACACCGTCCATTTTCAAAGTCCAAACAGTCGATCCAAACCGTTCAACTTGATGGATATGTTAAAATGTACTTACAGATCAAATTTTACATTTTTCTGAATTTTTTTTGGGTTTATTTAGAGGGGTTCAAAAATTCAACGGTCTGAATATAGCGATTTTGTTAAATACTTAATAAATAGTAAAAAAATTCAGAAAAATATAAAATTTGATTTCCAAGTTACTCTTAATATATTCATCATATTGAACGGTTTGGATCGACTATTTGAATTTTGAAATTTCGAAAATAAACATTGTCACACAATGTCACCAAAAAAGTGGCGTAATCCGATCCCTCCTCTCTATATATATAGCTGTATATATAGCTGCGCTGTTTGAAAGAAAAGACAGCTTGGCCGATAGTCTGACAAAACATGATTTTGACGTACCTGAACTTTGTCTCCGAATGTGCATTTCAAATTGTTCAAAAAGAAATTATTGGAGCCCGTAGGCAAAATTTTAAATTTTATTTAGGCCGCACTAGCTAGTACCGTCCATAGGAGCTATAAATGACCGTTGGACTGGACCAATTTAACTGCGGGCCAAAATTCAAATAGAGTACCACCTTGGATCACCATTAGGTGACAAATGAGTTTGATTTGGTGATGTTGGCGAATATAATATACAATTAAAATTTAATTAAAATATAATATGGAATGAACTATATAAAAACTTAAAAAATTAATTAAATTACAATACACAATTTTAAATTTTAAAATTATAATTAAGATGGCTAAACACCCTTTAATTTACATTAAGATCCATCCCTGCCTTAACTATCCTGAGTACAATTGATTTGTATACTTAGGCTGTTAGGCACATATTCGCCTCTGACTGATCAATACAAGATCCAGGTAGTTGGGTTAATGAGATTATTAGTTAAGGGAAAACTCTTAATATAAAATAAGATTAGGTCGTCGTTTCCTCCTTTTTACTAAATCGTAAGCTTTCTTTCTTTCGCTCTAGATCATGATACACCTTGAAAAGTTTAACATTGTTTTTTTAGATAGGATCCACTGTTCACATATAATTTTACCACTTGTACATGTTCGATTCGTATTCAATCCGTTTGACCCCTATTATCCATGTGTATCAGGATCTGACTACTAGTACATGCATCATATGTAATTTTCATTTTTGATTTACTTGTATATATATTAATATATAAGATAACGTCAAAATGGACACCTTTATGATTTTTTATTTATTTCTGAGGTAGGACAATTTTTTGTCAGTTTAAAAGGCCACATGCATATATGGGACCTTTAAATTAATTTATAAAGTTTTATTATATCTTTTTACTACCTCTGATCAACCGGCCAAGAGGAAAAGAAAAGTTGTCACTTGTCACTTGTCAGCATGACACCTCCAAATCAAACTGCAGTAGAAAGTATGTTTATGATTTCTCTATAATTGATTCAAATTGTTCAATGTTGTGTCATGTTCCAGTTCTCATCTGAGTCAGCTATATATCCTGTGAATCTAGACCAGCTTTAATTTAGTAGTTACAACTTACAATTGAAATAGCCACCTTTTAACTCAACACAGAAAAATTCCTTTAATGTGATGTCACAATATAGAAGGAGACCTAACTAAGGTGGATGAAGTGGGTGTGGCTGTTAATGGCTTTTTGGTTTGGAGGCATCTCTTTGTCTCAGCTTATCCCGGTATTAATGGGCTACATCCCAAACCAGTCAAAAAGAAGACCATATTTTCCTCCGCTTCTTTCTCTCTCTCGCTCCCGGTGAGTGAGTGACTGAGTGAGAGAGTGTGTGCGACTATTGTTCAATATGGCACGTGGCTCTGACATCCACGTGGGAGTGCCTCCTCTATCCAACTCCAATTGATGGAGAATATATAAATAAATGGAGAGTTTGTGCAGGTTGAATCCTGGAATTAATGGTTATTAAATGTGTTTTACTGTTTTGTGATCATTCAGATCAGGTGGTTGGTTAATTATACACATATAGGCATGTTTGATCTAAAAGTTTGTCTGGATTTTAAGGGGTCAGGATCCCCTAAATTAACTCAACTTTTGGTTTTGAATCCAGACTATCCAATTCAAATCTGTCATTCGAAATTCAGATTCATTGTTCGGAATGTGTGCGTTCCACTTCAGATGGATTGTTGCGGATTCGAATCGGTTCGGATCCAAAACCCAAAAATTAAGTTACTTCACTCGTTCTGAATTCTATTTTAAGTATGTATCGCAATAGGTTTGAGATATGCTGTGATATAATTATATATAGTTATATATATATACTGATGTGAAATTATTAACACTACGTACTACATTCTGGACGTTGATTCTAGAACTCCTCAACAGAGACGATTCTAATTAACTAGATTAATTACAGTATGAATTTATTGATAATTAATTACTTTGATAATTTTGACAAGTATATATGCAAGAAGATCGAGGAGGGTTCAAAATACTTTCAATTTTTTAAGTCTCCATCATGCCTCGGAGAAAAGGTTATTAAAATTGTCAAGATAAATGATTGTCAATGAATCCTGAATTTACTTGATTGTATGTGATTTGACAATTAATTTGACACGACAAACCAACAATGAACAATTAGCTTAATTTGTTGTTAAACGTATCCTTTAGATCTAGCAATAATTTCTCCCAACATATAAAAGATTCTTTTTCCCACCAACTAGGGACTACCACGTGTGTGCATCCTATTGAAAAAATTCATAAATGTATAAATTATATATGCCCAAATTTTATGATAGATTTATGTAGGGCTTTAAACATGTGATAGCAAGACTATAAAAGAAATAAATTGTCTCGATTTTTTCTTTCTAAAAATACTGTTTTAATTATTACTTGATTCTCATAAAATTTGACTGAAAAAAAAATAAAAAGTCGCACTACACAATGGAGTACAAAAGATAGTACGGGGCGTTAATGTAGCCACTAATTATACAATTAATAATTACTGTTACCACCCATTAATATGTCCCAGTCTGAATAATTAATGGTAATCGATTCAACGGTAACTTAAATTAGTACGGAAGTTATATCTTCATTTAATGAAACATTTGGTAGGTTTTCCTGCATTGCATCTATTTGGTGCTGCTTGCATTTAATTCTCGTAAATTTTTATTTTTTCAATTTATTTTTTAATAGGTATGACCGTTACAATTTTATACTTAAAATTGAGAATAGACACTACAGAATTTAACTTTTCTTGTAATTTTGATTTTTAATTTGTTACCTGTTGGTAAGGACAGGCTACACTTTCTAACTATAGAGATTAATTATATAAAAAAATTATTCTAAAAGTGTGAGTCAATTTTACAGTACTCATAACATTTTACTCTATATTATATAAAAAATTTTACAGAAATACAAAAAAAAAAAAAGTTCAATTGATTTTCATTCATATTGAATTGATGTGCAACTGCTGTTGGCATTTATAATTTTATGAAGCGCACAGAAAATAAAATAAAAATAAAAATACATTACTTATGCATTGAATAAAATCAAAACGGTACTGTCAATAGTAGACCCTAAAAATAGCTGTGGAAGGAGCTGTGCTTGTGCTCCTCCTCGCACCAGCAAAGAGCACGACGATGAAGAATTACCAATACATGATGCAAGCATGCATCAATCAGTATATCGAAATAATTTGAGTGAGTCTATGGTAGTATGCATATTATGGGTTGTTACTGTGTTATAGCTTTATATTCGAGTTTTCAAATTTTAACGGTCGATCCGAACCGTTTATCTTGTTCTCCATATTAATATGTGTTTGGAGATCAAATTTTACATTTTTTTAAATTTTTTTACTATTTTTTTAGATTTATTGAAAATCACTGTTTTTGGATGGTCCAGAATTTTCAGATCAAGTGATTTTCTAAATATCTAAAAAAAATAGTAAAAAATTTTCAAAAAATATAAAATTTGGTCTCCAAACACATATTAATATGGAGAACAAAATGAACAGTTCAGATCGACTGTTAGAATTTGAAAACTCAAATATAAAATTATAATACAGTAACAACCCGTAATATGCACAGTACCATAGACTCACTCAAATAATTTAATTAATGGAGGGAAACATGTGTACCGTGTACGTAAGATGGGATCAAATTTGATTGGGCCTCCATGCATGTGATGGTGTTCTGAGTTAGGCAAGAATAAGTTTTTTTAAGTAGAGATGGAGATATCATAGAGTACAGAGTACAATCACTTGTCGGATCCGTCATGTGCACCCGTGGTCTCACACTTCCATCTAATCTACTTTAGAAATTGTCCTTTTAGGCGCTATCGGGTCGGGTCCCGATAAGATCTTCCACTGACTGGACATGTTATATTATGAACTTAATAATAATGCACGACTTAAAAGTTAAAAGCTTGCTCGATCGTATCAGTCACAGTAACAGGTTTGAGGTTCGAAAATATTCAACCTAGTCTAAAACTTATGATTAGTTTGAGTACTATCATATATACGAATATACCACTCAGTCACTCACCAACGGGTTTCTCCTTAAAAATAATAATAAATTTGGTTGTTCATAATTCGAACAGAATGTTAATATATTCATATTTGTATAAACATAAATAAAAAATTGAAAATATTATGAATAATATAGGACGTTTAATTATAAATATGTTTCTTGTATAATTTGACAAATTTGAAAATAATTTAGCGAAGTGTCGAATAAAAATAATTCAAATATATATTATAAATCCAATGGTGGCAAACATGATCTCTATATGAAAATACACTTGTAGCTAAAAATTCTAGACCATTCAAAAGTAGTGATTTTTACCTATCTAAAAGATGATAAAATATCATGAAAAATGAAAAATATAGTTTACATATTGAGATCATGTTAAATGGTTCAGATCGACTGTTTCAATTTTAAAATTGTAAATATTAATTCGTAATACGGACCAATTCCGCGCTATGCATAGTACAACAGCCTCACTCGTACTAATTTTGTGAAATTATATATTAAACTAGGCTCTTTTAGGTAAGAGGATATAAAGTGAGGATAAGAATAAAAGAACTCTTACAATCAACCCCCCCCCCCACCACCACCACCACACCCACCCACACACACACACACACAAGACTTCTAAATAAAAGAATTAACTCTCTAACTTCTTCCTCTGCATGATCTAAAGAATAAAAGTAACCTCTTATCCTTTCTTTTATCCACTGGCTAAATGTAGCCTTATAGGTGTGTCACATCCTTATGTTAAAGATATGAAATATTTGTTAAGGGGTTCAAAACATTTGCCCAGTGATCAGTGCAAATAATCATCCATGAATGATTTTATATATGGTATTATGGTTGATGCTTAAAACAAATAATTAGTAAATTTATTTCTCTCTGTAATATGCATAGGATCAAAACTAAGTAAAATCCTGTCTCAAAAAAAAACTAAGTAAAATCATCTCTCTTTGCTGTATAAGGCATGCACCTCAATTTATATATTTATTTTGAAAACGATTTCACATGTTAGGGTTTTTGCTTAAAGAGCTTTGAGCAAAATTTTATCTAAAGTCAAGCATAAACCGATCAGCATCAAAATTGGCATCGTCGATTTAGATTTACAGATTGTTTAAATTTATCAAGTTTTAAATATGTTCATACATATCTCAATGCATATCGGATGGATTAGATTCGGACTTTGAATATAAGTTGTCCAAAAATATACATTTGGAAAAACCTAATTACCTAAAATTTAATCCGCTATGTTTGTGATTGTGAACAAGTACGTACAATCAGAGCACTAAATCGAGAATAAATGGGTTAAGGAGCCGTCTGGGCAGCTGGGTTGGTTTCAATGCCTTTTTCAACCTTTTGTGCAGCACATCCACCACCCATAATGGAGCAGCTGTTGCACTTGCTAATTAATTAAGTATGCTAGTGAGTAAGTACCAGATCCTCTATGCCTCAAGCCAAGCAGTTTCCGTGTGGCTCGATTTCAAACAGTCAGTTATAAGAGGCCCCACCATGATTACGTTTCATATTTTACTCGTACGGTACCTGAGAAAATTATTCAAATGATGTTCTCATACTCTCTTTTTTATATGTTTTTTATACAAGTGGTAACTGGTAAGTTGGTCCACAACAGAGAATCTCTTCAATTTTCTAAGTTGTAATTTCAAATGATGTGGCAAATGGCCAAATACCCCACCCTGAAATAGAATGTCCCCAGTGATTTGTTAAGAAAGATCCGTAGTAGCTGAACAAACTAAAATTTTATGTTGCTTTATATATTTCTCTAATTTGGCAAACCAAATCCAGATCATATATGCTGAACAACCCAATAAACTAATACAAATGATTAAACTCTGTATATAAGACGAATTAGAAAAGCTGATTAATTTCTAGGTTTCCTTAAGCGACTAAAACCAAATCAAACCTTTTAAATGAAGTTTCAAAATGCCAAATGAAGGTCGAAAAGAGGTTGAAGTTGTTCAAAAAATGAATAGATAAAAAGAATTATTTATTATTCAAAGTTTAAGATTCTGAACGAATTAAAATTTGAAAACCTAATTAGCATTTAACTTCTACTTTATTATTCGTTACTTTTTTTTCTTTCATCTAATTGGCTCTTATTTTTTGGATTAATTTCTTATTTATCCTCGAAGACTTCTTTAATTTTCTATTTATCCTTACACTCTTCATTATATTTAATATTCCTCTCAACTCTTATTTATATTTCTTATTTATCCTTAGTGTTAATTTTCTATAGTTAAGTATTGTCAGAATTTTTATTTTCCTATTGTACCCTTGTTCTCTTGTCTTGATATTTTTCATAGTGACAAAGAAAAAGAAAACAACTACTGAACTCTTGTAATTCAATTGAGAGAAACACGCACTAATATTTCACTGCTTGTTCTTTTGTTGGATAGGTCCCTTTAACATCACCCTTCACTTCTAAATTCTACTTCGGTGTGGCATGTGGACCACTACGAATGTGTTGTACCACTACCCAATCCATTCCCTTTGATATGTTTAGGCACATCTCACCACCATCTCCTCTGCTCTCCATGTGGGTAAATCCTCCAGTCGGTTTTCTGTCACCGCCTCCACTAATGTTTTTCAATTCGAGAATACTGCATATCGTGCCTTCTCATCGATGTGTCGGTGTGTCTCTACGAAATCCAATGCTTCTAATAGAACTACTGCATTTGCTTGTAAGGGATCTTGGGTTGTCATGTGCCAACTTGAGATTAGTTGAAGAACACCATTCTTGTACTAGCATGCTGCTTCGTATCCCAAGAGGCGTCTGTTAGCATGTGTTCCATGCAAAGAGTTCTCAACTTCATTGCTTGTTGCACAATTACCTTTATCTGGTCTTACAAGAGAGGGATCCGTCATGTGAAAGGGAAATTCAGATGGAGGATTGATTGTTGGTCCCAAAGACACATAGATGGGGTTGAATATGAGTTTTTTTTTTTTTAATTTTAAACTAAGTTACTTCTAACTAACGTGCTTATGTGTTATTTTTGACGGAAACAATAATAACTTTAAACTAAACAAATATAGGAAATATAAGTAGTAGAGCTTAAAGATACTTGACACAAAAATTGTTTACGGAGTTCAACACTAACACTTACGTCTCCGTGGCCAGCGACCTTCAAGATAGCGAGCCATTTTTAACCAATTAGAAAGGAAGTACAAGGTTGAACTAGTGAGCCCTTACAAAACTTCTGAAAAATCACACGGCCCGAGCACGAAAATGGCTCACGAGCACTAAAGGCTCAAGGTTGAACAAGGCTAGCAACAAAGGCTCTACTGTTGAAAGAAGTAAATTGATCACATATGATCACTTGATCAAGACATATTTGTGACGAAATTACGTAGGGTATTGCCTTAGGTTTTGTCTTGTTTTCTCACACTTATATTTAATTTATCATTGTATTTACTTAATATTGCCCGTGTTTATGTTTTGATGCAAAAACCATGTTTTGAGGCTATTTTACATTATATGGAGCAAAAATCGGGTCGATCGAAAAAGCGCAACATCATTTCTATAGCTATGTTACAAACAGCTTCAACTGATGCGAAGGTGATGCTCATTACGAACCAGGAGATAGCCAAAATCCAACGAACCACTATATGGTTACGGGACGTACCACTTCATATGGTCCATAACAGCAAGTACCCCTTGGTGAATAACTGCTTTAGTTGTATCTAGATCAGATTCATTGGACTCCAACTCATCTCCAGACGCCCCCTCACTCCTATATATACCCTATGAACTGAAGAACAACATAATATGAGATCTACTTTGTATTCTTCTTGTATAATTTAGTTGTTAGGAGTGAAAATGTGCCATTTCGCAGCTAAACATCTTTTTCTTAGGGTTAGGCTATAAAACTTGTTACTCATGATGCTTTGATATATATTTTGTATTTGATCATTGTTTAGTCTTTTGTGGTTTGATATTTTTTGCGCTTTATGTTCAATCTTTCTCGATTTTACTTTATTATTCTAGATCGCCACTGTGATGGCCACACATGATAGTTAGTCACATTAGATTAACCGGATCGGGAAAGGGGGAATAAAAATACTAGACTATTAAGGGGAGATCTTAACCGAAGAAGTCAATATATATATAATATAACATCACCACCATTGGTTCAACATATGCAGCATATGGTGTATACTAAACCCGATGTTCTAATTATTTACAAAATGTTGTCTGTGGGAATATGTTATTGGTTCAATATGATAACGAGCTGTTATTACTTTGTATTACCACCAACGATCATGTACACAACATATGGTAAAAGTCACTCCCTCAATGCCATTGTCCATTTAGCCAAACCGATGTTGAAGAGTCACTTAATACTAAAAGTCGCTCAATACTAACTGTTCTTAAAATTTTATCAATGGCAAAAGTGGGGAACCATCAATGTCACCGGTTGTTATACCGAAAAAATAGTAAAAAGTTCAAAGTAATTACCACACTATTACTCGTTACATACACTATATGTGCATAAGCACATCTGATGGTAAATGAGTGATAATAAATGTGTTTTTGTAGTAGTGAATAAATGCAGCATCATTTAGATATCTTTTAAAGACTTACAAACGGCATCTCAACCTCGGAAAAAAAAAAAAATCAACAATTCATGCTCCAGAAAAGTCAGAGAAGTATATCCAACTTCCGTTTATGAAATATATCAACCTGTTCATTATACCTTAAATACTAGACAATTTTAAAAGTTATAGGGAGAAGTTAACTTTTAGAAGGACACGTTGAAAAATTCAAAAAATTTGGAATAAAGTGCAACTTAGCCTTGACACTATCACACTAACAATTACTAGGCAACTAGGATCCCTCTTTCTTTTAATAAAACCTTAAAACAAAAAAGGAACATGAAGTGTTCTTTTCTATCTTCCGAGAATATTTCTGGATGAGCCACCATGAATCCTCAGTAGCCTATACAGATAGCAGATGTGTGTCGGGTCGCTGACAATATTGCTTTTCTTTGTGCTTGGTAATCGGCACACGAATTACTATATTCTTATCATCCTCACAGTATCTGTAATTTCTCTGAACCGGAACAAGTAGGCCGTGGTCTACAGAGGGAGCCTGTGGACCACTTTTTGCGGTCCCCTCGCATACTCTCCAATCATTTCTCCTCAGTTGTTAAATTGCATTTATTGCATCCAGGCAAATAAAGTATGCGATAAATGTCAGAAGTTCTAATATTTCGATTGTTTTTACCGCTGGTCAAAGTTATATTATATGCACTGAAGAAGTAGAAAATCTTCTGGTCAGACATTTAAAATTTTATGATAATTAATAACACATGTGGCATCGGCATGGTTCATGGTTGCATGGATGCCAGCAGTACCAGATGAAACAAAAACAAAAGAGAAATAAACACAACGAATATTCTGAAGTAAAATTAAAAAAATTCTTTTACAATAATTTGTTAATATGGATTACATAAGCAAATTAAATTATAGTAATTTAGTGAAAAGATTTATGTAACTGATCAACGGTTACTTCAATTAAGGCATCTGCTTTGTTAAAAAAAAGTTACAAAAACAAAGATATATATATATAGAGTTAGGCTGGGGTGCTATGGATAGCATAGTGGCCTCCCGTGCTACGGCTCAATATTCAAGTTTTCAAAATTCAAATGGTCGATCCGAACCGTTCATTGTTTAATTCATATTGAAATGTGCTTGGAGACCAAATTTTACATTTTTTGGAATTTTTTTGCTATTTATTAAAATGGTTTCAAAATCGCTGTTTTTATTAAAATTCTGCACCACTGAAAAACAGCGGTTTCAAAAATGCTTAATAAATAGCAAAAAAATTCTAAAAAATGTAAAATTTGGTTTCCAAGCACATTTCAATATGGATTAAACAATGAACGATTCGGATCGACCGTTTGGATTTTGAAAACTTGAATATTGAGCCGTAGCACGGGAGGCCACTATGCTATCCATAGCACCCCAGCCTAACTCTATATATATATATATATAGATATATATATATATATATAGATATAGATAGTGAGCACTGGGCAGTTACAAAAACAAAGATATATAATGGGCACTGGCAGTTACAAAAGCAAAGATATAGTGGATCTAATAAAAAAGAATTATGAAATTTAAAAAATTAAAAATTCGAACTGTTATGAGATCGAATTAAATAAGCGAACTAGTAATCTAGTGAGAAGATTTCTGTAACTTAATTAACATTGACTTCAATCGAAACGGTTGCTTTTATTAGATAATTAAGTACAAAAAAAAGATATAGTGCATATGATAAATGGATTTATGAAATTAAAGTTATTTTATTTGAACTTTTATGAGAATTATATAAGCAAATTAGTAATTTAGTGAAAAGATTTTTGTAAATGATCAACGGTTACTTTAATTAAAACGGTTTTTTTTTTTATTAAATAAGTTACAAAAGAAAAGATATAGTGAGTCTGACAAAAAAAATTGTATGAAATTAATTATAAAAATATTTTATTCGAGAATTATATAAGCAAACTAGTAATTTAGTGAGAAGATATTTGTAAATGATCAGTGATTACTTTAATTGAAACGGCTACTTTGTTTATAAAAGTTACAAAAACAAAGATATGAGTGCGTTTGGATCACTTGGGAATAGAGCTAATTTAAAATTAGCTTCACTATTCTCAAACTTTGGTGATCCAAATATAAATTAGTAAATTGGGTTAGCTCAAAAATAACTCTATTCTACTAACTCGTAGAAATGATGGGTTAGTAAGAATAGAACTAGTGGGGTTAGTGATACTATTAAAATATTTGATTCTTTTCAATTAGAGTTAATTTAAATATTAAATTAGTATTAATATAATATTGGATTAGCTTAGTATTAAATAAAATATTAGTTTAAATATTAAATGTAATATAATATTAATTTAAAATATAGATTAGTATTAAATAAATATAATATCAAATTAGATTAATATTAAATAAAATATTATATTAACTATAGTATTGTAGTCATTTAAATATTAAATAGAATATAATCTTAGTTTAAATATTAAATGTTATATAATATTAGTTTAAATTTAAATGTAATATAATAGTAGTTTAAATATTATATTAGTTTAATCACTATTTATTCATTCCCTCAATCGCTATTACAAACATACAATCCAAACGATATTTTTACTAAGTTAGTGTTATTCTCAAACCACTCGGGTTAGCACTATTTTCAACACTAGTTCAAAATTTGCTATTCTTGTACTAATCCTTACACAAATCCAAATGTACCCATAGTGTTATATAAGCAAATTAGTAATTTAGTGAGAAGATTTTTGTAACTGACCAACAGTTGCTTGTTTAAGTAAGTTACAAATGTAAAGATATAGTGGGCCTGACAAAAAAAATTATGAAATTAAAAAAAATGTTTTCGAATTCTTATGAGATCATATAATTAGTAAACTAGTAATTTAGTGAGAAGATGCTTTCTTTAAAAGTTACAAAAGCAAAGATATAGCGGGTTTGATTAAAAACGATATATGAAACAAAAAAAAATTCGAATTTTATGACAATATACGAGCAAACTTGTAATTTAGTGAGATGATTTTTGTAACGGATCAGCAGTTACTTCAATTGAAACGGTTGCTTTGATTAGAAAAAGTTTACAGAAGTAAAGATGTTGTGAGTCTGATAAAAAATATTCAAATTTTCATGAGAATTATATAAGCAAACTAGTAATTTAGTGAAACAATAATTTGTTTATATAAGTTAAAAAATATATAGTGGGTCTGATAAAAAAGATTTATGAAATTAGAAAAAAAAATATGTTTGGAACTTTTATGAGATCATGTAAGAAAACTAGTAATTTAGTGAAAATGTAACTGACTAACCGTTAATTAAATTGAAACAACTATTTATTTAAATAACTTACAAAAAAACAAAGATATAGTGGGTCTGATAAAAAAAAATGATATTATATGAGCAAAATAATAATTTAGTGAGAAGATTTTTGTAACTGACTAACAGTTACTTCAATTAAAGCGACTGCTTTGTTTAAAAAAGTTACAAAAGCAAAGATATAGTGGGTTTGACAAAAAAAAAAAAAAAAAAAAAAAAAATATATATATATATATATATATATTATTCGAATTTTATGACATTGTACAAGCAAACTTGTAAATTAGTGAGAAGATTTTGTAACTGATCAACAGTAACGGTTGCTTTGTTTAAATAAGTTATGAAAAACAAAGATACAATCAATGCTTCTGATTAAAAAAAGATTTCATAAAAACAAAAGGAGGAGCTTAGTTTTAAATATTTGTCCATACAACGCTAGAGTTAAAAAACGTTTACCTTAAATATGGATATATGGAAAACAATAGACTTAAAAAAAAATCTACATCAGTTTGATATGATTTGAAATAAATTTCACAGTTCTTGATTATTAATTTTGTAATGTTGTATGTTTTACGTAGTTGATCCTTTCTTTATTTAATTTTTAGATTTGGATGAGGATAGATCTATCGTCAATATAGGTATTTCATTGATAACTATCACTGTAATTATTTCTTCAAAATGTTGCAGATTCTTTAATTTTACAATTATCTACTAAGAAAAAAAAATTGAATTATTTCCTTCATTAAATGGAAAAAATAAAAATAAAATTAGAATGGAGAAATTAATTAACTATGTCAGGTAATTTATAATTGTTATTAACAACTACACCCGTTAGATGCCCGTCTATATCAACAAGATTTGAAAGCTTGACCTCCATATTTTTTGTAAAAAAGAAAAAGAAAAAGAAAAAGAAAAAACAATTTTACCCGCATCCATACCAAAACATAAATTGTACTAGAATGGTCTCTTAGAAGTACTTATTGGAAATACATTTGCGTTTATATATCTTATCAATATGTCTAAAATATTGTTAAATGTCAACAATAAAGTTCTGAAGTTTAAATGAAGGAAGATAATAATAATAATAATAAAGAACTAGCCGCATAAAGAATTATATATGTCTTTATTGCTGTATTTTGAATTATTTATAATAAAGAGGTAGACAATGTTCTCCGCCGCCCCTCGTGCTTGCATATTGGTGACTCATTGCATTAATTTGTTGTTGCACTCTTCGACAAAAATGCCAAAGGATGAAACAATTTATGGTCCCTTAAATTCAAGATTAATTAATTTGTTGGAAATTGCCATTTAGGAAAATGACAATGGAATTAAGTAGTCATTAGTTAACTACTGATTGCTAAAATTAATTAATGACAAAGTACGAGGATATATATGATTTGGTGTTCAAATTAATGAAATCTGTGTTCTCTGTTCTTTTATACGTACTAACTTTTGAATTTTCAATATTCATTACATTTTCCATGGCCAAGGATGATATTTATTTAAATTCCGTATTGATATTAAATTTTGATTCAGACAATTTTTAATATGAAAGACGTTAATATCTTAGTCATCTGTATTAAAAGTGCAGATTTTGTTTGTTTGTCTACTTTATACTAATTAGTGCAATGATGGTTATGTGACTTCAATTTTTTAGGCAAATATGCCAAATACTAATTATAATATTCCACTTAAGTTAAAAGGATCACAAATTTTGATGATTGTTTTTTAGATTTATTTAATTGTTAAATATTGACGATAAAAAAGAACTAGCATTTGATGTAATGTTAAAGTAATATTCTCAATGTGAAATATCGCAAGTTCAACATCCGATTAAAAGATTATTTGTGAATATTTAAAATTGGAAACTTTTATCTCATTTTATATCTAAAAAATATATTGAGAGTGATAAAATGTGGATCCTCTCAATTTTATTTTCTAGTTCAATTAATTATGATTTAATATTTTTTTTGTAAAAAATGAACTTGGTATTTTTTTTTTTTTTTTGACATGCATATTATTGTTTTTACAAAGAGATTAACCTGGCTCCGAATATTTAATTATTGAGTGTTTATTGTTCAAATATCAAGTGAAAATCACCATTTCGATGAGACTTAATGTAGGAATTATGATCCATGCATCTAATGTTTGAAATTTCTTAATAAAATAATATTAGTTAGAGGTTAGAGAATTTAACGTACATAGATATATAAAATGAAGGACATGAATCCGCACTGGCATGATCTGAAACTTTGGCAGAGCATTTTTAGAATGGTGTGAGGTCACATGGTGAACTTGGCAAGGGGAATTTTTCAATCATTTATTAATGGCTTCTATAGTCAAGAGAATGTGCTGTGTATACTATAATACTTGAGTAGACTAGTGATCTATAGAATCTTCTCCCTTGGTTCGGTTCAATTGTGGCGCTCCCGGTTCAGCAACTTGTACCAAAATAATATATACTGCATGGATTATTGGGTAATAGAATGAGTCTATGTTACTATCCATATCACGGGTTGGTCCGTGCTACGGCTCAATATTCGAATTTTTAAAATTCTAATGATCGATCCGAACCAATGATTTAAATAGCGTTTATCGCGTTATAGCGCCCGGGTTAAAAAAATTGCGCTATATCCAAATAGCAGCGCAATTTGGACATAGCGCCATAGCTTTTATGGGAGAAAAACGCTATAGCGGTGCTATAGCGCACTATTTAGAATACTGATCCGAACCGTTCATCTTATTATCCATATTAATATGTGTTTGGAGACCAAATTTTACATGTTTTAAAAAAAATTTACTATTTTTTTAGATATTTAGAAAATCACTTGATCTGAAAATTCTGGACCATCTAAAAACAATGATATTCAATAAATCTAGAAAAATAGTAAAAAAATTTCAAAAAAATGTAAAATTTGGTCTCCAAACACATATTAATATGGAGAACAAGATAAACGGTTCAGATCGACTATTAGGATTTTGAAAAATCAAATATTAAACCGTATTATGGGCCAAATCATAATATACATAGTACCATAGACTCACTCTGGGTAATATTAGCAAATGCTTGTAAGGTATTTCGGGCGACGTTATGTAATATGCAAATTACCAATGTGGATTTATATATTTATTTTTGAAGTTCAAATAGTCAATTCTAACTGTTAGATGTAATCTTTATATCAAAATGTACTTGTAGATAATTTTATATGTTTTCGGATTTTTTTTTTTACTATTGTTTTAGATAGTTAGAAAGTCGTTGTTTTTGGATGGTCCAGAATTTTCAAGTCAGGTGATCTTTTACCTGTCTAAAAATATAGTTAAAGAATTCTAAAAAAAATATAAAATTTGATGTACAAGTACATTTTTATATAAAAACTGCATTGAACGGTTCAAATTCACTGTTTGAACTTTAAAAACAGATATATGAGTCTATAGCGTGAGCCTATGTGTAATATGAATATTACCACAACCTCACTTAGGTACTTCAATGTGGTTTTCTTGAATTAATAATAGAGGTGGATCTATAATTTTCATCCAAGAGCTAAAAAATAGCTAATCGGATTTAAATAACTAATTGACTTCAAACTCATTAACTAGCTAATTGAGTACTAAATAAAAAAAAAAAAACAATACTCTGACTTATAATTTTCAATACTTTAACGTCTACTTCTAATTATCAAATATAATTCAAAAAACTTATTCTAATTTGAACCTTAAATTACAACTCAGAATTTCATAAGAGAAAAAATAAATTTTCAAAAAAAAATCAAAATTGATCTAAATATATAGATCTCTATAAAATTTTAAAAATTGAAGCAGTGGGAGGCAGTTGTCCCTCGCCTCTACCTGGGTCCGGCGGCCCCTGATTAATTAGTAACATAAATTATTGTTTGATTTAAAAAATTAGAACGTCTTAGTAATTAATGTAACTTCAATATGTCGATTTCTTTTAAATTTCAGTCAAATTTCGTTACTGCATGCAAACTAGTCAAACTAATTGACTAATTATAGTACATAAATGAGAACAATAGGGATCGTTTGTTTGGATCTTCTATAGACTCTAGACTCTAGAGCAGTTCATGCGTTTTGACAAAGCAGTTGCGTGACGCTTTCATAGATTGATTATTAACCATTATTAATAGAAGGAAGGCGTCTCCCTTGTGAATCACCTAATCTAAAAAATTGTATATGCACGGTAATTAAAAAAAAAAAAAAATCAAGGAAAGCACGTAAGCTTAATAGCTTATGCATGGAGATTGCTAGTTACAGAAATCATTATTTTTCTTCTAACGGAAATAGTACACCACATGACCGTTGAACACGCGCTTCATATGATTATTCTCCATTTATAATTTGATAGTACTATATTATGTTAGAGGAATGTTTACATTCTCAGCAAGCATTATGTTTGTAATTTCTTAGGAAAATTAGTATTATTCTGCAAGTATTTTATTGATTTGTTGATATATATATTTTGAAATTCAAAATTTTATAATTTTAAGATTCATTTTATTATTCTTTTATGGAAGAATTGTTTTTATTGGCCGATCTTAAATTTTTATAATCACATATTTTTTTTCTCTATACATGTAAATAGTATTATAGACTCATTCCGACTCATTTATCATTAAAAAAAAAAAAAGTTTCAAACTGGTAAAGTTGCCGTGTTACTAAAAACAAATTGACTAGTATTTACTTTTTGCTGATGTTTTTTTTTTTTTGAATTTCATTGCATTGAATCTACATTTATTTTCTATATTATCCCGTTTAATAATAATAATAATAAATATTTTGCACCAAATTTGATGTTTCTTAATTAAGTCCATGTTTCCGGTAGGGTTGGCTGCTACTGTTTACCAACTCAAAGAATACTTTTGTTCTATTTTCTAGAGAGAGAAACTTTGGTCCTTTCCGTCTAAACCATACTATTCCAAGTGATAACCTAGTTGTAAAGTTGAACTAGACAAATTTTGGTCATGGTGCACCAAATGTGGCCAATTCAACCAACCACTCAGTTCCAACTATTTCCAATTATTCTACTCTTTCTTCATTACATTACATTCCATAACATATTTGTAAACAAAAAATTACCGTTTTTAATTTTTCTCACTCTTTATTTATTAGATTATTAGAAGAAAATAGAAGCAAAAAAGTTGACCGTTTCAGCGTAGTATCTACCGTCCTTCACCGCAATCAAAGCAAAGAGCAAGACCGAGAAGAAAGTGAAATGAAACCGCTAGAAAACTAAAATTTTTATGAAACCCCACAATTTATTTTACCTTTTTACCCCTATTATGAACAGCAACAAAACAAATAAAAATAGCGCATCCCACGCCGGCGACAGTCGTCAATGTACGGATGTCTCCTCTACTACCGTCACAATGCCTTCAATCTCCATTTCTTAATTAAATGGACACATCCTTTCAATTTTGAATATTATCTCTCCAATTATTAAAATAATTGGAGAGGATCTGCATCAATAATATTGGCGTTTCTCTCTCTCTCTCTCAACTATTCAAGTTCAACACTCGGTCACTGTTAAAACCTTCTCTCTCCTCATCTTAAAAGAAAAAAAAAAAAAAAAGTAGAAATTTTGCATAAAGAAAAATCCTCCTCGGTGTGACCGACTTACTTATTCCTGGTCGACCAAAAATCACCTTCTTAACTGTGACCGTCAAGCGGACCCCACACGAAACTTCATCTCCAAGATCCATGATCCTAGTTCAAATAAAATAGGCTCTGAACCCATACTCATAATTCTCTCAGCATATCTTTTCTTCTTTTTCCTCTTTACTCTGCCCTCTGTTTTACTCCCTCTCTCTCTCTCTTTTAATTCTCACTGCTACTGGAGCCATTAAAAGACGTATCCGCTTTTGATTCCCATCTCCGAGACGCCCCCACCATGGTAATGGTTCTATTCCCTCCTCTTTCCCCAAACCTCCTCTTTCTCTTCCTCCTCCTCCTCACCACCCCTTCCTCCACCCAAAGATCCCATCTTTTCCCCCAGATCTGATCCATTTTTCCCAATTTTTCTCCTTAAACCCCTCAATTCCTGCCTATTTACAGTTTCATCCCCGTGTTTTCACTCGGTCCAACCAATGGGTTGTGGGATGTCAAAGCTAGAGGAGCAAGAAGCGGTGACTCACTGTAAAACGAGGTCTCTGCTCCTGGCTGATGCGATCCAGGACAGGTATGCACTGGCTGATGCGCACCGGGCCTACGCACAGGCGTTAGAATCAGTGGGTCCCGCTCTGTTTTCATTTCTGAATGCAGCTCAAGTGGGACCAGCTCCGCCTTCGCCTCTACTCACTCTCCCGACACAGAGAAAAGGCGACCCCTCCCCTCCAGTTCACACTTCAGTTCCAATCAACACTGGCTCAACCAACCAGCCATCACACTCCCGGTCTCACTCCGGCGGATCCCACATCCAGTTCTCCGACTCTGAATCAGAACATGGTTCACATATACACTTCCACTCCGACGAAGAAGATGTGATTGAGCCCGGACCCGGTTCTCAATTCAACCCGACAATCCATTATAACATGAATTACGCCCGCAGCCAGCCGCCTCCACCATCAGTGTTGGTCCAGCAGCGGCCTCCTATCAGCCAAGATACTGTCTATCCGTCCTATAATGACCCAATTGAGCCCGGACTTGCTTCTCAATTGAACCCGGCAACCCATTTCAACATTAATTATGCCCGCAACCAGCCGCCTCCACCAACAGTGTCGTTCGAACAACGCCCTCCTATCAGCCAAGAGACTGCCTATCCATCCTATAATGACCCATACACGTACCAGCCTCAAAGCTCGGGTCTTTACCCGCCTTACCCATACCCATCTTACCCTTCATTCCCAGGTTACGGCGAAATGGGTGGAGGCGAAATGGGTGGAGGGTATAATGGGTATTTTGGTTCATCCGCAATGCCAAGTGATTTTCCTCCACCTCGTGAGCCTGCCCCCCGAGAAGATGAGCCGCCCCCAGCCCCACCTTCTCCTCCTCACGTTTCTACATGGGATTTTCTTAATCCGTTTCAATCATATGACAGTTACTATGCAGCACCTTATACACCAAGCAGAAGCTCAAAGGAGGTGAGAGAGGAAGAAGGAATTCCTGATCTGGAAGAAGAACATGAGGTAGTGAAAGCTGCATATGGTGATGATAAAGTGCCACCTTTTGCATCTAGTAAGGAGAAGGTCGAGAAAGGGGAAACGTCGGGTAAGTCGGGTGATGACCCACATCGGAAATCACGCGCCTTAGAGGTTGGCAGTAGTAGCAACAGTGAAGGTGACGATAGCAGTGTCGGCTTGGAGCATGAGATGAATGTGGTAGATAAAAATGTGGTAGGAGATGATACTGCTAGGAGAAGCGTCGGAAATTTGCCAGTACCAGTGATTAAAAGTTACACTGATGATGCTGAGGTGGTACGAGAAATAAAGATACAATTTGAGAAGGCTTGTGAATCAGCAAATCAGGTCTTTAGGATTCTCGAGGTGGGCAAGCAACCGTACCAACAAAAGAGTTCACCCCTGAAAGGTACTACAGTTTTTTGGTAGTTGATTTATTACTATTTAAGTTTGTATCTAATCTGAAAAATGATTGGTAATATGTGGCAGCCACTGTGAGGATGATTTGCGGGTTGCCTTCCGTATCTAATTCTGATGAGGATCTGTTGACTTTTGAGGAAGATTTGGCGGTTTCTTCTACATTGCGGAAGCTCTATATATGGGAAAAGAAGCTACTTGAGGAAGTCAAGGTTTGGTTGATATTATTATTAATAATACCATAGTATTAGTTTAACCCTCCCATGTATATGGCTCTTAATTTGTTATAATTGTTTATTGTCAAGCAGTCTTAGATAATTGGTCGCCATCTTATTTATTTTAATATAGTTGTATGGCTATCACTTGCCTTAATTTGGTCACTTAGAAAAGTTTATTTAAGGACTGTTAGACTGTTTGATGAGGTGTTGGTCTAATGCTTTGCTGGAATTCTCTTTTAGTTTTCCCCTTTCTATTTTATCTAACCTTTTAGTTTGAAAATAACATTCTCAAGTCAGTCACAACCTATCAATCCTATACAACAACAACAACAACAACAACAACAAATCCTTTAGTCCCAAACAAGTTGGGGTAGGCTAGAAATGAAACCCAACTGTAGTCGTGAGGGTTTCATTTCCATAAAAAGTCTGTATTTTATGTTGGCTTGCCATGCCTATCACATTTTCCTGGCTTGGGACAAGCAATGTAGAAACTACACAGGCGGAGTCCCTATGTTTCTACAATTTCCTGTTTTATTGTTTTAGAGAGCTTAAGATCCATGTATCATTATTACAATAAACTTACTTTCAGCAACCTATTTTTTCCACAGATTCACATACACATAAACAAACTTTATCTTTCAAACATACTTTTTTTTTTTTTTTAAGTTTTTTAAATTCACAGACATACATGAAATGTGTCGAATCATTTATATGAAGACTGATGTGATGAATTATATATAGTTCACATGATGTGATTCTAAAAACCAACAGTACTATAGATAGTAAGATGTAGCTAACTAAAGTTCCGTTTTCAATTTGATGATCCAGGCATAAGATTTTACATTTGTATAGACAATGATGAAACACGTAGGCATATGTTTAAGTCGATGTAAATACGTTTTTTTCCTAAGATTTAAGCTTGGAAGTTGTTAGTTCAGCATAACCTAGCCTGTCTTATTTTATATTATTACTTTCTTTTTATTTTTAACATTTATTTGACATTTGTCATACTTATATTTTGTGTGCAGACGGAAGAAGAAATGCGAGTATTGTACAACAAAAAATGTCAAGAATTGAGACACCTTGATGAGAGAGGAGCTGAGGTGCATAAAATTGAGGCAATTCAAACTTTTATTAGGAAATTGTCTACTAGAATAAGCATCGCTATTCAAATAGTTAATACCATTTCAACCAAGATCAGCAAGTTAAGGGACGAAGAGCTATGGCCCCAAATTTGTCAGTTTGTGCAAGGGTATGTGCATTTCTTTTCATTACTGCATTTATGGTAAATTTTGCATAAAAGCCAGTAAGAGCACGCTGTTGCATTACTGATGGCGATATTCCAATAAGTTTGGGGGGTTGGGGGCAAATTGCAAATGGGGGTTGCTGTTACTTGATCTCCTGCAATGTAGGTGGCATGACTTTGAAATTTGGTAACTCTCCATTTTTGAAACATGGGATAAGTCCTACCACATAGGCGGGAGCAGGAGAAACTCTCATTTGTCGCATTCTCTGTCTGCGAATAATGCTATTAAATTGTGCATATCATACAATGGAGTGTGAGGACAAAGTTGTCAATTTACCTTGAGTAAGGACTCTGTATTTTATAACCTACTACAACTCAGATGATCCAATAAAAAAATTGTATTGGCAGCAAAGCATTGGGTCGCCTATCGCCTTCTTTTTGAGATCATGTCTTTACTCCTACCATTCTTCAATCAATATATAGCTTTCACCTGTTAGACTATAGTGTTCGATCCTTGGTGGTTTCTATAGTCCTGCTGCTTGTGGAAGATTTGTTTGTTTTCTAATTTTTTAGAGGATCCTCTACTAAAACAGAAAAGAAACAATTGATGATCATTCAGAATTATTGAATATAGTACTGGATCATTCTTCTTTTATTTTTCCTTTTTAAGTATTTCATAATTTTTTATAGGTTACTACTTTTCTAAATAAAACTATTCCTTTTTAAGTTGCAGCATCTAGTTTGCTCTTGCTACCACACTGTAGAATCGGGTTCAAACTGTACCCTTACAAAATAATTTTTTTTTTTCAGGTTCATGCGAATGTGGGCTGTGATGTCAGAATGTCACCGCATTCAATGCCATGCCATCTCTGCTGCAAAGAACATTGACTCTATTCTCTCCTTCCCTCGCCTCTCTGATTCGCATCTCGACTCCACCAAGGAGCTCGAAATGAAATTACTTGACTGGATGGAATCCTTCAGTGCATGGGTATTAGCACAGAAGAAATACATACAAACCCTAAATGCATGGTTGGTCAAGGGCCTTAACTATGTTGAAGAGGTCACTGAAGATGGGCCAATCCCCTTCTCCCCTGGCCGGCTTGGGGCCCCACCAATCTTTGTAATTTGCAATCAGTGGTCAAATAGCATGGATATGATTAAGGAAACTGAGGTAATTAATGCTATACGTGACCTCACGAGTAATGTGTACCAGTTGTGGGAGCGGCACCAGTTTGAAAGGAGACAGGCATTGAGGGCAAACACAGATGGTATGGATCGAGCCCTCAAGTCAATGGATAGGGATGAACAAAAAATGAAGAAGGAGATTGAGATTCGACATAAGAAACTGGAGATCAGTGGTCAGGCTGGAGCTCTAGAAGCAGTGCAGAATAATGAGATCGGGAGTCTGCAGTTGAGTTTAAGACGAGTTTTTGAGGCCTTAGAGAATTTTACAGCCGCTTCGGCAAAGGCTTATGAGGATTTAAATGCACGGTCTGAAGAGGAAAAGGAACTGTTAAAAAATGATTCAAAGGTATCATAGCATATACCTTAATTTAAAGGCTTATTGTAAAGGAGGCAGAGAAGCAGCCCTGCAAGGAGTTCATTTTGATATTTAAGAAGAGATGGGGCCATCTGCAAATGTTCATCTCATTGGCAATATGAGACCTACAAGAGAAAGCATAGATGACAGAAAGCTAATGTAATTGCAAAACTGCCTTTGGAGAATGCAGAAACTTATACTGTTTATAGAATTTTGGTCGTAGAATTAGACTTGTAAAAGGGAATTTGTTATTCGACAGCTAGGCCTCAGAGTTGGAAAGCCTTGTTAAGTTAAAGTTGTACTATTTAATTTGTAGAATTAGATCTAACCCCCTGCTGTGTAATTATTTGTTACATTTCTTTATTCAATTTTGCTCTGGATATTAGCTTGACTTTGTAAATTCAGCTGCAATTTATCTTGTCAGTTTTGTTACTTTTGATTTGTTACCGAAATTAACTTTTACCTTAGATAAAAGTATGGTTTTCAAATTTATTAAGAATATTATATATGAGTGACTTAATCAATTCACACAGGAAAGTATTAGGTCGGATTCTTATAATTATGTCTTGTGTCTGAAGGAAAGAGCGTATTTTGAGAATAAGATCTGTTAGATCTTTGTTCTCTTTTTCCCGGCAAAAAGCGACTAAAATTTGGGATGTGAACTGCAGCTTTTTGATTGAAGATACCACTAGGATGAAACAAAGTGACAGTAAGAATTTTCTGAAACTTCTCCTTCTCCTTCAGACAGTGGGTATCATGGTAATTTAATGTGTCATGAATGACCAGATTATCAAACTTTTCAATTTTAAATTAAACAAATCTTTTTGTACACACACACTTGGTGGACTTGGATTTCATCTCCCTCTCATTTACAACTGGGCTTCAAATTATAAGGAACAAGTGAGAGGCTAGCTCACAATTCTAACTTCAAAGAAAATACAAATACTACTTGGACCTGCTAATTTCTTTCTTCGGAGCAATGCCCAAACTCAGTTCTACGTCATAATTTCTGTGCATTTGATCCGTACAAAATTCAACAATGTCCGCGCAATCTTACTAAATTTTACTCCACACATAACATTGTCAGAGTAAATGAATGAATTCATTAAGTGACACTATTGCTTGTCAAGTAATATATTTTTCAAAACTAGTTTTTGATCTGATGACAAAAATAATTTTTTTGTATAAAAATTTGCGAGTTCGAATTAAATAAAAAAATTCCTTGTAATATTAAAAATTCCTATTTTGTGCACTAATGGTGTTTTCTCATAATTGCCCGCAAGAAATGATACTTAATTTTCTTTTATTTAGGTAAAATTGCACAGGCATGCGTAGCTATAATTAAAGAATAGAATCATCTCCACTGTTGCTTTGGTCTTTCGTTCTATCTAAAACCCTTTTGATATTTTATTCAAATCAAACAAATTTTTTAATTTTATCCCTCCTTCAAGGACAACGAGACCAACAAATATTTTGCCATCACATACTTCACTGCAATCATTACTCTGTAGTGTTTAATTAATCACAAAACCTTTAAATCTGTTGGTCGTTCAAATACAAAAAAAATAGAAGGTACGTAATCCTATACCATGCAACAGAAATTCTTGAATCAAAGCAGTTGTTTTTATATTTATTGAATTCAGGAGCAAAGTCATATTTCATGGATTAAATATGAATGAAGGTCATCATATAAAATTATTATGCTTTAAGAGATGGGGTCAGTTGACCTCAGTGGTGAAAATGGATCAGATACGGAGAAGATATTGGTAAAATTATATCTGTATTTGTTTTTATTTTTGGATATAGATACGGATCGGATCAGATACTTATTAAAAGAAATACTAAAATTCATAATACTTATATAATTATAACGGTGAATAAGATAATTTTTTCATACTATTTATTAAACTATATGATATATATTTACTATTTTGATACATATAATTAAAACTGAAAATAATATCTGTATGTGTATCCACTCGGATATTTGAAAACGGATATCTGAATACATATATTTATATCTAATTTTTTTAATACAAATAAAATACGAATAAGATATTATTTACTCTGTTTTCATCCCTAGTTAATCCCCATTCATCCTACATACCTCTGGACTTGGTTGAATCTAAATGCCCACCAACTCAAAGTGCCAAATCTAAGTGCCAAATTCCTCAATTTTTTCAATTACGTGACTTAATTTTTTAAAATAAAAAAATAAAGATTTAATATGTAAAAAATACAATATCAAAATGTCTAACATGCAATTTTTTTCTAAGAAGTAAGAACATATTTTTGTAGACTTAATTACTAATATTTTGTAGAAATTTAGTAAGGACAATTAATCCAAATAATTTCTACCAATATATTCGTTGTAGTAAGAGGAAGACAAACATTATATTAAAGCTGGGTAAACATTTTATTTGAGCATTATGCTTGTTTAAGAGAATTTATCTTTGGAGCCTAATAATTGTACCTCAAATAAATTTTTTGAATGCGTCTCCTAAATAGTTTAATAGAAAAAAAAACTTTCAATGTTGTCTAACTTTCATTTTCAGCGCTAATATCCAAACATTTAAAGCTCTGTTTATAACATTTTAAAATGTTCATCGTAAGCATTTAAATCTCTATCTGAAATCATTTAAATTTTAAATTTAGGTAGTTTTAACTCCTAACTACTTTTGTCTTTAAGTCAAAAGAGAAAAGATTCATTTCACCAACTTTTTTTTTCTTTTCATCTGATCATTCTCATTCATTTTTCCGACAATTCGTGATAAATTTTGCGAATATAAAAATACGAACATTTTTACTCGATTTTCTCTTTCAAATGAGATTCATAAAGAATAACTTTCGAGTTAAATTTGTGTCCTTTTTTTACCATTTTAAATCTCTGTGACTTTCAGTTTTTTTATTTTGCTTCAAACCAATTTAAACCCATGTTTACAAGCCTTCAAATCTTTTGTATAAACCTCATGTATAAGCATATAAACCTTGTTAATAACACTTCAAATCTCTAGAATAAAACGTATAAACCTTATGTATAAAGAATTTAAATCTCAACAATAAAACTTCTAAGCATATAAACCTCAACAATAATACTGCATGTACAAAGCATATAAACCTCATGTACAAAACCTTGAAAATTTTAATAGTTGTAGACTAAGATTTAAAAACTTGAAATTGTAAAGTACTCGTGAGTTTTACTTTTAAAAAAAACAAATGATTTCATGATGCGTGCAAAAGCGTATGCACAAAGTTTCAGTACAATAAGATGTACATTTTAAATATTTAACACGCGTTCGAGTTAAATTGCAGATGCACAATTCTATCAAAATAGTATTTGAGGTGTCGAACCACAGGGAGTATGATAAAAACTTAGTTTAAACTTTAGTAATAAATTTCAGAAAATAAAAGAAAAGTAAAGTGCAATAAAAGTAAATTGGGGGGGGGGGTTTGTTCTAACAAATCCTAAGGTTGGATTCAATACCCAAAATAAATGAGTTTGAAATAATAATTGTAAATAAAAGTAAAAGAAAAGAATTGATTTGTTTTCAAGATTTAGAGATCTAGGGATCTTTGGTCTACATTCCCTAGCTAACTCTATCTATTCGGTATTTGTTTAAGTTCATGTATGATTTGATGAGGTTTATAACCTAATATGTTATTAAGGGTCATTTTCGTGAATTAATAACGTGTCTGAGTCATTCGGACTTCACGGTTAGGTCCTTCACCCTAGCTACTTAGACCATAAGCTTTTGTTAGTCTCTCCTCTCCTCAAATATTGATACTTCACGATTAAGTCCTTCATACCAATACCCGATTTGATTTGAGATGTCCTAATTAGGGTTTACCTTCACGGTTAGTTCCTTCACCAAATTCCTAACTTTAATTTCTGTAGTTCCGGCTTAGATTACAAATTGGTTAGATCCTAATCCAAACCTAGGGTATTTGCATTTATAATTTGGTACTCTCCTCTCATCCTAACAATATTGGTTCTTTCAAATCTAACACGGGACTACTACGATTTCAAGTACTAATTATGTAATTAACACAAATGATAAATCACAGAAATTAACATCAAATCTCAATAAACAATTATAACAAAAATAAATAACCGAATAAGATACAATTAAACAAGTTCATGCATTGACCTAAACCCATAGAGAGAGATCTACTCCCTCATGGAGAGATTCATTACAACAAGTTGTCAAAGTAAGAAGAAATGAAATAAAGAAATTATTACACCCTTTATCGAATCAAGAACCTCTATCTTGCCCAATCTTGCTCAGGAAACTCTTATTTTTCTTTGCTTGAAAGCTTTCCTTCATAATTTATCGCTATGTGTGGAGAGAGAGAATGAGATAATGGATGGGAAGAGATAGAGAGATGATGTCCTTTGAATGAGAATGAACCTCCTCTTTTATAACTAAGGACCATGTCCAATTAAGATGCTAGGAAGTGGAGTTAGTGGGTGTTATATTTGGATTGTTTTCCAGGTTGCCTTGTTCATGTTTGACTGTAAAAACGTGTCCATAATGTGCCAAAAATATAAACCTTGTTGAAAACGTGTATTTCTGACTGTCTGCGAGATTAGTGCATCCGACCGACTCTAAAATTCCTTTTTTAGTCCTCATGTTGTAGATCTTCTTGCTAGCTTTCCAAAAAGTAGTCGCAATCCTAAATCGGAGTTACGAGTCAAAAGTTATGGCCGTTTTAAGTTCAGACTCTATTTTTGGCTGACTGCTACAGTGCGTCCGCACTGCGGCTGCATTGAGATCCGCACTAGGCTCGGACTTTTCCTGTGTGACCAGAGTGCGGCTGCATCAAGATCCGTGCATTCGCATCGATATCCGTGCATCCGCACGGATTTTGATGTATAGCTTATTATACATTTTTAAAATTGGTGCGCGTCCAAAAATCCATCTAAGTACATATTGCATCCATATCGCAAACCGTGTGTCCGCAGTGGGCATTTTTCTTTGATTTTTCTTCATTTTTCTTCATTTCTTGCAAGTTAAAACCAAGTAAACGCAGTAACTTGATCCTAGGTGTATTATATTTACTTTATATTCAAAATACAAGATATTTGGTATTATTTCGTGATAAAAATCAGATCGAATATGTATATAATTTAGGCCTATCACTTCAAAATTACTTAAAAGTATGTCTTCATAGATCTTATTTGAAAGATAAAATCTAATAGAAAACATTTGTATTTTTAGATTCGTAAAATTTATTACAGATCGTCGAAAAAATAGATTAAAATGAATAGAGAAAAAAAATATTGGGTGAAAATATTCTTTTCTTTTTTGGCTTGAAGACAAAAGTATGTAAGAGTTAAAATTATCTAGAAATATTTTTAAACAAAAGTTTAAATGCTTGCGAGAAATATTTGAAAATGTTATAAACATAACTTTACATGTTTAGATTTAGTGCTAAAAATGAAAGTTAAACAGCATTGAAATTTTTTTTCTGTTAAACTACTTGAGAAACACGTTAGAATATGATAGTTCGAGGGACCATAACATTTATTAATGTTATCCTTGATGTCCGTTGAGTTATCGTCAAATAAGACAACAAAGTTGACAAAATATTTTGCCCTCATAATAGGAGTGAAAGCAGAGTGGATAATATATGAGTAGTATTTTTTCCATATTTAAAAAATTATATATGAATATCTGATATATAAATATCCGTGTGAATACAGATACTAATATGATTTTATGTTTCAATTATTTGTATTTAAATAGTATTCAAATAGTGTGTGTGTGTGTGTGTGGGCTATAATGCTTCATATGAGGAGGGTTTCAATAATTTATGTTTTTCATATTTCATCATAATTCATACTTTATATCTTCATATCCAAAGTCAGAGATGAATATCCGAACTGCTCAACATGATATCCATACTAAAATATGCTTGGAAATAAAATCTAATTCTCTTGGAGGATAGGGATTAAGAAACAGCCAAATTAGTACTCCCTAGCAAGAGGAATATTTTATTTCTAATTAATTTTTTGATAGATATTGTGGAGGGCTTCTACTTTGGAATCTCATCTTAATGCAAGGCTTTCTAGGTCACGCACACATCAATCACCAAGGTGCTGCAAGACATCAACTATCATTAGCATCAACAAAGAGATGAAGGCTACAACCCTACATCTCAAGTACATTCATTTCTTGTTTGGAGACAAAAAACTTAAGGTATGATTTTCTTATTGATTTAGAAATAAATTTTGGTTTGATTTCAGTCGCACATAATATCCTTCGATTCTATTGTTGTCAATTTATTTTGAAATTATGCTGCCTTAAGTATCATAAATTCCAACACACATCTCTGTAAAAAAAAAAAGGGTAGAATCTCCAATGAAAATTTGCAGCTGACGTGGATGTGCATTTGGTGAAATAGACAGATTATTATACTTCATCTGAAGACCGAAGAGGTAAACCACAAAAAAAAAAAAGGGTTAGGATGGGATGGGATGGGATGACATATTTAGAGGGGGTAGTGTGACTAAGATTAAGGACTTGTTGTTGAGTGTGTAAAAAGTTCTAAAGTTGCTTTCAACTTTTTCAAGTAATGAGAAACTGGTAATTTCCAATTATATTTCCACTTTTATAATCTTTCAATGTATTGGTGTTTTTACCTTTTCATTTTCCTTTTAAAGAAAATAAAGAATAAATTACTTGGTCTCACTTATTTGGTGACTGTCTCAGATTCCTACCAGTCTTGCCACACTAGGCTTTAAAACCTGGACATGAAGGAACGATCTGGATATGATAAGTACAAAAAAAAAAAAAAAAAGCCCGGACTTGGGTCAATGGAGAATTATGGATAATTTCAATTCCTGTCAATTCAAAATATAAGGCCTAATAAAGGCCTGTATATGGGCCCAAATATAAGCACAAGATATATATGAGGTTGGAACGACAGGAACTAATGGGCCATCATTCTATCATTTCTTTTTTTATTTAGAAGACGACAGAACTATTTAACCTAAATGAAAAGAGAACTGGAGGGGAGGTTTTCGGAAGAAATTCAAACAGCTTAATTGTTTTGATTTGAATCGATTTTTTTTTATATGAAACGAAAGAGTAGAACTATCCATCGAATTGGTCTCAAACGACAAATCTAAACCGTTGAAATCCGCCTACCTTACAAGTGATGAATTTAAGTATAACAATTTAATTTTGAAATTAATTTTGCATAGAATCAAGTAGTAAAAAAAAAAATTCAAAAAATGAATGTATTAAAATTAATTTATTAACTTTTTAATTTTGACTGCTTGACTTTATACTAAATTATTTTGAATGTTTAAAATTTCACACATAGACTTCAATTTGTAGTTTGTGATTCGATTGACTTCAATTTGACCAAAAAAAAATAGAATAATGCGTTCAATTGAAATTCGTTATGAAACAAATTAAATCAGTTCAGTTCGAATCTTATTCAAACTCTAATTCAAACTGGAGTAAGTTTGATTTGGTTTGATTCAATTTGTTTGCAGCCCTACCTTTTGTTATAGAATTTTCATATATTAATGAACAAATATTGTGACAACTTGCACCCCTCCCTGTTTAAATCCTGTTTTAAAAAATAGTAATATGTTCAAAGTTATACGTACAGATATTATGCGTCAACGATTTGTTTCGGATGAATTTTTTGTTTTCGCAATTATGTAAGGTCTCGGGGGATGGATATTCTTCTTATTTGGTGATTATATATGGTTTTTAATACGTGAATCACTTGAAAAATAAATTAATGGCAGCATGCTTTGACAGAATTCAAAGAGGAGATTAGGTCCAGTTATAAATTCCAAATTCCAGTACCATTATCCGGGTAACTCTATTAACAAAGTTGATTTGACTTCGTACAGCGCAGTAGCAATAGATTCGTTCCAAAAAGTGTAAGACTGTGTGCTGCATGAAGTTAAATCAGATTTGTCAATATCTTTATCCATTTATCCTCTGTTGACACTGACAGTGCCCGTAGTACCACGCTAGCGTTGCTATTTTTTTCCGTTTCCATCACGTAAATCAAGTTTTCTAACTCTTCGAGTCAAAAGGTACTGGATACCTCCATTTCATCAATAGATAAAGGATTTAATTTTTTTTTCCTTTGTGAAATGTGATCTTTTTTAAAATAAAATCTGTCATATAAGTTGGACCGATAGAGGTTTTAAATAGCGCTGCTACAGCGTTTTAGGACCATAAAAGATATGACGTTATCAACACTATTCCACGCTATAGTGCCGCTATTTGAGTATAACACTGTTTTCTTAATCAGTCTGCTATGATGCGATAAACGCTATTTAAATTTTTGCTTATACATACCTCCTATTAGGGTTTAGATGCTAAAAGAAACAACGAGGAAACATTATATATTTTCATTCTATGGGTCGATGAGATAAATTGACCTATGTGATTAATGAAATTTATCGTGCAAATAATATGACTTGTAAGTATACATCTACGGAAATTTTTAAATATATCATTCTTCAAAAAATAATAAACCAAAACACCATTTTTTCGTCAAAATTATAAAAATGACATGACTGCATCTAGACAAAGCGGCCACTGTGGCTTAAGTACCAGACGGCCTATGTTGTGACATTGCGTGCCGTGGGATTATATCAGCTATCCCAGATGGCCGAGGAAAATGCTGACGAGGGATTGTGCTCTGGCCACGTTGAGCGATGGCGTCCTGAGACCCACTCATTCCATCTCCCCCACGCTAAACGTAACGACATGTTAGTTTCATCCGACAAAAATATACATCTTTTCAAAATAATAGACAAAAAAAAAACAATTACAATTATTTTTAAAACAACAAAAAATAACAAATAAATCAAAACAAAACAAAAACAAAAAAAATACATTCTGGAAAAAAAAAAAAAAAAAAAACTAGGTAGCTGCAGCCCCTAGAAGCGGCCCAAAAATCTGCTTGCTTTGCCTATATGCGGCCACGTTTCTAGCAGATGTGGCCATGTTATATTTATAATTTTGACGAAAAAATGGTGTTTTAGTTTATTATTTTTTGAATAATGATATATTTAAAAATTTCGGATACATCTATGCATGATACGAATTATTTTGTTAAAATTTTATTTAGAAGTCACGTCCATGCAAAAATTCAAAAAACATCATGCAAAATTGAGTCTTTTGTTCGTTTACCATTTCAATTTCCCAGTTATGAAGGGAATGAAGAGTTTGCTTAGTGATGAGCTGCGACTTCCTTCTAGTTCTCTTTAATTATATTGGAAAATTAACACTAATGTCGTCACCAGCAAAATTAGAAATGGGCCAATAATTATTTTCACAAACTCACCTTGTAAATTAATATCTGGATGAAGGTTATTTCCAAATTATCTTGAAATGCAATTTTAACTATTGAATTATATTGTTAATGTAAATATTATAGGATGTGCATATTTTCTTTAAAAGAAAAATATTTGTTGGCAGTTGTAACACGACATGTTTGACCAACTTACAATTAATATTTATTTGCAAAATATAAACAACAGTTTATTGTTTATACTCATTATCACAATTATTTCTTAAAAAACGCATTTAACTACTGACAGACAGACAATTTACAGTTTATTCAATTTTGTAACTTAACCTGAGATTGTTAAGAGATATTTAAAAGCACCTAGAAATATTATCATGGAACACCAAAAGCCAAGTGTAGAAAATTTTAAACTCTCAACTACTTTTCCAATACAATTAAAAGTTATTGCAAATAAAAACATTGGCAATTAATCTAAATGTGAATATTTAACAAACATGCTATTCCTTTTATAAACATTCTTTTTTAACAAGAAAAAAAAATCTTCTAATGAACAAAAATTCTCTATTATCTAATATATCTCTTCTAAAAAAAAAATTTTGAAGGGAAAATTGGTTATTTGTCAATTTAAAACCTTCAAATTGTCAAAATGTCACTCTAAACTTTGAAATTGTAAAAATGCCACTCCAAACTTCATTAATTCCTAATTTTGTCATTTATACTCAATTCTTATACTATTTTTATTAAAAATTAACTAAAAAATATTGTTTTGAAATGTGTATTTCAGAATTGCACAACCTGATACAGAAATACATATTTCAAACAGTATTGTTCAGTTAATTTTTAATAAAAAATAGTATAAGAATTGAGTACAAATGGCAAAATTACAAATTAATGAAACTTGGAGTAGCAGTTTTACAATTTCAAAGTTTGGAGTGGCATTTTGACAATTTTTTCTTTTTTGAAATATGGGTTGGGCCCTTGAGTGTCAAGCCATCCAACACATTTCAAATCTCTATGTATTAATATAGATTTTCTCAAAAAAAAAATGTATTAATATAGAGGATTTCTCTATTTCGTGGGTTTCGAACCCATGATTTCTCAAATAGAAGTCATGTACATTTATTACTAGATCGAAGACAAATTCTTATCTCTTCTAAGAACATCTTTATATCGTTTTTCAGAAATTTCTCCTCTAAAGGACCATGCCAAGTAATTAAGAACACTTTCTGTAATTTTAATTATAGCATTGGAGTATTTGTCAAATGTTCTCAGGTCATATATATATAGAGAGAGAAAGAGAGATGGGCTACGGTGAGTTGCGAAGTAAAGCGATTATTTTACTTCATGCTCATATTTTGCGATTTTAAAGTTCAAAACGTCAATCCGAATCATTCATCTTGTTCTCCATATTGAAATGTGCTTGGAGACCAAATTTTACATTTTTTGGAATTTTTTTACTATTTATTAAGCAATTTTGAAAGTCGTTGATCTGATGGTTCAGAAAATTTTGCTTTTTTTTACTTTTTATAGCAAAACAGCAATTTTAAAAAATGCTTAATAAATAGTAAAAAAGTTCAAAATATATAAAATTTGATCTTCAAGCATATTTCAATATGGATTAAACAACTACCAATTCAAATCGGTTGTTTTGACTTTCAAAATAAAAATACAGCGTGAAATAAAAACGCGTTTTACTTTGCAACTCACTGTAGCCCATCTCATTCATATATATATATATATCCGACTGCAATTTTGATTTATCTCATTCTCAGAAAACAGAATACTGACAAGTAAATGTTTTTAATTTGAAAATTATGCACAGGGACAGAAATATCTAACATTTGTATCTGTCATGAGAGTTCCTTATAGACTTGTTCAATTTATGATAACTCTTAACAGGACACTTTTATAGCTGAAACAGTCAAGACTCAAGAGTTCATGTCTGATAAGTAATAGTTAATGGGAAGGTATGAAAAGAGTGTCGGACTAAAATTGCATGCATAGACTATTTGGCACCTTTAATTAGAATGAACCTGATAGATTAAACATTCCTTGATGAAGAAATCTGTGTGGTGGAAATTAATTATTATTTTATCTAGGTTATCCTTTTCAGAGTCCAATAAACCTGGTCATACGTGATACAACTACAAGTTAAAAAGTGTAATTAAGCTCCATTGAATTAATGAAACTGGAGGTAGCAGGTGTGCAACGTTGTGCATTCGTCAAACCAACAGAAATTAATTACAGCTATTTTTTTTTAAATATTTTTTTAAATTTGAAAAATGGCAATTTTTTTTTTACAACACTGCTCTTACCCGTTAGAACCTCGATCTATCAATGAGAATATATACTTTCTGCAAACAAGGACAACTATTTGTTACGATCTAATTGATAGTTCAAAAAGTTTGCTCTTTACCATCGAATTTAACTGTAGGACTGTAGCGTTGCTTTTTCACGTACAATAATAGTGTTTTCAATATGATCTGACCTTCTCTTTCCTTTCTCTTCTTTTATCGTAATGTTTGTTGTTTAAATATATGTATATATGACGATATGGAGACATATAAGGCTGCTGGCTGCTGGTTTAAATTCCAAACCAAACTGACAGTGTCATTTTGACTTCTTAATTTTGGTCTGAAATTCCGATGCTATCTTAGTTTTCATCAGTTGAGCTGCGAGTTAGAGATAATTTTTCTAAGTTAAGAGCGATGTTTATTTTTTTATATTTTAATAAAGCGTATTAACAACAAAAATAGCCTTACGCCTAATTAATTAATAAATAATTAATTCACGCATACATTCATTCAATAATTTATTCATACACAATTACAACACACAAGGTATTGATATGAAACATACAAATCTACTTTGTTCCTACAAAACAAAGTTAAGAGTAGAATTGCATACATATATACATCTTTTATATATTTTAGTTAATTCCCTTGTCTCAAGCACATGTAGTTCACTAAATCATTCAAATTTCTTTAAAATGATTTATAATTACATGTTACAAACCGTTATGCATGCCTTTTTAAGTCAATCCAATAGAAAATCATTTATCACTTAAATGATATTATAATAATTCTAGACATAGAACTAAAAAAGTTTCTAAAATTTATATGAATCATTTTAAACATTTAAAAGTCATATAAAATATTTAGAAATTATTAATTGACTAACGCCTCCTTAATCAGTCATTTAAACTAATTAAAATCTTAACTAACAAAATATTAAAATTTTAATTTTCTATTATCTTTTTTTTATGATATAAATAATTTAGTGAAATAGATTTTAAAAAAAATCAACTTCAAACAAAATGATTTGTACATTTTCAAAACTAGTCGGGAACAACCAAGGTTCATTTCACGCTATTCTAACCTCTATCCATTAATCATTAAAATTGTACAAATCTATAATATTTTTGTATAGATAACTTATATTATGTGGAAATTAGACTTCCATACATTTAATTTGATATAAAGAACACAAAAATTCATGTAGCCAAATTTTCTAAATCGAACTTTTAATCTGATCAAAAACTGGGACTGTTCACTGGAATTTCAGCAACATCCCGGTTTTGTTATTTTTGTACAACATTATAGATATGTGTAAAAACCTGATCTATATTTTTTGTAGCCTTCTATACATCAAAAATTGATGGTAGAATTTTATAAAGTACAAAAATAATTCATCTAAAAGTCCATAGCAATATTAAAACCGAAAAGGGTCTCAAAGCACGCAATATTGAACTATATGTCACAAGATAGATTAACTAAGCACTTATGCATCAAATCACATAATCAAAATGGTCCAAATTAGCATAATAGAGAGCCCAAAGCTCTGATACTACTGTAGGGAGGGATCTAGGGTTACACAGCTGCCTCATCTCAATTTGCTCTCTCTCCTTCTTCATTCAACTCCACCATTTCTTGTAGTATTTAGTCTTAACACAACATCTGTCCTCTCTCGGTTCTACCGTGTTACACTTAGGGGCACCTCTAATTGAACAAAAACTGAAAATAAATTGCAATTGAAAGTAAATAGATGAGTTTAGAGAAATTGACACGCGGGATGATAACGGAGTTCGGCAAAACAATGGCCTACGTCTCCGGGGCGTCGCAACCTCTTTCTAGGTGCGCCTTTCTATTACCCAATATGAAAGGATTACAATTGTGAACCGTGAGCCCTTACAAAATGGGAAGTCACGACCAACGAGAGATGAGTGCCGGCGAGCCCTTACAACCAAGGGAAGTCACACGAGCAACTCGAGGTTTGAGCCGGCAAGCCCTTACAAACAAGGGAAGTCACACAAGCTACTCAAGAACAAGAGAAACACTCAATAGATTACTCTAACCTAATCTAGATCAAGATTAGTGAAGTAGGTTTGAGGTTGCTTGAGGGATTTTGAAGTTTTAAGCTCTCACAACAATGGAGTAGGCTAAGCTCTCAGAAAATCGCTTTAGAAATGATTAGGGTCGGCTGAGATGGATTTGAAAGTGATCCCTTCAGTCTATTTATAGTGGCAGCTCAAAAATGAGCTGTTTGACATAAAACGTTACCAACGTTTTATTAAACGTTACCAACGTTTTATTAAACGTTACCAACGTTTTATTAAACGTTACCAATGTTTTATTCAAATACGATTTAGGGTTTTAATTCTCTGACAGCTTAGAAAACGTTACACAACGTTTTATAACCGTTGTAACGTTTTACAAACGTTATAACGGTTGTATAACGTTATAACGTTATAACTTAATTCTTTTGAGGCTTCTGATTATTATAAAACGTTACCAACGTTTTAAAAACGTTAATAACGTTTTATCTCAATTTAATCAACCTCACACATACTTTACCAAGCATTTGATTTTACAATATGTATTCTTGATAAAGGTCTTCATGATTTCTTCAGTCCAAGCTTATTATTCAACAGTTCTTACTCTTCTTGGACCTACATATTCTCAAAATAGAAGAAATCGTAAAATTCAATAATTGTATGTTTTTACAAATTAGTCAAATAGACGTAAAAGATTATTGTACGAACAACAATTATTAAACGTTACCAACGTTTTATTCAAATACGATTTAGGGTTTTAATTCTCTGACAGCTTAGAAAACGTTACACAACGTTTTATAACCGTTGTAACGTTTTACAAACGTTATAACGGTTGTATAACGTTATAACGTTATAACTTGATTCTTTTGAGGCTTCTGATTATTATAAAACGTTACCAACGTTTTAAAAACGTTCATAACGTTTTATCTCAATTTAATCAACCTCACACATACTTTACCAAGCATTTGATTTTACAATATGTATTCTTGATAAAGGTCTTCATGATTTCTTCAGTCCAAGCTTATTATTCAACAGTTCTTACTCTTCTTGGACCTACATATTCTCAAAATAGAAGAAATCGTAAAATTCAATAATTGTATGTTTTTGCAAATTAGTCAAATAGACGTAAAAGATTATTGTACGAACAACAATCTCCTCCTTTTGGCGATTTGCAAAAACATACAATGTGAGTAAGTGCATAAATCGAAAATTTTCAGAAAAAATAGTTTATCCAATTTTGATTTTGCATTCAATCCATTTGTACCAATTTCTCCCCCTTTTGGAAATCGACGAAAGGGTGAAAAAAAATTAGCACTAATTTTCAGTGCTCCCCCTCAAATTATACACTCCCCCTCAATTTAGTAATATGATACCGATAAAGCCCAAATGAAATAAAATTGAGGGATTACTCTAGCATTTTATACGACAATTTACAAGTTCATTTCAATTAGCAATAAAAATGATTGTCAATTTGACAAATTGATTCATATATATCATAATGCACATAACAATGAACACTAGCCAACGTTTGGTGAGAATACTGTGTTTTTACCTAAAATGTTATAATGTTTGTGTAACGTTTTTGTGAAGCTCTTGGACTTTTGAAGCCTCACAAAACGTTACCAACGTTTGGAAACCGTTACAACGTTTTCATTTGTACTTTTGCAATTTTGATCCCTTGTCAGATAACCGTTGTAACGCTTTAAAAACGTTACCAACGTTTTGAATGAAACTTTTACAATGTTAGCCCCTTGTCAAATAAACGTTGCAACGTTTCCAAATCGTTACAACGTTTATGGAGTATAATTTATCTCAAAATTTTGGCTAAGTATTGGATGCAAAACGTTACAACGATTTCAAATCGTTACATAACGTTTTTATTGTTCTTTCGGACTTTTGGAGATTCACAAAGCATTACCAACGTTTTCAAAAACGTTATAACGTTTTGTTCCTGCAGGACAGTCTTTAAATGAACTATTTTGATTGCAATTAATTATATTGAAATAAGTTATGAATATGTCTATTCTCTAAGTTCAAGCATGCCTAATTTACATCGTAATTCATTGTGTTGTTGAGTATTTGGTGTTTTTGTGAATATATGGCAATTTGTTCTTTGGTGTTGATATGTATGAGTTCAATTTCACCTTTTTCTATATGATCCCTAATAAAATGATGCCTTATCTCTATGTGCTTGGTTCTAGAATGAAGCACCGGATTTTTTGATATCATTATGGCACTAGTATTGTCATACATAATTGGTATGTTGCGGAAGCGAATTTCATAATCATTTAGAGTTTGGATAATCCATAAAATTTGTGTACAACAACTATCAATGATCAAAGTATTCATTACAAGATTTAATCAAACACTCCTACCTTGTTTAATCTCCCCCTTTGTTTTTAGCAATTTGAATAAATTAGGGAAGATTTTGTATGAATTTAAACTAGTTTAGCTTTAGGAATCCAAACAACATTTGGGTTGTTGTCTCCATTCCTAAACCTACACTCTAAGGAGGTATGACCAATTTTGCAACAATAATTACAAAATGTAATTGATGGCTTTTGACCAATAGAACCTTGTTTGAAAGTGGCATGGTATTTTGTTTTCACTTCATGAATTTTGTTCTTTGGATTAACAAATGACATATTTGTAACTCTAGATGTGACACTTTTGGTGTTATTAGACTCAATTCTATTGTGATGTTGGGGAACATTTTTTGTTAAACCATTTCTTTGAGTTTGATTTTGTAAAATATTTTTATTTTTGAGTTCATAAAACCATCCATCCGGTCCTTTGAAATAAGTTTTGTTTGACCATTTTGGATTAAATATGTTCCTATCACTATTTTGAAAATTTTTGTTCTTATAATTTTTATGATTATACTTATACCTAAATGCATGATTTTGTTTAGCATTTGAGGTTTGAGAGGTATTCCCTTTGTTTGACTCCTTTTGTAAGAAATTATTACCCTTTTTGGTAAAAAATTGATAAGTGGAATACTTATCACAATTAAACTTAAGTTTACAATTTTTGGAGTTTGAAGTTTGTATATGTTCCCCTTTTCCTTTCGGGCCTTGTATGTGGTTAGATTCGAATGAGGATTGACCCTTCTCGAATCCAAGACCAATTTTATCCATTTTGCGATAAGATTGCCCATTGATCAAACTATCCACATAATAAGGATCTAGACTAGTGACATTTGAAAATTCACTAGGAGACCTTAATGCCCTATTTTCGGTCTCTAAGGTTTGAACTTTAACCTTTAATATGCCTATTTCACCTATGTGCGATGCTTTTAATTTTTTATTTTCAAGTTCTAACATATCATTTTTAGCAATTAATTTTTGGATAATACCTTCCTTTTCAACCAAGGTTCTATTTGAATCATCAATAAGAGATCGCAACCTAGATTCATTAGCATCGTGCATTAGGATTTTATTTGTGAAAGTGCTTGCATCATTGGTTTCTAACCGATTGGTACACAAGTCATGGTTGGTCTCATTTGTAAGTATACAATTTTCAATATCAATTTCTCCACTATATTCTTCACCACCTTCATTTACAAATTCTTGTTCGGTCTCATAACCATCAAGACTAAGAGTTGAATGTACCTCATTTGCGAAGCTAATTGAGGCTTCAATTTCATCACCTTCCTTATTGATGTTTCTTGATTTGACAAGGTCTTTAAGGAATTCAATGGTGGTCTCATCGGTGATATTTTTGCTTGCAATAATCGAGTCGACATCAATTGCCGAGAGACCTTCATCTACACTTGCCATCAATGCAAGGTTTGTCTCTTGTTCATTTTCCGACTCCGTGTCGGATTGCTCCACCTCGCTCTCATTCGAGAATAAAGCTTGCAAGGCTTTAGCCTTTTTCTTGGCCTTGTACCCGTCCAATTTGAAGCAAGTTTGAGTGGTGTGCCCTTTTCTATGACATGCGAAGCACATCACTCTTTTGTTCTTCTCTTCTCGTTCGTTGTTGTAATTTCTTTCGAGATCTAGCATGTCTTGAAACATTTTGGATAGGAGAAGGGTGTTTTTGGAGGTTTCATGATCAATTTTATTTATAAATTGATCATTTGAGAGACAAGTGTTTGATGAGCTAGAAGGTTTTCGGTTTTGAGCCGGAAAGGCCATGGTTTTGAATTTTGAACTTTGCTTTGGGTTTCCGGATTGCCGAAGTTTCTCTTCGAAGCTTCGTAAGTGTGCATAGAGGTCATCCGGTGTGAGTGAGTCATGTGTGCCTTGGATTGCTTCTAGCGCACTCACCAAGCCGGACCATTTGTCTCTCATGAGCATAATCCTCAATAGCTTCCCTACAATTTTATTGTTAGAAAGCGGTTCTCCCAATTCGGTAAATTCATTTTGGATATGCATATGTCTATTATACATATCCTCAATGCTTTCGCCATCTTCAACCTTAAAGGTTTCAAATTTGGCTTCTAAACCAGTTAATTTGGTTCGTTTAATTTGGGTATTTTCCTCATACTGATTTACAAGGGCATCCCACATTTCTTTTGCGGTTGAAGAGCTACCAAGGATCAAGGCAACCGATTCACTAACCAAGTTAATTATGGCATTAATTGCAAGATCATTGTCTTTCTTGGTTTGTTTGGATTCGGGAGTCTCGATTTTAATGTCGGTGGTAGTGGTAGTGAATATTGGTGTATACCCCTTGTTAACCACATCCCATAACTCAAGAATGTTTAGATAATTGATCATGGTTTTCTTCCAATGCATAAAATTTTTGGTCGAATTGCCAAAAATTAGGGGTTCCTTCACGGGTCTATAGGGTACCATTTTGACAAGTTGATCTAACTCTAATTAAGTGTGTCTTAATTCGAGTAACTTGCTCTGATACCACTTTGTTACACTTAGGGCACCTCTAATTGAACAAAAACTAAAAATAAATTGCAATTGAAAGTAAATAGATGAGTTTAGAGAAATTGACACGCGGGATGATAACGGAGTTCGGTAAAACAATGGCCTACGTCTCCGAGGCGTCGCAACCTCTTTCTAGGTGCGCCTTTCTATTACCCAATATGAAAGGATTACAATTGTGAACCGTGAGCCCTTACAAAATGGGAAGTCACGACCAACGAGAGATGAGTGCCGGCGAGCCCTTACAACCAAGGGAAGTCACACGAGCAACTCGAGGTTTGAGCCGGCAAGCCCTTACAAACAAGGGAAGTCACACAAGCTACTCAAGAACAAGAGAAACACTAAATAGATTACTCTAACCTAATCTAGATCAAGATTAGTGAAGTAGGTTTGAGGTTGCTTGAGGGATTTTGAAGTTTTAAGCTCTCACAACAATGGAGTAGGCTAAGCTCTCAGAAAATCGCTTTAGAAATGATTAGGGTCGGCTGAGATGGATTTGAAAGTGATCCCTTTAGTCTATTTATAGTGGCAGCTCAAAAATGAGCTGTTTGACATAAAACGTTACCAACGTTTTATTCAAATACGATTTAGGGTTTTAATTCTCTGACAGCTTAGAAAACGTTACACAACGTTTTATAACCGTTGTAACGTTTTACAAACGTTATAACGGTTGTATAACGTTATAACGTTATAACTTGATTCTTTTGAGGCTTCTGATTATTATAAAACGTTACCAACATTTTAAAAACGTTAATAACGTTTTATCTCAATTTAATCAACCTCACACATACTTTACCAAGCATTTGATTTTACAATATGTATTCTTGATAAAGGTCTTCATGATTTCTTCAGTCCAAGCTTATTATTCAACAGTTCTTACTCTTCTTGGACCTACATATTCTCAAAATAGAAGAAATCGTAAAATTCAATAATTGTATGTTTTTGCAAATTAGTCAAATAGACGTAAAAGATTATTGTACGAACAACATACCGTCTGTTAGTTTGTAATAATCTAGAAGTCAATAATACGTTAATTTATCATAAAGCTTTGTTCATGAATTGGATGATTAATATCATTTTGTTGCCTTGAGTATTATTGCATTTATGGATCATTTCGAGTTCATGACTGAAATTGTAAAACTCCATAATATAGATGATATATACTCTTAATCTTAAAAGGTCACTGACCAAGGTAATTAGCAGGAACACTAATTATCGCTATAAGGTTAGTATGTGGATTAAATGATGGTCAAGTTTTACAGACCATAGACAAGAAGTTGTCATTTTAATCACATAGATATATGTTCCAGGAACATGATATCTGACAGACCCCGAATGAAACATTATACGGAATTGTGTTCGTGTCATTAATGCTTTCATTCAGTGTTAAGTTCTAAAGTATGAGGTATTCATCTTTCCTACTAAGAAATGTATATGTGTGATTGTTATCAAACGCTGTCGGTAAAATGCAGTTATAACGGTAGCTCTTCGGTATACATGGCTTAGCTGAGGTAGTGATGGTTTACCAAAAGTACTATTGTCCCTCGTATCTCTATACGAGCTATAGCATCACTGGGCCCCTTGATAGAGTAAGATTATCAGCGCGCGGTATGATTACAAGAGTAATCATATTTGATAATCTGCTCAAGATCAAGAAAAGATTAAGTTTACAAGGATGACACACACCTACCTTGAAACTAATCTGATAGCTATGTGACAAAAGAATTAACACGAGTAAATTGTTTACTGGATCGTGATATTGTACTGTACAACATCATCTGTGTAATTGGATGGTCATGATGTGTTGCCAGATGCCGCTCATGATTATAGAAGTTAAAACAGTTTTAACTCTATTTACCAACATAACACAGATCCTATTGGGTCACACCATATAGGAGTTAATCGGAGAATCTTATTGTGATTGATTATAAATTGGTTATGATCAATAGTAAGATGGTTATAATTAATTATACGTGTTATAATTAAATTATAAATGTTATGTAAAAATAACAAGCAAAAACATTGGTTAATTTATAAACGTGTGTGACACGTTGTATAAAAGTTAACCGGTTAATTTATAAATGTGCAGGACACGTTGTATAAATTACCGAAACAACAACCGCAAGAAAAATATATATAATTGTTCAGAATAATTATACGAATATTATTTGTGTTCGGACCGAGGGCATTCGAGTCTTTTCAGATTCGTCCTTATCCGCATGACATGTCATCGATCCTATCCAGATGACACGTCATCGATACCGAAACAAACAACCGCAGAAAAATATATATAATTGTTCAGAATAATTATACGAACATTATTTGTGTTCGGACCGAGGGCATTCGGGTCTTTTCAGGTTCGTGCTTATCCGCATGACGTGTCATCGATCCTATCCAGATGACACGTCATCGATCTTATCCACATGTCATCATCCTTATCCATTCGATGGCATATCTTGTAAATAGGCATATGTTGAGGGGTATTTCGGTCTTTTGCGAACCTCCTCAAAAGCCTATAAATAGAGGTGGAGGGGTAGAGAGAAAACTCACTAATTCACTTGTATCGTTTCGTGCAGAATCGAATCGGTTTTTCTCTCTTTCTCGGTTTCTCTCCCAAATAGTATTTCGGTTGAGAAAAGAAAGTTATACGTAGTTAACGTATAATCTTGCGGGTTGTTGTGGAGTATATTTACGGGGTCGATGAATAGTATTTTACCGAATTTCGCGGTATTTCAGTTTTGCTCATTGATGAAACTGAGTAACCGAAAATTCGTGTTTACGGGTTTTCGTCTTTTCCCCGTGAATAGTGTTTTTGCATAATTCCGCGGTTTACGGTATTTCTGGCAGAAGAAATAAACCGCTCTCTGGTTAGTCCTGGTGGATAACCGATAGAGGCATCAGACGTCTGATGCTCCGAGACGAGTCGATTCCTTCCGTGATGTAGCTCTACACGCTCGGTCTGCATTCCAACTGTGATTTGGAAACAAGGTATAAACATGTTATATTAATCTATTTAATTGGTAAGTAGATTAAAGTTTTAGAAATCAATCATGGAGTAGATCTGTAAAAGGATTAAATTGGGTTTTGATGCCAAAGGAATACTGAAGGTGGATCGCCTTGGAAAGTTTCCTGACATACCCCGTTTAATCCTGAGCTTAAGTTGGCCGTAGAAATTTTTGTTCTACGGTCATTCCGCACCTTAAGCCTAAACGGGTTTTGGTTACCGCGAAACCCCAAAAGTGGTATATGAAACCCAACACCGTCTTCAGCGGAGAGGAGAATAAGAGAGGGGGGAGAAACCGGAGCCTGGAGTGCGGTATTATCGGAGTTTGGAACGTAGAGTTCATATCTCCATAGAAACACGACAGTAATTAGATTTGATCGTCGTCGGAGTGAGATAGCGTTAGGGTGATCAACACCTCGATTGGAGTGTGATAGTGAGTAGATCTGGTCGTTGTTGGAGAGCGGCGACGGTTGAAGAAGCGGATCCGGTCAAGGAGTGAGATGGCGATTAAAGTATTACGGTGATCAACATCTCGATTGAAGCGCGACGGTAAATAGATCCGGTCACCGTCGAAGAAGCGCATTCAGTCGTGGAACGAGATGAAGATTATAATACTTGATTATATTTTATGAGAATAAAAAAAAAGTAAATATAGAAATTACGCTCATTTGACCTATTGTAAATACGTTTTTTTATCAATAAAACTGTTAAATGGTATTTAAAACTACTAACCTTTAAAAAAAATTAGTTATATAAAATATGTACTAAAAATGATTGAATATATAACTAAAATATATATTAGTGTAAGTTAAGACAGTTATTTATTTTTGTATCATGAAGTTTTGCTTCTAGTTAATTAGAAGCAGAGATAAACTTTCAAATAATGAGAGTTGGACGTAAATAGGTGTAGAATTTTTATACTACAAATGTGATCAATTCTATATTAGCCATAACATTTTATTCAAAACTAATTAAAATATGTGTGCACTTAATCTACACAAATTTTAAAAGTTATACGTGCGAATGACGGACAGGGCATCAAACGGCCTCTATCATGTCATCCTTAGCATTAGCGCTAAAGTCGAATAACAGGATGTAGGTGAATTGCATAGTGACTCCTACTCAAGACATATCTTGTATCAACTAACAACCAGCACTTTTGGGCAATGCGATGGTGATCACGAGAAATATGAAAAGTAGTTCACTTTCCACGCACTAAAAGGGAATGAAGATAGTCAGCAAGTACTACGGATTTACAATTTTTGTCAATTCCAACTGTTCTCCAAACACCTTGCCGGGTTGGAATCCTCTGTTCAAATTCACATTATCAAATCGAGAAAAAGAATTTGGTCCTGTTCATATTCGAATTCGAATAGATGATCGATTCTGGCTGCTCAGACTCTTTACTACAGTAAACATAAAGGTACTGATTTGTCGATGTTGTCGTCTGTCTTTTTTCTTGTCTAATCGTTGCTGTTGAAAGCTCCCATTTTTCTTTTTCTTTTTAAAAATTGTAATTTTCTTGGATTATTGGTTCGGCCTTATCCCGATGAGCCCCGACATTTTTATTAATATCCAACTGAAAATATATTTTATAACATTTATCCATGTTTCTAATTTTTTATTAAAAATATCCAAACCATCAATTTAATTGGCAGTTCGGAATTTTTTTTTTTTAAGATTTTGAAATTATGTAGTTTGATATAGTTTTGAATTTTTGAATCATAAATTTATGCTTTCGATGACTTTTGAATCATAAATGAAATCATAATTAATTGAAAATATCAACAAAGGCACAAAATACTTTATAACTACATTTTAGAAGATTTGCATACGTAATTCCTGATATATCACTTTGAATTTTGAAAAAAAAAATTATCATGTAAAGGACATATATTGAATAATCATAGATAATTTCAATGACATATAAATAAAACCGTAATTCATTAAAAAAGATGTATAGTTTCGATGATTTTTGAATCATAAATATCTGATACTGGTACGAATAAAAGACTGTGTGGTTTGAGATTTTTTCTATTTATAACAAGATTCTTAAATCATAAATATAACCATTATTTTTATTATTCCAAATAAGATGCTTTCGATGATTTTTGAATCATAAATATCATAATCCATGGAAAACATCAACAAAAAAGTTTAGAACAAGATAGTGAAATCTAACAGGAGATGTTTTTGAATTTAAAAAAAAAATTACCGTGTAAATGACATATATTGAACAATCATAGATAATTTCAATGATATTTGAATAAAAATTAAAAAAAAAATAAGCAAACACACACACTAAATAGTAATGCATTTTAATTATTATTCCAAATAAGATGCTTTCAATGATTTTTGAATCATAAATATCATAATCCATGGAAAACATCAACAAAAAAGTTTAGAACAAGATTGTGAAATCTAACAGGAGATGGTTTTGAGTTCTAAAAAAAAAATTACCGTGTAAATGACATATATTGAACAATCATAGATAATTTCAATGATATTTGAATAAAAATTAAAAAATAAGCAAACACACACAATAAATAGTAATGCATTTTAAAGTTATGGTTGTTTAGAGAGTATGGGTGCGTCATTGATATTTTAACGTCATCGATGTTTTAGCAATAATAAAGTTATGGCCGTTTAGATAGCATGGGTACGTCGTCGATGTTTTGGTAATAAAACATCGATGCACTTCTGCCATCGTTAAACCGGGCATAAAGCATTGGTGCGTTATCAATGCTTTTGCATTGAAGCATCAATTTTTTTGAAAAAATTTTAAACAACCATAACTTTGACTAGGAAAGTCGGATTTGTGCATATGATCCCAATTCAAAAAAGGGGGACGAGATGGTCAGGACCTTGCTGGTATTAATTTTTTTCAAAAGCCTAAGGGTTGTCGGCAACAAAGGATTAACAGTAAAGAATTAAGAGCTCAAGAAGGGCTAAGAAACCAATGTTCGATTGTCTTAATCCGTGGGTAAAAGCTAAGGAGGCTAAAGGAAGGGGTATGGGTGTCTTAAAGTTCGGGCAGAGGATTAAGATCCAGATAAAAGGAAGTTAAAGGAGGTGTTATTAATCCGCGCTAAGGAATCGGTGTTCAATAGTATTAAGCGGCTAAGGAAGCTAAATGAAGCAAATTTAGCCTTAAGGAGGCTTAATCCTTTGTTGTCAAACAACCCCTAAGAGATTATGCAAGAATTACCTATATAATTATTTTAAAATATATTTACTATTTATTGTGTGTGTTTGCTTATTTTTTAATAAATTACAGTTTCATTTATTATTCAAAGATCATTGAAATTATCTGTGATTGTTCAATATATGTCATTTACACGGTTATTATTATTATTTTTCACAATTTAAAGAGATATATCAGGAATTATGTATGCCAATCTTTTAAAATGTAGTTATAAAATATTTTGTGTTTTTGTTAATATTTTCAATGAATTATGGTTTCATTTATGATTCAAAAATTAAAAACTCTCCCAAATTATATGATTTCAGAATCTTAAAAAAAATCCTTAAACCGCCAATTTAATAAAAGTTTGGAGACGTGAATAAATGTGATAAAATATATTTTAAGTTGGATATTAATAAAAATGTCGGTGATGAGCATAAAATTTTCCGAATTTTTTTTTTTGTCATCTTTAAAAAAAAAGAACAATCTAACCATTTGTGTGAAGAACTTCAGATTTTACCATTTTCACAAATTGTAAAACTAAACAAAAATTGCACTTATTTTTGGAAATAATTATTAAATAATACAAAAAATAGATAGAGTACCATAGAATTTAAATGTACTAGAAAAAATTATATTTATTTTTAGAAATAATTATTAAATAGTATATGTAAATAGATTGAGTGTTTTAGAATTTGGAAAGAAACAATTGGAAAGCTGCCGCCTAAACAATAAAATTAAAAAAAAACACGAAAATTAATTAGATTATAGTCGATTGTGATCCACTATTTTTCCTCTGGTTAGCTCAAAAAATGTCAGTATAAAATTTTGTAGATAAATCCATACAAAATCTTTTTCAGTACTTTTTTTTTTGCATAAAACACGAGTTAATATGCTTAAATTTAAAACCTACCATCTTTTCTAAAGAGTACTAATGACTTAATTACCAACCAGTGATATAATTTTTTTTGAAACTAGATCTGAAATACCGAAAAGTAACACATTGATAAAAAAAAAAAAGGCCACTTGGATAATTTTGATGTTTAAATATATTTTAATATGAAAATTATGTTGAACTATTTGGATTGATTATTTGAATTATTTGGATCGACTATTTAGATTTTGAATGATGTGAATATTATGTCGAATTATTTGAACTTTGAAAATGAAGATACAAATGATATTTATTTCATAGAGTACAATAGCCCAAATCTTACATGATCATTTTATTATTAAGTTAGCATATTATTATTTTTTTTTTTCACAAAAGTCCTTCTCAGCGGCCAAAAATTCGGCCATTTTTATTAATACCCTTAACAAAAAACTTAATTTTAAAAATATTATTTTGTACCTTTTTTTTCAAAACTATCTCGACCGCCAGGCTCACGGACGGCCCAAAAATAAAAAAAAGGCCAAATTGCCAAAATGCCATGTACATGTATATGTGTATGTGTATGTGTATATGTGTATGTATATGTGTATGTATATGTATATCTCGTATAGAGATAGGCTAATGTGCTTTCGGTAGCATATGGGCCGAAATACACAGTCAAAATTTAAAATTTCAAAATCCAAACGGTCGATTCGAATCATTCATCTTCTTCTCCATATTAATATTTGCTTGGAGACCAAATGTTACATTTTTCTGAATTTTTTTACTATTTATTAAGTATTTTACAAAATTGTTGATCCAATGGTGGCTGCACAAAACAGTAAAACCGTTGGATTAGCGATTTTCCAAGTGGCTTAATAAATAGTAAAAAAATTCAGAAAAATGTAAAATTTGGTCTCCAAGCAGATATTAATATGGAGAATAAGATGAACGGTTCAGATCAACTTTTTGAATTTTGAAATTTCAAATTTGGACCGTGTGTATTTTGGCCCATATGCTACTGAAAGCACATTACCCTATCTCGTATATGTATATGTATATGTATATGTATATGTATATGTATATGTATATGTATATGTATATGTATATATGTATATATTATACATATTATACATATATTATAAAAACTAGAATAAAGGCCAAGTTCTTAATTAGTGTTATATTTAGACTTGTAATATCCAACTGACAAATAAAATCAAAGTTCACCAAAAAAATAAAAAATAAATAAATCAAAGTTATAAAAATTTATGACATAACTTCGTAAATATATCAAATATTTTATTTTTTGGCATACACTCTAAATAAGAAAACTTTTTTCCCACAAAATTATTTAAATCAACATACTAAGATCCCTAAAAAAAAAAAAGAATAGAGAACCACCCATCCAACGGGCGGTCCGCTTGTGTTTTGGACCGCCCATAGGCCTGACGGTTGGGGCATTTTTAATAAAAAAATTCAATGTAGGGTTATTTTTAAAATTAAATTTTTTTGAAGGATATTAATAAAAATGGCCGGCAAAAATATAATTTGATTCATCTACCTTAAATAAAACAACTATCTATATATATTGTTTATATTTATAAATAGGTGTATGTAATGAGATATTTTATATATTGAAATTTTATATTTTATTAAATAATTATTATAATTAATACATTAATAATAAATTACATCCACGTTTCTATGCAAAAAAAAAAGAAATCGTACTAAGCAAAAAAAGAAATCGTACGAATCTCAGAATTGAATAAAAGAAATTAATGTTAATTGACATGCTAGTAATTTGTAGCAGGCTACTGGAGCCTCTGGAGGAAGCTAATAGCTATGGTGCGAGCGCAGTTAATGAATTGCATACCACTGGTAATCATGACAGGCAATTCAGAGTGCGTATCCGCTCAGGTACCTGAGGTGCAATTTAAAAGATCGAACGGTCGAGATTAATCCCAGTTGGGCCAAACTCAATCCGGAACCGGTTGGACTGTAGGGGGTCTGCTTTGAGATGTGTATCACATGCAAAGAACGGTTCAGATTTATAGGTTGCACCTCAGGTACCTGGGGTTATACGGATTCGGCAATTGAGGCATACATGACTCCCACATTAACTGCGCTCTTTCTTCACTTTCACAGTATCATCGAAGAAAGTACGCAACGCTCGATGCCACCTATCTGGCTATCTCCGTTCAGATTCCAGATCCATGTTAAAATGTTAAAAATGTGGCATGAAAATCATTCCTCTTTATTGCACCTCAGACCTCAGTAGCTTGTTAATTTCCGGCTGTCTGTTTTGTGGGGTCACTTTTAAAGCTTGCCTAATGCCTATCTATTGTATACGGGAATTGTCTACACTCCCGGCCAATACAATTTTGGCTCTGGGTCCCACCGAAGCGGTGACAAAATGACAAGATTGAATTAGACGTCGAAAGTTAAAGCTTGGTAAAATGTGCTACGGGTCTCCACTTTGTCTCTGATGTGTACTTTCTTTTCCTTGTGGTATGTTATAACAGTAAAAGAAATTAATTTTGCAGGTCTTGTACTTTTTCCGTTCTAATTTTTTTTTTATTGATTGGATACTTGATATATTTTTTTACTTTAAAAATTTGTGTTGTATGCTTGCATCTTAAACAGTGCTATTGTAGATTATGATTCCGTAATCATCTTGGATCTGATGGAACAATTCAGATTTTGTATTGTATGCTTGTACCACATTCTTTTTTTTTTTTTTTTTTTTTTTTGAAAGAATCCCGTATGCCTAGTGTCCAGGGGTTGTAAATGGATACGCATAATTCGGTCTGTATATGGAGATTATCTAAATTTGGATTAAACAGATACAAATAATTATGCATACGGATACATATATTTTTTACATATAGTGAAATAATGGTGATACAGATACGGATTGTTTCGTAAAGGTGTAAACGGCGCGAATATTCAAATGTATCTGGATTTAAAATTGTTCTCAGCTGGTTTTAAATTTACTGTTCTGAATATAAGTTGTTATATGATTATCCCATATTTATTTCAGTCTTATTTTAGCTTTGGTTATGGGATAAATGATAATACGATATAGTTTTCATTTTAATTTCTTTTTCCTTAGTGATGGTGCTACAATAGTATTATTTTTTTCTTTTTTACCTTCATTTATTTACTCTCTATTATTTTTCATTCAAGACTTTAGCTTGTGACTATAGTTTTTAGCCTCTACTAAGTTGGTTTTAGCCCTTGTTTCAAGATGACAACAAGGCACTCGTTTGTCTTTTATATTAATTTTTATTAGTTAATTATAATTTTTTTATTTATCATAATTTTATCTGTATTTTAAAGTGCATAACTTAATTATCCAACAATTATTCATTTCATATCCGTATTTGAATTCATATTCGTAAATTATTCACTATGTATCTAGAGGTGCTATCGGGTCGGGTCGGGTCCGAGTACTATTATATTTTTACCCTTACCCTAAAAGTGTTCGGGTCCGAACTTCGATCCATATACTTATTTGTTTCAAACCGGGTCGGGTCCGAATCTGGATACCTATCTACCCGTAGATATTTCGGGTCCAGTCTTTTGGTTCCGGGTAGATAGATACCCATAACTTATTTGTAAATTAACAGGTCCGATTTGGATACGGGGCGGTTCCGGATCCAGAGCGGGTATAGGTCACGACTCCAAAGCATTTGAGAAATTATTTACATTTAAATATAATTATAATTTCTTAAACATCTCATATAATAAATCATTACAATATAAATTAAAAACTGCTACAAAATAAAAATTACACTATTAATCTTATTCATAAATAATAAAATATATCATGCTACATAGCAAAATAAAAATAATAACTCTAAATTATTAGTTATCTATCTAAACTAAAAAAAATACTATCGTATAAATTCAACATTTGCAAGTACATTATCTTCAATTGTTGATGCCTTTAAACTTGCTTGTTTGCCATCAATTACTCTGTTACCTGTGCTAAAAGCGAATTTTGAAGCTCATGTGTATATATAAACATAGCAAATTGAATTGGAAGTATCATATATTAGATTAGTCATATGAGCAGATTTTTTTTTTATATTAGTAAAATATAGCACAGAAAAACCGAGCTTGTTAAGGCCGTAATTAAGAAGCTAGTGTAAAACAACAGCATAAACCTGGTTAAGTTTTACCAAGCTATAGCACAGCTGAAATATATTATCTAACACAAAAACTTGATGCAGAGTTATTAATATATATTTTATTGGGTATTTATACGGGTATCGGGTCGGGTTCGGTTATGGGTCAGATAATTAAATGATACTCATATCCTACCCATTACAGTATCGGTTCGGATATTAAATTATTAATTTTGTAATTGTACTCATAATTTAATCAGTTATATTTTTTAAACCATACCCTATCAAAATTAATAAGATCCGGATCAGTTCTGGATTGGATCCGGATAATTCGGTAAAACAAGCACCTCTATATGTATCTGTTTAAAGAAAATTCGTTTTTAAATTTTGATATCTATTTACTATTTATATCCGTATCCACTCGTTAAAAGACAAAGAGGGATATGCTATTAACATTATCGGCTCCGTTTTCAACGCTACTACTATCACATTCAGAAGACATGGACAAATACTTTTTTTTTTTTTTTTTTAAAAGAGGCATAAGCCCATTTCATTTGACTGAAATTGGTTTTTAATTACACATGGACAAATACTAGATGGTTTTTTTGGATTTGATATGAATATGAACCTCCAAACAAAATAAAAATGTGCAGAGTACAATTGAATAGTCAATAATAAACTGTACAATTAATCAGACGGCTCCTGGAATCAACATATATGCATCTTCTCTCATCTCTAAATCCACATTCTCCGCATTGACGTATGGTTGGAGTTAATTTTCGGATTTTACTATCGGAATTCAGATCATTCCAATCCACGTTAATAACGTGTGGGATTTTTTAATATTAGTGTGGATTCAAATTGGATGGTCTAGATCTTTAACTCAAAATTTGAGTTAATGCAGAGGATTCGAATTCATCATATAAAACTTGTTTTGTTCATTGTTTCATCAACTCCATAAAGGTTTTTTTATGTTAGCTAGACGGAAACAGAGTAGGTTCGATGGGCATCGGACCTACTCTGGTTTCAACGGGTTCACTCATCGTTGAATTGGTTTTAGAATTTGTACTAGAACTTTCGCATCTGCTTTAATATTTGTGCGCACAGATTTTGAAGCAAATTTGACGGTAGATCTGTCCATCAGAACCAAACCAGGTCCGATGAGCATCGGACCTACACCTTTCTCTAGCTAGACAGCTTAAATTAAATAGCACAATTATATATTAAATTAAATTATTGGGAACATAATATGGAGTTGGAGTAATATGACACTAGTGTTATATAAAACTAAATAACACCACATCTTAAATCCTTAGATCTGCTTTAAGATCCGTACAAAATAAAGTGCTTGAATAGTAAAAGCGGATATTACGGATCTTAAAACAGATCTAAAAATTTAAAATGTGGTATTATTTAGTTTTATATAACATTAATGTCATATTAGTCTAACTCTATAATATGTATGTCTCAATTCTTATGTAGAGAACTGGAGATGGAGGTGGGACCAAAGGAAGGAAAACAGTGTGGAGTTTAGAAGGACGGTGCGCACGTGCGGATGGATCCGGAGGCCATGATTTCCCCTGCGAAATTCGAGACAGAGAAGGGAGAGCGGTGGGAATATTAAAGCCTACATTACAAAATCTCGAGGGCCCTTGGAAAAGAATGTATCGTTGTAATGTCTCTTCTTACTCACTGTACACTATTCATACAACTATACTAATACTGTGTCTCATTCCTCCCTCTCCCTGTCTGTCTCAATTAGTTATTCATTGACATGTGTTTTCTTTATTGTCTTTTAGACCAAGATGACGATACAGGGCAGATTAATTCCACCGTAATCCATCCTAAATTCTATATTATTTAATATATCTTTATAAATAAGAAATTATGCTGATAAGATGCGAATGTTTATTTTTTTTTAAATTATATTTATCCAGAATATTTTTTTATTCACATTTCTTGCGTAATTGCACATATGTGAATCTCTGATTATTGAAAAAAAATTATGAACTTTTACAAAACAAGATATATAGAAGTACAATTGGGATAAAATGCACAATGTGTGTTAATTAATTGAAAATTAATATCTTGTTTTTTTAGTTTTTCTTATTTGAAAATTGATTGAGAAAAAAAGAATAGATTTTTCTGCAACGGTGAAAATATGGTACCCCATTGGATTTGAAGCTCAAACAATTGATTCAATCTCAACTTGGTCTTCATATTAAAACGAGCTTGGAGACCAAATTTTATATATTTTTTTAAATTATGTGCTATTTTTTTAAGAATTTTTGAAAATCACTTTTTTTTTTTTGGTCCAAAAGTTTCTCAAGAAACAATTTAAAAAAAAATTATAAATACATGAAATAATTTCCAAAAAAATGTAAAATTTGATATCCAAACAGGTTTTAATATGGATATAAAGTTGAATGATTTGTATAAACTGTTTGGACTTCAAATCCAACAATTCAAAGTCTAATGCATCAGAATACTTATACATTGCAATGCACAATAACCCAGCTTCATATATTTTTGTTATTTATAATTTTTTTTGTAATGTTTTATATATGATGTTTTAACAAGTGACCTTCTATTATAAGAATCTGGATCTCTTTACGAATACAGGAAATTGGAAACCCATATTAAGATTTGTATAAACTTGAACAACTCACGTCTAACCTTATTCTTTGAATATTAAAATGTGGACTGAATTTTGTTGAAGTTCCTTTTGCGATTTAATATAACACCGTCATGTTAACAAACTTTTAACACTTCGTCATATATATATATAGAAATTGACTTGGGTGACCCATGGCTCACCGAGCGTTTGTACTCTAGGTCGTATTTTTATTTTGAAAGTCCAAACGACCGATTCAAACTGTTAGATGTGATCTCCATATTGAAATGTGCTTGGAGACCAAATTTTATATTTTTTGAAATTTTTTTACTATTTATTAAGGAGAAATTGGATTTATGTCACTCCAAAACTTCAAAATTAAAAAAAATACCACCTCAAAGTTTTGATTTTGTTAAATGCCACTCCAAATCTCAATTATTAAGAAAATTGCCACCATTACCAAATACATGTATAATTTTCAATAAACAATTTGCAATATATGTAAAGTGACAAAAATAGCCTTATCAAATTCCTTTCTCTTCTAACGCGATAGAGCCCCATCCGTGGCTTCCTCTTCTATCGGAATTCCTTTCTCTTCTCCGCACGCGGCTTCCTCTCTGTGGCTTCTTCTTCAAAATTTTATATCGGAATCTAATTTCTGTTTGGATCACCTGTAGGCTTCCTCTTCGTGGCTGTTGTAATAGCAAACTCTCTCTTTTCATTGGCTTCCTCTCCGTGGCTTCTTCTTCTTCCCCTCCGTGGCTTCCTCTCTGACTTCAAAACCCAAATAATTAAGGGTTCTTTTAGAAAGATATTTAATTGAGTTTGTAGAAAACCTAAGCTGGTGATTGCATAATGAGTCCTTAACCCAGTTCACTGCTTCACACTAGTACATTGGAATTGTTGTCCCAGTACCAGTACCATAATTAAGATATGTAAGGTGATAAATTAGGTTGGATTATAATAGTGTATATTATATCCAATATAATGATTAGGCGTTCTAATACTTGATTACTAGTCTTGATGAAGAATCCCCTGTTTTTCTTCCAAAAATAAAAAAAATTGTGATCGATTATAAACTAATCAACTTAACTCGTAAAGAGCAAGTATTACCCAGTATAGACTAGGAATCGATTATAACAAAAACGAATGTCGGAAGAGGAGATTTGTTTTTATTTCGTCTGAAGAGAAGAGAGGAATGAATGTCGTATCGGATCGGACCCTAATGGGTGTAGAAATGAAAGAGTAACTGAGTAAGGGTATTTTTGGAATATACAGAAATACTGCTCAAAATACAATATATTCTGTTTATTTCTAATTACAAATGTATAATAATTTGGTAATGGTGGCAATTTTCTTAATAATTGAGATTTGGAGTGGCATTTAACAAAATCAAAACTTTGAGGTGACATTTTTATAATTTTGAAGTTTTGGAGTGGCATGGATCCAATTTTCCCATTTATTAAACATTTTTGAAAATTACTGTTTTCTGTGAATAGTAAAAACAATAAAATTTTCTAGACCATTGGATCAGCAATTTTCAAAAATGCTTAATAAATAGTAAAAAAATTCCAAAAAAATGTAAAATTTGGTCTTCAAGCACATTTAAATATAGATAACAAGTTGAACGGTTCATATTAGTTGTTTGAATTTTCAAAATAACTAAAATGAGCCATGACTCACCAACACGCTATGAGTCGTAGCTCATTTTAGCCCAACTCTATATGTATGTATGCACACACACACACACACACATATATATATGAGTAAAGCTAATATACACTTAAGTGTACCAATGAACCCATACACTTAACCCTAGGACCGTGCGATTAGCTTTGAGATTCGTATATCACGACTTTTAAAGAAGTTACACGACTTTTAAAGAATCTACACAACTCTCAAAACTAATCGTACGGTTCTAGAGTTAAGTGTATGGGTTCATTGGTACACTTAAGTGTATATTAGCTTTATTCTCTCTCTCTCTCTATATATATATATATATATATATATATATTACTATGCTAGTACGCTAAACTCTCAACTTCCACATTTATTTCCTTTTGAGTGCAAGTTTTCTTTCTTTTGGAAATCCAACCTAGTAAATATATATTTTTATCTAGGACTACACACATATATTAAATATTGAATAATTATATCATTTCTCTAACTCTTGTCCCCCATTTATCCTTGCACACTCTCTCTCTTAATATTAACTTCCTTAACTGTCATTTATTCTGCTAATAACTTCTAATAACAATCGCCACTAATAAATGTTTATATGTTTATTGATGTTCAAAAAAATATTTAACATTGTTTCTAAGAAGTATTTATCATTGTTTCTGAAATGAAGATACATTGATTTGATTAAATATTACTTTTGATAAATTCAATAACAAAATTCTAGAAAGTATTAATCATTGTTTCTAAGAAGTATTTATCATTAGTTTGAGAAGTATTTATTATTGTCCCTGATATGATGATACATTTATTTGTTTAAATATTACCTATTAACAAGTTCAAGAACAAAATTCAAGAAAATATTTATCATTGTTTATGACAAGTATTTATCATTGTCTTTGACATAATTATACATTGATTCGATTAAACATTACTTATTGACAAGTCCAAAAACAAAGTTCAAGAAAGTATTTATTATTGTTTCTGATAAGTATTTATCATTATGTCTGAGAAGTATTTATCATTGTCTCTAACATGATTGTACATTGATTTAATTAAACATTACTTATTGACAAGTTCAAGAACAAAGTATTCATTTTTGTATCGTCAAATATTTATTAATGTAACATAAAATATTTATCTATTCTATTTAAGTCATAGATGTTTTACTTAAAGTTGCAATTAAAATATTTAAAAATAAATATTTATCTATTTATTGATATTCAAGAAAATATTCATCATTGTTTCTGACAAGTATTTATCATTTCATTAGGTGAGAAAATTGTTTATTTAATGGTCCCCAGTTGTGTGGGAACGATACAAAGAAAAAAAAAAGAAATTTTGTGGAGGGATAACTAATGGATTGTTTATTTAATGATCCCAGAAATCCACCGAGTTGTGCGGAGATGATATAAAGAAAAAAAGAATTGTTGTGCGGGAAAAACATATGAATTGTTTTAGACCCAAAAAATAAAGTTCACTGCACAGGCATTAATACTTTTCTGAGTGAAGATAAATAATTCAATGATTCATATTAAATACTCGCATTTTTCTCATGATTTAGTGGTTCCGTTCTGATTTTTTTTGTGGGGATAAAGATGCGGAGATTGTTACCATGATGCTTAAATATTTTCTATACATATTCAACGTTATGCATGCTGAAAATGACAACCAATGTAATTCGAACTTACTAGTTAATAAAAAAATTGTTACAAAGTAAAGAAAACGTTGGCAAAAAATTAAATGAAAAAAATAATGAGCACATTGTAGAAAAAATATGAGAAAAATAAATAAATTAGTGTTTAAGACAAGGAAGCAAGTGAGAGAAGCATTTACGTGGGAGAGAGGATAACCTGTGATTTCACTATCTTGTCCTTTTGAATTCAACTCCTCTTTATTTATACACTGAGTACTCAGCTTTCCCACCTTGACGTGCAGCCCCCATTTTGAAAAGGCAACGAAATCATACAAAGCTACAAACACATAATACTCCCAAAATCCCAAAAGGAGGGTAAGAGCGTAAAAACAGGGAGATAAATAACCAACCTTACAACCAAACCCAGGGACCAGAACAGAGGAAAGTAAAAAAATAAACCAGTTAATGGAAGCAGAAACCACCATGGTTAAAAAATCAAAATTCAAGAGGGTTTGTGTCTTTTGCGGAAGCAGTTCTGGAAAGAGAAATAGTTACCAAGACGCCGCTATCCAACTCGGAGAAGAGCTAGTATGTGCCCTCATTGTTAATTTATGCACTAATCAGGGTTAATTTGTATGATATTAACATGTGTTGTTTTTTTACCTTGCCTCCTTTTAAGGTGGCGAAAAAAGTGGATTTGGTGTACGGAGGTGGCAGTTTGGGGCTTATGGGGCTTGTTTCTGAGGCTGTTCATAAAGGAGGCGGCCACGTAATAGGGTTAGCTAGCATTTCTCTAACACGCTTCTAGAGATTATAAATTTTGTATTTAAATTTAGTCAATTCACATGATGTTTTGTTTCTTCTTTCTAGTATTATCCCGACGACTCTCATGGGCAAAGAGGTAAACATGTCTCTCTCTCTCTCTCTCTCTCAGCACATTGATCAGCCATTTCTCTTGCGTGTTTTAAATTGATTAATTTTGACATTATTGTTTATTGTTTTTCTATAGATTACGGGAGAAACAGTCGGAGAGGTGAAGGCGGTATCCAGCATGCATCAACGCAAGGCTGAAATGGCTCGCCATTCTGATGCTTTCATCGCCTTGCCAGGTCTATCTCTCTCTCTCTCTCTCTCTCTCTCTCTCTCTATGAAAGATCATAGTCAAACTAATGGTTAACTAATTAAGTTCATTTGATGTATTTGTAGGTGGTTATGGCACACTAGAGGAGCTTTTAGAAGTGATAGCATGGGCTCAACTTGGTATCCACAGCAAACCAGTAATGCAACTTCAAATAACGAACCCTTCTCAGATAATTTATTTTCTTATAAAAAAAGTGTAAGTACAGTTACATGAAAATGGAATGCACGCAGGTGGGGTTGCTGAATGTGGATGGGTACTATAACTTCCTCCTGGCGTTTATAGACAAAGCAGTGGATGATGGGTTCATTCAACCGTACCAGCGCAACATCTTCGTCTCTGCTACCAACGCCAAAGACCTTGTTCAAAAGCTTGAGGTACATTTTTCTCCTCTGATATTATATATTTTTTAGCTGAAGTGCTGAACTGGCCTTGTTTTATTTTGTTTATTGCCTTGCTGACTGTGTCCAATAGAGATTTAAATAAATGAAACAACTCAACATGCTTCTCCACCTTCCAGCCACGTGTATCTATGACAAATATAAGAAGGAAAGAAGATTGTCTAAGTGGATATTTATTTCTTGGTTGAGTGGTTGTCTGGTTGAGTTAGAAGAGAATGTCTGTCACGCTAATATTAAATAAATTGATACTACATCAAATGCTGCTATGTTTCCAATCATGCTACTAGAATATAATATTCCCCTTTTATGTGTGATTTTCTTTTTGCAATAAAATCCTTCTTGGTTAGAATTTTCAATTTCATGATAGACCATAAATTTACAACATCATGAATCAGTGATAGAAGTAAGAACAAATTATTTTGGCATGTATATAAGGTGCTTATAAATTTTCAATGAAATTATCACTAGTTATAAATTAGAATAGCATATATACATTGAGATTGGTGGGAGATAAATTCCAATAGGTTAATTAGAGGTAATTGGTTGGAGCAGATCAAAGTTTCTTAGCCAAAGATTGGTTTATTCATTTGTGATTTGTCCGACCTCTTTTGTTTCCTTCTCATGTGAGTATGTGATTGTGACAACCTTTTTACCCTTTTTGGGTGGGACCCACTGACAGGAGTATGTACCGGTTCAAGATGATGTTGTGGCACAGCTGAGGTGGGAGAAGGAACAGGTGGAGTATAATTCCTCTCTCCAAGTTGAAATTGCTCACTAACAACAACGAAATCAGAATTCAGAAAGCAAAACAAAAAAAAAAAAAAAAAAAAAAAAAAAATCCAGAAATGGCAGAAACTGCTACTTAGCAGCAAAACAAAAAGGACTATTTTGGTGTGTTTTGTTGGTTTGCCCCCTTCATTATATGACTCATTTTCATTTGTCTCTTGCTTGGAAAATTGGTGGACTGCTTACTAGTTAAACTAGTTACTAGCGGCTAGGAAGTAGATATTTTGTAATTTTAATTTGTGTGGTTTTAATGCATGTATTATGTAATGTGGGTCTTTATTTACCCCCAAATGTACGTATGTAGAAGTAGCACTAAGCTAATCCAGTTATTATAGAAAGGATTTGGTGTTCTTTTTTTTTCTTCTAAAAGTATTTTTGGTTGTTTCTGATGAGGGAATGAAAAAACCTGTACCGGCTTACATTATGGAATGGCATGATATGTGAGTGGGATGCTTATAGACATTTCTTACAAATTTATAATTTACATTTTATTATGTAATTTTTTAATTTTGTTTTTCGGCATAAAAATAAATTCTATAGACATTTCTACGATGTAGGAACCTGACAAAAAAATTCAGCAAATTTTCTTCACTTTAATAATTTTGTAGAAAACTTTTCAAGTTTTTTTTTTGTTTTTGTTTACATTAAGATAATTTTCTAATCTTTTCAACAATTTTAGAAACTTTCTCAATTTTTTCAATCGACGATTCAAAGTCCTGCAAAAAATTCAAATACTATATTCTAATTTTTTTTAAACATTTTGTGTTCAAATTAAAATAATTTTCTAATCATTTGAACAATTTTGGAAACCTTTTTATTTTTTTCAATCGACAATTCAAAATCCTAAAAAAATGTTCCAATATTTAAATATGATAAAATAAACTTTCCAATATTGCTTCGTTAATTTACAGTATTTTTATAATTTTTCTAACATTTTTTTAATATTTTTTTCAATGAACAATTTAAAATTCAATAAAAAAAAGTTGAACATCATTGTCACATTGCGATCAACACGCGTTGACACGCCGACAAGTTATGGCATGATTAAATATGATGTTCCATAAACATGGCCTGAATACTATTTTTTTATATTTTTCTGGCACTAACAAAATAGGTGGCGCAATATTTAAAAAGAGAGAGAGAGATCTTTATGATTCATGTCAATTTACACAACCGCCACAACAACACAAGCAAAAAGTTGGAATTTTCTTTTAAATTGGAGTTACCGAACCATTTAAATCAAAAAATTTCGGTTCGGTTCAAAACTAAATAAACCGAACCATTTGAACACCCTAGGTATATAATATTCTGGTTGGTTATAGTAAGTCAGTTTTAACCAGATCTAAATCGAATTTTGTTTATGATTAGCACGCCAACTATACAATTGGATAGGGATATTTCATGATTCATGCTTCAAGATCTAGTATTGACTTCAGTACTCTTATTTTTTTCTATTGGTCCTGCGAGGAAAGTGTATTACAGCTGTGTTATTTTTATTATTTGTGCTGTATAATGATCGTAACTCCTTAACCTTTTTCATTAATTTTTAACAGAGCAGTTTTAACTTCATATATGCATCACAAATTATATACAATGTTTTCTTTAATTCTATAATTTTTGTGCTGTTTTTTAATTAAGAATTTAATACATGAACCCTAGATAAGAAGCAGAGAAATCGTTGATACTTTTTTATTTATAAAATTATGCAGAACAGTTTATCCTGATTAATGTTTGTTTTTCAAATTTTGATGTTGTACATAGTAAGTTCAAAATTTTACGAATTTTACTGCAAATGCATTATATTGAGAATAAAATAACATCAACCGCAATGCATGATTTGTTATATTATATATGTTGGTAGACATTCTAGAGCAAAGCTAGGGTGTGATGTGCTCATCAAGAGATTTTTGGTGAGCACAACTTCAAAAATATATCGGATCGATTTCAAATGCTGAATCCAAACCGTTGAAATCCATGTACTTCATGTGCAAATTTTTAAAAGTTTTGAGTTTATTTGCTATAAGGTTAAGCGGTCAAAGAAATAAATTTTTTATAACTTAATTTATAAGTTGTTTTATATATTCAATTTTTATGATTTCTTTGATCACTTGACCTTATAGCAAATAAACTCGAAACTTTCAAAATTTTGCATGTACATGCATCACTTATGAAGTACATGGATTTCAACGGTTTGAATTCAGCATTTAAAGTCGATCCAATATATTTTTAGAGTTATACTTATCAAACCCTCTTGATAAGCACATCAAACCCTAACTTTACTCGACATTCTATATACTTTGTATGTTTATTATATTAGTATTCTAAAGACTTGTTTGAAAGATAATAAAATGTCCGCTTCTATAGACGACCTAGTAAGACGCGTGATGAAATTTCCTAAATATTTCAATATTATAGCGAATACAATTCTTTATGATTGCGATTTAAACATGGGCATCGGAGTTTTTGACACTTCTAACTGCATTCTTAAGCTCACTAAAGTGTTTGGCGAGCTTAACTTCAAAATCTATTAAATCGGTTTCAAATAACGAATTTGAACTGTTAGAACTTGTCTATCTTACGTTTGATGCGTCTACATGTGAAATTTTTAAATATTCGAATTAGTTTAGTATAAAGTTAATTAGTCAAAATTAGAAGGTTAATAAATTAATTTTAGTGCATCATTTTTTGAACGTTTTTTAACCGCTTGACTTTATACTAAATTAATTTGAATGTTTAAAATTTTCACATGTAGGCTCATCACTCGTAAGATAGGTGGGTTTCAACGGTTTGAATTTGTCATTTAAAACATATTTGATGGTTTTTGGAGTTAAGCTCACCAAACACTTTGGTGAGCTTAAGAACACCCTAGTTCTACTCGCAATAATAATATAAAAAAAGGAGGAGGGATCTAATTACACCATTTTATGGTGACACATATTGACACCATATTTTTATAAATTATTTTTTCTATTTTAAAATCCAAACAGACGATCTGAACCGTTCAACATGATCTCCATATTAAAATGTGCTTGGAGACAAAATTTTATATTTTTTGAAATTTTTTTAGTATTTATTAAGATGTGTATAAAATTATTATTTTCAGACAATTTTGGACAATTAAAAAACATCAATTTTAAAAAATTCTAAATAAGTAGTTAAAATTTCCAAAAAATGTAAAATTTGGTCTCCAAGTACATTTTAATATGGACATCACGTTGAACGGTTCGGATCAACTGTTTGAATTTTGAAATTTCAAAAATAACTTATAAAAATATTGTGTCAAGATATGTCACCATAAAATAGTGTAATTGGACCCTCCTCATGTAAAATATATGTATGAAAATTTAAAGCACGGAATAAGAATATAATATGTTTCAGTTTAGAAATAAAGTTTATACTAATGTTATAAAAGTCGTTTGATATAAACAATATATACAAAATATCGATTTAATACACATAATCAGTAGAAAAAAATATAGAATCATGTCACATATAATAAATAAAAGTTTTCCGTGTGACAAAAAAGGAAAACATAAAATAATTGTTTGTCAAAAAGACAGAGATAAATATATTTAATTTTGTATATTGTTCTTAAATTAACCAAATAGTTAAAATCAATTTAAATAATTTATTGAAGATGGCCATGAATAGAAATAAGAACAGAAGCGGAGGTTTTTAATTAATCTTTTGGTTTATTTAGACAATAAAGACAAACTGTGATACCTAGATGTAAAAGACTTAACCCAAAGTGAGAATTGGGTTCATTATTGGGTTGCACCGTTGCAGTGCAGAGTGATTTGTATCTTGTCATTTCTGTCCTTCTGATCGCTGAGAGGAAACCAAACCAAAATGGAAATGGTCCAAATTGAGAATTGAGATTCAGTTTTCTTGTTTTCTTTCTATCAAGATAGACAGAGACAGACAGAGAAGACTTGAGAGATGAGAAAATGAGATGCAAATAAGCAAAAGCAATCATGAGTCTGGAGGCAATCATGGCAAAGGAGTGATCAGGTCCGTTACAAAACCGAATGCGTATCCTCTGCATTAACTCAAAAAGGAATCTTTTGAGTTAATGAATTTCAACCGTTGGATTTTAAACAGATTCAATCCGGCCCTGCTTATGATATAGGGGGCTCTTTAATATTAGTGCGGATTTAATCTACACGAATCTGAAAACAGATCGGATGGTTAAGATTCTTTAACTCAAAAGATTCCCTTTTGAGTTAATGCAGAGGATACGAATTCTACAAAACCCGGGGCTTTTGCGTGTGGCTTCAATTCAAATATCATGCCTCAGCCTCATGCTCTGTGCACACTGCTGCTGTGCTGTTATTAGTACAGCTGCTTACTCCACTTTTGCATTCAAGGCACTACCAGTCCCACCTTGACTTGATGACGCTGTATGTGTTATTTCTTGCCTTGCTTGGCTTCTCTGTTTGGCCAATTTACTATCTTACCCCTCATCTTTTTTTAGATTTCAGCTAGCATGATATCAGTGTCATTTCAGATTATATAATACTAATTCTAAAACCTACTGAATCAACTTCAAATAAAGAATTCTAACCGTTCAAATCGATATATTTCATTAGTTGTGCGTTTAAATGCAAAATTTATAATTTTTTGAGTTTATTTAGTATCAAATCAAGCTGTCAAATGTAAGAGTTTTTAAGTTAATTATAATGTATTTATTTTTTCAACATTTTTGACCGTTTGATTTGATACTAAAATAGCTCAAAAATATATAGAATTGGCATGTAAACATATCACTCATATAGTAAATCGGTTTGAACAGTTTAGATTTATTATTTGAAATCTATCTGATAAATTTTGGAATTGATATCATATGACACCAATATCACACTAGCTGGACTCCTTTTCTTATAGCACAAATTTATGCAAACATAATTTTTAATGGAAAATTATATGACCATAAATTAATCTTATTCAGTTGACCAAATACGAAACTAAAGAAAATGATATTCGGTCATCATATAGAAAAAAAAAATAATAACAATAATAATAGTAATGATGAAGATGATGAAGATTATCAATGGCACGTAATAATAGTGATATAATAATGATAACAATAATAGCAAAATAAAAATAATGAAAAATAAAAATAACTATAACATTATTTATAACATCAGATTAAAAATAATATAATAACAATATTCATAATAATATTGATAATCAAGATTAAATATTAAAATAATAATAAAATAATTAAAGTAAACATGTAATAATAATAATATCATCAATAATGATAATTATGTCCATGATAAAATGATAACGAAAATAATATATATAATAATGAAATAAAAATAATTAAAAATAATGAGAAATAACGATCACGATGATGATAAAGTGTCAATAAAAATAAAAATAAAATAAAATATGCTGATGATGATGGTACGAGAATACGAGAAAGGTATTATATATGCACCTCTCCCTGGCTCGAGAAATACATTATTCCATGTGGAGAGGCCGGCCCCATAAATTATATAGCCATAACTCTATTCTAGATCTCAATTGTGTATGCTTACATTATCCCTCTTTGACTCCATATATACAAGGCATAAAATGTCTCCTACTCTCCTTCCACACTTATGCTCAAATTTAATATTATATCTAATTCATAGAATAGTAATAGTAAATTGATAAAAGATCGGACCGTGATGTATCATGGGAACTTTGCCGCGCCAGATGGATCGAATCGGTGTTTGGACTTGCAAAGGAGTGGATCTATGTTTGGGACAAGCCCAGACCGTTAAATAATATTAAATTAAATTTGTACTTAGCATATGGTAATATGTACATTACACAGAGGTCTATGTTATAAACTCATATCTTTGTATTTAAAGTTCAAATAGTCAATCTGAACTGTTTAACATAATTTTCATATGAAAATTAGGAGTGTCAATGATACCTGTTTATCCGTTTACCCTATCCGTATTGCATTTGATAAGGCAGGTATGAGTAAGATTTTTTTTTTCATTAGCTCATTAGGTAAGGATTTTTTTTTGTTAGATAAACATATTTAGCATAATATTCTTATTACAATAAAATACATACATTTTCTCATCATATGAGTGAGGCTACGGTACTTTGCAATGCGCGGATTATTTCGTGTATTGGATTCATATCTCTGTCTTCAAAATTCAAATAGTCAATCTGAACTGCTCAACATTGTTATCATATGAAAATATATTTAGAAACCAAATTATATATATTTTTAAAATTCTTTTACTATTTTTTTTGGTAGGTAGAAAATTACTACTTTTGAATGGCCCAGAATTTTTAAATCAAGTAATTTTCTAATTGTTAAAAAAATATTAAAAAAATCTAAAGAAATATAAAATTTGGACTCCTAGTATATTTTCATATGATAATAATATTGAGTGGTTCAAATCGACTATTTAGATTTTGTAAATGAAAATATGAATCCAATACACGGAACGATCTGCACATTGCAAAGTACCATAACCTCACTCGTAAAATATTACCTGATTTGAAACTTATAGATCATCAAAAGCAGTGAATTTTTACCATAAAAAAATAAAAATGTTCTGAAATAAATATAAAATTTGATTTGCAACTAAATTTTTATATATAGATTATATAGATTACTTGATTTGAAACTTTAGATCAACTATTTAGATTTTGTAAATAGAAATATGAATCCAATGCACGGAAAGATCTGCAGATTGCAAAGTACCATAGCCTCATTCGTAAAATATTACTTGATTTGAAACTTATATACCATCAAAAGAAGTGAATTTTGACCATAAAATTAATCAAAATATTATGAAATAAAAATAAAATTTGATTTGCAACTACATTTTCATATATATATATATATATATATATATATATATATATATGAGGAGGATTCCACTGCACCAATATTTTGTAGTCCAAAAACACTCCAAAGGATTTGGCTAATAATATGCTATGGGTAGCTAAGAGGCCTCCCGTGCTACGGCTTAATATTTGACTTTTCAAAATTTTAACGGTTGATCCGAACCGTTCATCTTGTTCTCCATATTAATATGTGCTAGGAGACCAAATTTTACATTTTTTTGGAAATTTTTTACTATTTTTTTAGATTTATTGAATATCGTTGTTTTTTATGGTCCAGATTTGTCTGAAAAACAGTGATTTTCAATAAATCTAAAAAAATAGTAAAAAATTTCCAAAAAATATAAAATTTGGTCTCCAAGCACATATTAATATGGAGAACAAGATGAACGGTTCGGATCGACTGTTAGAATTTTGTAAAGTCGAATATTAAGCCGTAGCACGGGAGGTCTCTTAGCTACCATAGCACCATAGCCAAGTCCATATAGGAATTGACCATGGTGCTATGGGTTGCATAGAGGCCTCCCGTGCTACGGCTCAATATTTGACTTTTCAAAATCAAAACGGTCGATCATATATATATATATATAGAGGTTGGCTAAGATCAAAGTGGTAGTTCTTGAGTTTTGGTGCTACCAATTCGTTTTTCAATTTTCAAAACTCAAAATATCGATCCAAATCGTTCAAGTCAATCTCTATATTAAAATATGCTTGGAGACCAAATTTTATATTTTTCTGAATTTTTTTACTATTTATTAAGTCACTTTGAAAATTATTGATCCAATGGTGGCTTAACAAAATAGTAAAATCAGAAGCCACAGTTGGATTAGCGATTTTCAAAGTGGCTTAATAAATAGTAAAAGAATTTAGAAAAATAAAAAATTTGGTCTCCAAGCATATTTTAATATAGAGATTGACTTGAATGGTTCAGATCGACGTTTTGAACTTTGAAAATTGAAAAACAAATTGGTAGCAACAAAGCTTAGGAACTACCACTTTGATCTTAGCCAACCCCCCTCTCTCTCTCTCTCTATATATATATATATATTATATATTATGTTTGATGATTCAGATTGACTATTTAAATTTAAAAAATAAAAATATATAAATTTAAGAGTAAGTTATATGGTAATATAAGTGTTATGAATCGGCTCGTGTTATGAATATATTTTTATTTTTAAAATTTAAATAGTCAATCCGAATGATCAAACATAATCTATATAACTATATATGAAAATGTAGTTGCAAATAAAATTTTATATTTATTTCATAACACGAGCCAATCCGTAACACGCATATTACCATATAACTTACTCTTAAATTTATCTAAGTTAAATATTTAAAATGAAGACAAAAATATACATGCATCTTAAAATTCATACTTGTTGATTCTCTAGATCACCACTGAATTTGCATCCCAATTTTCATGGACGTGTCGAGAGCTGCTTATTTAGATTATCGGTGTCCGTTTTAAGATTCGTGTCAGATTATAACGGACGACTCAAATCTCATTCTATGCAGTGAGGTATCGTACCTAATCTGAAATGGGCTGCACTTATCGGTTTAGGTCTGGGACCAACAGCCATAATTATCGTTTACTTCATTTATTGTTTAAACATGTAGCACTTCACCATAATGATAATAACATACGCATTCTTTCTGGTGCTTGATTGTAATTGCTACCTCTTTTATTCATTACTAAAAAATGTGGCGACACTTGATCCAATTCATAACTTAAATATCTTTTGACAGTTGCCATTGGACAGCTTAGATTGGTGTCCGTGTCTCCAAGTGACCAAGTCCAATCCTCTCTCTTCCGTATACTATTAAAATAGAGCTTTGATTATCCTTTCATCTAGTGTGGGGCCAAGGCTGCAATTGGTGTTTATTTTGGATGTGATGTGACCGTAGGAGAAAACCAGTTATTATTGAATCGACGGGTTGGATTGGATTTGCATATATTCCGGACTTAATTTGCCAAATCGGCTTGATTTTAATATATATATTTACTCAACTTGAAGTCTTGAACCATCAAGAAATTTAGACTGAACCGTCCACGGGCTATTGGTCCAGATGAGCCTAAAGAGGCCCAACTATGAATTGGAGAATCCGCATCCCCTCGGCCTCAGGTTATCTGAGGTAAAAAAGGACGTATCCAATGTCAATACCTTGTGGGTTTGGAGGAGGAAATTTCTAGCTAGTTTTTTTCTTGCATTTTTGCAAGGAGGCTGATATGAATTCAGGACACAAGTGGAGATAATCTATCTGCGTCAAGTCTGTCCTTCGAATATGAGGTATAATCACTGTGTCAACCAGATTGTTTTTTAACTCTCACACAAATCTCAAAATGAACCCCATATCTTCAATGGGTATTTAAGACCAAATTTAGACAGTTCTTTTTCTAATTGTACCCCATATCTTCAATGTGTATTTAAGAGGATACGGATCCTGAATTGGGTTGGTGGAATTCATTTGTATTTGTATTTATGTTTCCAAAAGTAAAGGTTGATTTTTATATTTGTTTGAAACAAACATGTAAGATTTACAAATTTGGACTCTCTTTTCAGAGATTCAATTGTACGCCTGTTTTGAATTGGACATGCAGAATAATACTAAAAACATAAATTACAATATGGTCTTTGAATTATCCTCGTTTTATTGTATTTGTTCTTATAGTATCAAACTTTACAATTTGCCATGTAGAGTTTTCAATAATTATAAATTGGTTCTACCTTTCAACTTCCAAATGAAAAATGAATGAAATTCCATGTCATCACTCAAATAATTAATGATGATGTCAACACTTTCACACTATGTTACTCGGATACTCCAGATTGGAAGTCGTAGCTGTGTTGGATATGTATCGGATACCAATACGCACCCAATACGGCACCAATACGCCAGTTGGTGTATCGGCTTACGTGGCGTATCCTTACTCGGCCAATATGGTTCCTGATACTCCGTTGACACCCACAGATACAGCTGGATATGGGAAATCCCGCGCTAGCGCTCGTGGACCGAACCTGTGGACCACACAAATCTCCTTTTTTTTCTTGCTTGAAGCGGGAATTAAACTGGATCTTCTCCGTTGGTGCCAAAATTCTTAACCACTACACTATAGTATCATATGTGATTATTGTAGATAAATATAGTATTTAACTTGAGTTACTTTGTTGGTTTATAGTTTGGTTTATACCTTGGTTGATAGGTTGGTTGCTTTGCTTATTATGTAGTTACTTTGTTGGTTTTTAGTTTATAGATGATATGTTGGTGGTTTTTTTGATACTGCACATCTAAGCTTATATGTTTTGGTATAACTAATCCTGTAATTATGGTTTCATGATGAATGGAACAGGCCTCGGTGCTTTTTAAAAAAAGAAAATAAGTTCAAACATAATTGCACTAATAAAATTGAATTTTATTTTCAAACAACAAGTATTTGACTTGGAGTGCGAATACTACATAATGAAGAATATGGATTACATCATCCCTTATATCGTAAGTGATTTTCCACATGTATGTCAATTTGTGCATTAATTTTAAGTTCTTAATTAATTATAAATGCATTGTTATTAATATGTTTTCATTTAAATATGCAGTCTTCTCTACAACACCTTCCATATACTTATGCAGAACTGCACGAGATTCGTGCCCGATGGTGCAGGTACTTCTTAGAATGACATTTTCTATAGGTGAACCTCTTCTTTAGATGGCGCCTTCTTATTCCGCCTTAGACTTCGAGTATTTTCCCTTCTCTAACTCTAGAATTTACACGCACTATTCTACTCTAATCTATAGACTTACACAAATAAAACATGCACACCAAATCCTTTGAAAATTTATTATTAGACAATGGAAGACCAAGATAAGTAAATGGAAATGCACCCTTCTTACGTCCCAAATATTCCCAATGTGTCTACTATTTGTTGTTCCAATTGTTGATTATCCACTGTCATTAGTATTTCAGACTTCTTTAAACTAACTGACAGTAAAGAAATTTGCTTGAATATGGTGAGGAGTATCTTCAAGACCTAAATTTTCCTTAATTCTAGTTTTAAGAAAGAATAATGAATTATCTGCATATAGTAGACAAAGGTTTCATTCCATCAAAAGGTAGATGCCATGTACCAGCTTGTACTAACTTCTCCAACCACATTGGGATAAAATCCATGGCTAAAATAAATTGCAGTGGAGATAAAGGATCTCCCTGCCTAACTCCTCTTTGAAGCTTAATCTTTCTAGTCAAACATCCATTTATGATTGTTTGTGAAGACCCCTGCAAGAACACATTTGAAGATCCATCCTAACCATTTTTCAGGGAAGCCAAGTCCTCTCATGACCTTTATTAGAAATTCCCAATTCAAGATGTCAAAAGTCTTGGGTATATCAGCTTTAAACAATCCAACTGATATATGATGCTACTTTGCCATCTGAATGACTTGTTGTGCATATAGGAACCCTTCTATGATTTGCCTGTCTTTGACAAAACCTATTTGATTATCTTTGACCAATTGGCTGATAAATGGCTGCAATCTGTTTGCTAAGATTTTTGACAGAATCTTCTAAACTCTATGTAGTAGGCTGATTGGCCTGAAATCTTGAGGCTTCTTGGCATCTTCTTTTTCAATTACACATAGCTGAGCATATCTTCTTTTAATTGTGACTTTGACCCATTTCTCCAGTTGTGATATACTTCTGCTTTCCTCCACCTTCCCAATCCAACTGAGATAGTCTCTACACTACACACCACTATCCGACTCTTGATACTCCCAATTATATTATTTGTTCATTCTTTCATCGCCTTCTGAATACTGCACATCTTGTTATGGAAGTCATTTGCTGTGAGAGCCAATCAACTCCATCTCTTGCCATGTATTTTTGACAAAATCTTTAAATTGTGCAAACTGTAGCCAGCTGTTTTCAAACCTAATTAAGGTTGTCCTCTTAAAACCAGTTTTTGCTGTGTAGACAATTGGGTTGTGATCTGAGGAGGTGTTTGCCAGAGCCTCATGTTTTGAATTAGGGAAGGAAGTGCTCCATGCAGATGTCATAAAAAACCAGAAAGAGAGTTAAATCAGAATTACGTACTGTGTAAATTCTAACAACATGTTCGAGTGAGGAATCGACCCCAAAAAAAATATCAAGCACCTTTTCTAAATAAGAAAATTTGAATGGACAAGGTTAAATTATTTTATGTTAATTTTCACTTAACCCCTCAATTAATTTAAAATATATGAAACTTGACTTTGAACATTCTAAGTTTGTAATTATAAGTTTTTCAAAATACTAAAATATTTGAAGATCAAACGAAACAATGTATAATAAGTTATGAGATTTTATAATTATGTAACTTTCATAATTATTTGATGAGACTAATTTATACAAATTCAAGTTGAAGTTTAACCAATTACGTGTTTTACTTGTGTCAACAAAAATTTTCAAAAATTCAAAATTGGTATGTTATAATTTGGAATCCAATAAATTATTAGATAAAATTTTGAAATCCATGTATCCATGATGCAAATTCAATTATGATTATTGAATTAGAATATCTACTAAAAATCCAAAACTGTGGACATTGAGGCCAATGGTCTAAAGCATGATCATGGGCCTTTCATCCACAACTTTCACATAGATTTATTAGAGCTAATTCCAAAAGATACATATTTTTTTGCACAAATAAAAATAAGTTATAATGTATTTATTGCATGTTGCATGCATGTTTAAGTTTATAATTAGATAAAAAGACAATTGAAGTTATTGTATCTAAGTATTATTATTTATATGAATACAAATTGTTTTTTTTGCTAAACTAAGAAGCTAAATGGAATATTATTCACAACTAAAATTTTCATTGATGAATTGTTTTTTGCCATCACATAAGCTATACTGGGTCAAGTAAAAAAAAAAATTCCGATCCTAAAATTACGAGATCCAATGGAAATTATTGGTCCATTATCATAAAATAGTGATCAAGAATTTTTGTTTGGCTTCACATAAGCTTCACTATGAATATTCTAGGCTTGTTTTTTGAAATGTTTCATAGAATAGACGAAAAATTCAATCAAGGATCAACAGAAAATATACGGAAGGGGAAGTCATTTCTCATAATGGAATTTAATAATTTTTTACTACAGTATCATATACAAAATTTACAAGGTACATAAATTTAACAACGAAACTCTACATTGGATAAGATGCCGGAACATGCATTCTAGTCCGGTATCCATGCCTTCAACATTAGATAACAAAGAAGCGAAGTCCAAGACATGATCCATTTTTTCCCTTTTGTATGCCGCACTTCGTTTGTACAGCAATTTGGAGGCTAGGGACCACTTTCTACAGTTTTGCTCGATAGTTTGTTCAGTGAAAAAGGAAAACACAGATTGCAAAAGAGAAAAAGTAAGCTCTCTAGCCTCCATTATAACGGAAGCACAAGCCAACGATCCTCCATCCAAAGATTCATTCTTTCTGGAATTATGCTTCTTAACATCCTTGCATGCTTTCTTTACTAGATTGCTCAAGTCTTTCACACTGCTTCTTGTACCCTTTGATTCACCCCTTCTAATGGCTGATTCTTGATTTTGGATGTAACATTTCATTGCATCCAAGTTCTCTCTTGATGTGCTGCAGATGTCCAGCAACTTGATAGATTCTTCCAGTTCTTGGTCAATCCATCTCCTCTGTTGCCATTGGGAGAGGCAATTTTGGTTGCTAGACATGCAGAGGATGTCGTTGATGCACTCATAAACATCCCCGACTGCCTTCATTGCATCGAGCATTATTTTGTATGTGAGAGAAGAAGACCCCGCATATGCCCTTAGTTTGTGGAGCTCTTCTTCCAACTTGAGCACAAAATAATGTGATCTTATCGGAAAGCTATTGGATCGGGAGTGGCAAGCCATTTCTAAATCTGTTTCTTAATTAATTGGAAGAGCTTCTTTCTGGTGAAATTGGTATGGAAATCTAAGAGAGAAGAGGAAGAGGAAGATATGATGGGTTTGATGAGATCCTTTCCTTGTATCTTCTTATATACCAAATTCACAAATTATGACGAGCAGACAACAAGAATCTCATGAAGTAATGTCAACACAATACACTTGTGCTGCCAACTGAATCTCTCTCTCTTATTTAGGTCACTATTGCAACAGATCTACCAACAATTTACTAATGAAATTATGTTTTAAAGTTAGAAAGAATCTGCTTGTCTTGTTGTTTGGTTTAATTACATGCTTAATTATTGTGCAATTATAACAGGAGACAAGACAAACAGGTTTTAGGCGTGCAAAATTCTTTTTGTGATAATGGCTCATTCAAAAGTTTTAAATTGCCTCTCCTCTCGCGTGCAAGTCCAGATCAAATATCGTACCTCCTCATTTAATATTCTAGCAACCCGATTAACAGAGGGATCTTGCTGCCTGTGGGTGAGGCATAGCAACTATGATTATCCATTTTAAAACGAATTAAATAAATAAATCACATGGTCAGGACATATTTGTTGTAATGCCTCACAGAAGTACCTTATTAGCACATATGGGCCCCTCGGTCAGGGCAAGCAGAATAGTTTTGATTATTGTATGCATTGATGAGAAGTTAAGTTGTTGGCAACTGACAACTTGCAAGGAGAATAGTTCTTATTGTCTACTCATCATATAGTTTGTGATTTGGTAGATAAGCATTTGGATGACAAGGGATCAAACTTATCAGATCTTTTCTTCTCTCTCATTTTCTCAATATAAATCACTGAAATAAACTCTCTTGCCAAGCAAATTAAAATGGCATGCCACAACCGATCTATTAGTTTGTCCACAAGTTCCCATCCCTTTGTGCTCAAGGCAGAAGAAGAACTGAACAAATTAAAAGCTTCTGTTGGATCTACTTCCCTTACTTATGAAATAATCCTTGATGCAATCAAAGCTATTGGCCATGTTTATGAGTGTATCAATAATCTCCTCGGCATGTCTAGCAACCAAAATGGTCTCGCACAAGTGCAACAAAGGAGGTGGGTTGAGCAAGAGCTGGAGGAGTCTATCAAGCTGCTTGACATGTGCAGTGCATCGAGAAATAACTTGGATGAAATCAAATATCATATCCGAAATCTGGAATTGGCAATTAAAAGGGGTGAATCAAAGATTATAAAGAGCAGAGTGCTCTTGTGCTCCATGTCTGGAGATGCTTTGGCCATTGTTTTGCTTTTGAGTGAGACAAGAGACATCACCATTTCTCTTCTCCTCTCTGTTTTTCCCTCTTTGTCCAAGCAAGCAGTAAGTGGTAAAACTGGCAGGTTGCACTTGGTCTCAAGTCTTGTTCAGAAAAGAAGAATTATGTGCAAAAAGGAGCAAGAGAATGAGATTTTGGATATTTCTTCTTTGAGAGTCAATGTTGAAAAACTAGAGATTGGATTGGAATCTTTGTTTAGAAATGTTATCCAGTGCCGAGTTTGTCTTCTGAATATTTGTAGCTCATAAATATTTTGTAGTCCGTACACAAGTATATAGAATGAGATAATTCAAATTTGCAATTAAGAAACAATATTTTATAATCTTACTTGTACTCCCCTTTGGTGCTGACACTTTTTTTTTATTTCATCAGTCCTAAAAATTTCAAATTGGTTTTGAGGGATATACATGAAATTCCTCTTTTGGATTACTAACTGATTCTTTAGAAGAACATTTCCTGTTACCCTTGGAAATGTACTAACAAATAAAGGTTTCTTAATGATTGGATTGGAACATTTCCTATTACCCTTGGAAATGTTGTACACAGCAAGTTCAACCTATACAGTACTGATGGGGGGAGGGAGGATTAAAAGGATATACTCGATGGCCTGGCCGGCTAAATACCCTCCAAAAGTTAAGATCTTTGTTTTCTTAATGATGCAGAGGAAAATCCCAACTCATGATGTACTGCTCAGGCAGAACATCAACTGTAGCCACAATGCATCATGTGCAACTCATGCTCACTTGAGACAGCTCTTCACCTTCTAATTCTATGCTCTTATGCAAGGCAGGTTTAGCATTCTCTATCTCAGAATCTTGGTTTTCGTATCATGGTACTGGGTTCTGAAATGGGAATGGTTTGGGAAATCTTCAAGGGTGTTAAGTGAAAAAACAATGAAAGGAGATGTGTGGATGGTTTGGTTTATATGCACATTATGGAAGATATGGAAACAGAGAAATGCGGTCATCTTCTGAGATAAAAGATTACGGCCTCTTCTACTGGCAAGTAAGATTGAGTCAGAAGTTAAACTTTGGTTGAAGTTCTGTTAGGTGACCAGGTGATCTATGAGGGCATTCGGAGAAAGCTAGGGACTGTTTTTGTCAATTTATAGTTTTTTTGTATTAATGTAATATTGTTTTGGTTCATGTAAGAATGTTATTTATGCAATATAATCCTTGGTAGCATCTACCAAGTTTCTCAAAAAATAAAAATAAAAATATTTTATTCATCGCCAACAACAAAATATGGTACATGTTCATGTACTGGCCATAACCTCATAAATGAAAAGAAAGTGCATTGGCAATTTGACAAGTTTACTTGTCATACTCTCAAAGGTTCAAAATCCGTCATTTTGTAGATTTTAAAGTTCAAAAACTTGATTCTATGTTTTATAAAACAAAATAGCGAAATTGCAATGGATAATTTTCTTTAGTGACCCCGAAAAAAAATTTGACCTCCGCTAGACAATGTTGCCCTGACCTCCTCGATCTGCCACCCTCTCTCACAATGACTCAGATCTCTCTCTCTCTCTCCTAACTTCAGCTCAAGGTATGAATCACATCACCCTACTCCCTCCCCTTCCCCTCACTCACCTCTCTACTATGATACAATGCTGAATCGTCGAGGAGGTAAGAGGCAAGAAGGAGGGTGTGAGATCGATGTAAGTTTTGGGTAGGGTATAGGGGTACAGTTCAATTGAAATTCAATCAATTAATTACTATCCGAATCATAATCTATGTGTAAAATTAAATCCAAGATAGAGTTTACCACTAACAATGCAACGGAGACTTGAAGTGCTAGTCGTAACCTTTCTTCAATGCTCTTGTGTGTCAGATGTACACAACTATCAGTATCCACCATACGTAGAACATTTCTAACAATCGAGAGGGGCGGGAGGCGCAGGAGGGGCTGCTGAAAGGGAGATGTAAAGGTTCACCTTTTTGTTCTACCTTGGAAATGTTGTTTGCGAAGCAGATATAGTATTTTTTTTAGGGAGAGAAATTGATTTGAAGCTCTTCGGACCATCACTGTCCAAAGAACTTTTTAAACCTTGCGATGTAATTGTTTGAACGGTGATTTGCTGGACGTGCATATATATATAGAAGGAATATTTCTTTTTTTTCTGCTATAAGAAATCTAGCTAACAATTTCCTTTACAAATCTCCAAGAACTTCATAAATGGACATCTCCAATACTCCTCCATTTGTTTAAACTTTAAATCGTTGCAAATGTGGATGAACACTAGCTAGTAATTTACAAATTGACAAATTAAGTTGATTATTTAATTTATTGTTAATATTCTATAAACACTTTCCTATTTACACAACTCTTTACTTAACATTCATATTATCGAAGTTAGAAATTAATAAAAAAAAAAAGTCAAAGGTGTCTTCTTTATCCAGAAAAAAAGTTAACAAATTCGGATGAAAAGGAGATCAAAAGGTGTCCTTTGGAATTGTCTATAAGCTTTTATGATTCTAAATAATTATTCTCAAAAAGTGAATGGAAAAAACCATTCATAAAACTCAATGCTTAATAAACACTGAAAGGAACCGGAAGGTTCCTGTTTTTTTTATTAGGTTCACCAAATAAATATGGCCAAAATATTTACATTTTAATTAAACGTTAAAACGGTGGTCCAAGCATCATCTTCATTGATTAAAACGAAAGCTGAATTGGACAGTTCACTAATCTCTTTGGATGGAGATGGTCCAAAGAGCTTCGGACCAATTTCTCACATTTTTTCAACACCAACAATATGGTACATGTTCACAAGTGTACTTACCACACTCTCATAAAATAAAAAAAATAAAAAATTATAATGAAACTTCTGCTTATATACAAAATCACAAATCATGACATGGAGACAAAAGAATCTGGTAAACAAAGTAAAAAACGTAATCATGTGGTGCCAACTGAGGCTTTCCCTTGCCAGCTAACTCTTACCAGCAAGATGATTAATCAATAACGAACAGATTTCAGATTTGATTCTTCTTGTCGATCAAACTGCTTGTGTTGTTTAAGGCTTTAAGCATGCATTTGTTTACAGCATGGCTCAAACAGGTTGTGGGCGTGCAATTTTTTTTTTGTATCCCTTCAAATAATTGAACAATCAATTCTACAAAAAATTCTAGCTGATTCCCTTAATCTTCTTGCAAACAATTCTACAAACAAGTTGTATTATTCAATTTATTGAATAATCACAGAGATTCTGCTTGTCTCATCATCTAATTTATGAATATGCAGATTGAGTGGCTCATTCAAACGTCACAACAAACAGTTCGTGCGCACTAAGTTAATATTGTTATTTTCTTGGACTGAAAATCTGTCATTGTGCACATACACTATCTTGTTACACGAAAGAGTACAGACTACAGAGTCTAGGAAAAAGAAAACAAGAGAGACAGAAAGGCAGATTTGGAAACGAATTGGCGTTGGGATAACTTTATCCAAGGAGAACCTCTATTTCTCTTTCTCCCTTCATTTTAGATAATGTTTGACAACAAATTTGAAAATAATTCTTTGGATAGTCTTGAATAAAATAGGGTTATAACTTAAAATGACGAACATTCTCCTTGATAAAAAAATATGCATTGGCTTGGCAATATGTATTAGTTCTGCTCGACAAAAATATAATATGTATTAGTTCTACACAACAAAAATATAATATGTATTAGTTCCAAGGTTCTAAATAGCGATTATAGCGGCATAGTGGGAAGACCATAAAAAAAAGCTATTGCGAATAGTGTAGCTATAGCAGAAGCTATCACACATAGCGATTTTCTCTTTTCAAACTTGATATTCTATATTTCTACTAATTATCAACATAATCAATATTAGAGAATGGATGTAACAACTAAATGACAACTAATCTAAGTCTATACTTTTTATCAATTACGCTAATAAGAAGGAAAAAAAATCTAAAAAGTAACATTATTTAATAATTTATACTTCATGGTATTACATATTATAATAGACAAAGAACAATTAATTTTATAAGGTAAATGAAGTCAATATACATATTTAAATATTTTATAATTATAATAATAATCAAAATCAACTTTCAATTACAACGAACAATAATAATTTTACAAATGAATACTATAAAAAAAGTAATCAAAATGAAGAATTAGTATTTGAATATTTCTTGATATAAAATGATAGAATAAATCACAAATAAAAATAGAAGCATATTGTTTAGTTTAGTATGCTTATCGTAGAAGACCATATAGCATTAGAAATAAGGATAGAAGTACAGAAGTTCATATAAATTGCCAAACAAAAACCATGTAGCATAGCGGTAGCTATAGCGGGCCTCATATAGCAGTAATAGCGGTTAGCTATTATAGCTATAGCGGTCGTAGCTGTGTTAGCGCAATTTTATCTCGTAGCTTAGCGTTTATGGTCCAGAAAAGCTATAGCTAGCTATTTAGAAGCCTGATTAGTTCTACACGACATATACAATAGTGTAGGTTTTGTAGCACAATCCATCAATTAGAAGTCATTACAAAATAAACCAACTATAAACAAAAATAGGATGAATTGATCTTCAAAAATAGATCCATCGGAAATTTTTGTTCCATTATCTTAAAATTTTCATGAAAAATTCTTTTTTGCCATGACATAATCTTCAGTGTGTCAAAAAAATAAAATTGTCTTGTCGACTTTTCTGTTCACATATGTTTAATTCAGCTAAGAAATGAAAACTCAATTAATTAAGGATCCACAAAAATGGTATTGAAACAGAAAATCATTTTATAATTCAACTCCAAATTTTTTTTTACTAAACACTTGTATCATGTACAAAATTTACAAGGTACGTAAATTCAACAGAGAAACTCTACATTGGATAAGATGCCGAAACATGCATTCTAGTCCGCTATCCAAGCCTTCAACATTACATAACAAAGAAGCAATGTCAAAGATACCATCATTTTTTTCTAATTTGAATGCTGCACTTCGCTTGTGAAGCAATTTAGAGGCTAACGACCACTTGCTACACTTTGCCTCGATAGTTTGTTCAACGAGAGAGGAAATAGCAGCTTGCAAAAGAGAAAATGAAAGCTCTCTAGCCTCTATTATAAGGGAAGAACAAGCCAACGATCCTCCATCCAAAGATTTACTCTTTCTGGAATTATGCCTCTTAACATCCTTGCATGCCTTCTTTACCAGGTTGGTCAAGTCTCTCACACTGCTTTTTGTACCCTTTGATTCACCCCTTCTAATTGCTGATTCTTGATTTTGGATGTAACATTTCATTGAACCCAAGTTCTCTCTTGATGTGCTGCAAATGTCCAGCAAATTGATAGCTTCTTCGAGTTCTTGGTCGATCCATCTACTCTGTTGCCATTGTGAGAGGCAGTTTTGGTTGCTAGACATGCAGAGGATGTCATTGATGCACTCATAAACATGCCCGACTGCCTTGATTGCATCAAGCATTATTTCGTAAGTGAGGGAAGAAGACCCCACATAAGCTCTTACTTTGTTGAGCTCTTCTTCCGCCTTGAGCACAAATGAATGTGACCTTGAGGGCAAGCTGTTGGATCGGGAGTGACAAGCCATTTTTTTTGGAACTGTTTGTAAAACGAAAGAGGTTTTTTTTGGCGATTGATATTGGAAACTAAGTGAGAAGAGGAAGGTATGATGACTTTGATGAGATCCCTTGGCTTGCATCTGCTTTTATACCAAATTCACAAATAATGACGAGCAGACAACAAGAATCTCATGAAGTAAGGTAAACACAATACACATGTGCCACCAACAGAGGCTCTCTCTTATCCAGGTCGGTATTGCAAGTTTGCAACAGATCTAACCAACAGTTTACTTATCAAAATCTATTGAATAATTAGAAAGATTCTATTTGTCTAGTTGCTGGGTTTAGTTATATGCTTAGAGAGTATTTCTCTTAGGACACAAAACAAATAGGTTGCAGGCATGCAAATTCTTTGTTTACAGCTTTCAAGGGAAGTGGGTTGGTTCACCTGAGTTGTCATGTTTCGTCCATTGATAGCAGCATATGTCTAGCAACAACAAATCGGATTGTTTTTTTTTTTTTTAATTTGATTTGAAATTTTTAAAGAGATGAGAGATGCACCGTGCACAGAGCTAGCTAGAGGAGAAAGATAACTTGGCGAAACAGGGATGAGAAGAACATGCTACGTTTTTGGCTTAGTTTTTGACGCGTTGGATTGTTTTTTTTGCTGAAATTTTTATTTGTACCTTATAAAAAAAATAAAAACAAATCAATCAGATTATGAGTAATTCGAAAAATACCCAGGCCTCACAATACCACTGCGGCTTCAAAAACTGAAGACTGCTATATGCTCCTGCAGCCTCAGACTAGCGGTCTCCAAACTGTTTTGCGGCTTTTTTTTTTTTTTTTTTTTTAAATAACACAACCATTCCACGGCACATTATTCAAAATGATTTTAGTGGAGCCCATTCCCCTTATAATCAATATATATTTTATTAAATGGCACATAAATATCAAGAATTTTTGGAGTATATGCCACATAACAATGAGAATTAAAATTATTACAAAAAAATGGGGTTATAGAATGGTTTGGAGGCTCCGAGTCTGAGGCCGCATGGGCATATGACGGTTCCCAGTTTTTGAGGCTGCAGGGGTATTGTGGGCCTAGGTAAATGTTAAATTTCCACAAAATTGAAGTGTTTTTTTTTGGTAGAGTAGAAATAAAAATTTCTAGTTTTATATTATTATGATTATGATTATGATTATGATTACGACTACGATTACGATTATGATTATTCTTAAAATTATTATTATCTTTTATTATGGGAGAATTTCGTGTTACCCCTTAGAAACATCGAAATTAAGTATTTCCCCTTCTAAACTCACAATATTATATTTACCTAAATTTTAAAACCCACATTTTTTTCCCAAAATATTGAATTTTATGTGAAAACTCATTTTAAATTTATAAAATACTTATTTTATCTTTTAATTAAAAAAATATGTATTATGTTTAAGAGAAATATTTAGCCTTTTAATTGGTCTGCTTTGACAACAAATGTTTTATTTTCTTATTTGTGATGCATACACAAGCATATGCCTAATGTCAATGAATATATTATTTATCCTATGATCATTTAGAAGACTGAATATTTTTCTTACCTAGATTAATTTTTTTTAATAAAATGTAAAATGAGCACTTTGTAAATTAAAAATTAATTTTAATAGAAAATTCAATAAATTGAGTACATTTGTCCCTTTTTGAAATTTAGAAAGGTAAATATGGTATTATGAAATTTGGAGGAAAAAAATACGTAATTAGAAGGTTTTGAGGGATATACATAAAATTTTGTTGTTACTACTACTTATTAGAATATGTTTGTTATTGTTACTATTATACAAATATTATTACTAAATTTTTCTTTCATGCTCTTTCACTTTTTTTTTTCTTTAGAAAATTTCTTCAATTGTGCTTACACTAAAGACAAATACTGAAATACAGCCTATAGGTACTTATCTACAGATGGTACATACACTTCTTGCTGCACTAGTAGGACAAAATAAATGCGAAATATCGGTTTTAAAATTACAAAAGAAATGGAATATTGTACTGCCTTTATTTTATTTATTATTTTCTCAAGAGTAAACAATATAAATCTACCCTCTTTTAATTTAGTAAATTAAAATAAGAGCAAACTGACCAATTATATTTAATCTATGGTCCTTGCAACTATGAGTTATGCTTCTGTACAATTTTTATATAACGAATAATAAACAAAAGGAAAATTACAAGCTTCACATGGTATCGAAAGAGAAACTTCGTATTTGACGAGATGGCGGAACAAAGTTACATCTGTGTTGTTGTTTAATCTGTTTTTTGTTTCCTTTGTGTTTGTGCTATATGATATTACAATACTGTAAAACGATGTTTGAATTGTTTAATTAATTACTTGATAGCCACTGTCAAGTTTTTTAAAAAAGAGAGATTTGGAAACAAGATAAGCTTGGGATAACTTTATCAAAGGATAAGCTCTATTTTTCTCTTTATCTCTAAATTTTAGATGAGTGTTTGACAACATATTTGGAGATAGTTCTTCTAATAGTCTTGAATAAAATAGCGTTATAACTTAAAAAGAATAAAATATAATTCTCTCTGATAAAAAATGTGCATTGGTTCTGCACTACATGAATATAATATACATACAATAATTTAGGTTTTGTGGCACAATCCATCAATTAAAAGCCATTACAAACAAATCGAACTGTGAGTAAAATAGAACGAATTGATCTTTTTTTTTTTGAAGAAAATGTGAAGGTCTAGCCTCCAGATTTCATTGAAAAAGACACCAGTGGTGTCACGATTTTACAAAAGTTTGAAAGGAAAATAAAGTAAGAAAAAGGTAGAAAAATGAGGAAGTGGAAGGAAGCTCTGCCAATGACAGTTCCTTTCTATTACATTGTAGTTTTTCTATTCCTTTGCACTAATATGTCCACTTGGAAACCAGCTTTTATACTCTGCCATCACCTCATGTTCAATTTGTTGTAGTGTCTTGTGCTCCTCTGCAAATATTCGTTTGCATCTCTCCCTCCAAATGACAAAACACAATGTTAACTCCAATTGCCTCACTTCTTTGTTTTGAGAGCACAGTATCGCTTCTTGATATGCTCCACCAGCTGAATGTTGACATGTTCTGAGAACAGGCATAACAGCGTGTAGCCTATACCTTAGTTGCGTTGTGAAACTGCAAGTTCTAAAGATATGCTCCACTGTTTCACTATCCCTTTTGCACAAATAGCAAATACTAACCAGTTGCCATCCTCTCCTGTTTAGGTTCTGTTGTTAGGATTTTATTTTTAAGCATTAACCATCCAAAGATTGAAATCCTGAAGGGCACCTTTATATTCCACACTGCCGACCACCTCTTGTGTACTACTGGACCTTCTTCATGTGCCCGATAAAATGATTTTACTGTAAATAGGCCATCAGTAGCCCATTTCCAAACTGGCATATCCTGCTGCGTTTGTAAAGTTGTCTGCTCCAATTGATTCATGAGCTGCGCATATTCAGTTTGAGCTTTTTGAATAAGATCCTCCTGCGTTTGGCTGGCAATCTCCTGCAATAATGCTGTGATCCATTCATTTTGCGTTTTTGCTTGCTGCATCGTCATGTCCTTGCTGTGTGTAAGAGAGTACAAGGTTGGGTGGGTGTAGCTAAGCAGTTCTGTTTTCCATATATCATCCCAAAAACGTATGTGCGTGCCTTGACCCAGAGTGAAACTTACTGACATGCTCATCAGAGGCCAAACTGTTGGATTCTGCGCTTGCCACGGTCTGGTTGTGGGTGTAATTCCCATTGGTATGCACATCCAGGGAGGCTTTTCAGTGTGTACCCATTTCCAAAGGATTCTTCCCAGTAATGCTTTATTCATGGTTTGCATGTTCAGTACTCCCATTCCTCCTATTTCCCTTGGTCTGATGACTTGCTCCCATGCTACCAGACTCATGTAATTTGAGTCCTGATTCTTGTGACCATGTCAAAGAAAGCTCCTTCTTACCCTATCAATTTTTTTGATGACCCACTTTGGTAATAGGAACGTCTGCATCATATAGATGGGCATTGCTGTTAGTGTAGCATTCATGAGCGTCACTCTCCCTCCTATAGATAGCATACTAGCTTTCTAGGTCAGTAATTTGTTTTCCAGCTTTTGTATGAGATCCATGTAGTGCCTTCTTTGCAATTTCTTATTGGATAGCGGCATTCCAAGATACTTGATAGGCAACTGCGATGCTGTACAGCCAATTATCCGAGCCAAAGCCCGTACCTGATCCATATTTGCAGAAGTGATCAGGAATTCTGACTTTTGCATATTTATCTTAAGCCCTGACAGGTCTTGAAATATATGCAAAATGATCTTCAGATAGCTCAACTGTTGCTGTGTGGGTTTGATGAAAAAGAGAGCGTCGTCCGCAAAAAACAGACACTGTTTGCATTCTCTGAAGGGAGGTTGGAGTAGGTTGAGTGCTCCCAGTTTTTGTGTCCATAAGGCTAGAAAATCCATCGCAAGAATAAAGAGGTAAGGTGATATCGGATCACCTTGCCTTAAACCTCTCTTTAATATAATTTTCTTCCCCGTTATTGAGTTCATGAGGACTTTTGATGATCCTCCAAGTACTGGCTGCTTTATCCAAGTTACCCAAGGGGTTGGAAATCCATGTGCCAGTAAGATTTCAGATAGAAATTTCCACAAAAGGGTACCAAAAGCTTTGTAGATATTGGCCTTGAAGACACCTACTTCATCATTTTGCTTTGTTGTCACTGTTAGCATCTCTTGTGCATATAAGAAGCCCTCGTTTATGTATCTGTTTTGCATGAAACCAGTTTGGTTCATGGATATTAGCTCCTCAATTTTATCTCTTAGCCGATTTGCCATAACCTTGGAGAAAAGTTTCTGCACAGAATTTACTAAACTGATGGGCCTACAGTCTCCTGGTGCTTGAGGGTTTTCCTTCTTTGAGATCAGTGCAATGAGGGAATCATTCATGGGGTACAAAGATTGTGAGCTCCCTTGTTGAATGCTTGAGAATACACTCATCAAGTCAGGGAGTAACAATTGCTCAAAAGTTATGTAAAATTCTCCTGTGTAACCGTCAGGACTAGGTGCTTTATTCAACGGCACGTGTTTTATAATATTCTGAAGTTCCTCAATGCTGGTTGGATCCACTAGCCCCTGCAGTTGCTGTGATCTATTTTGAAACAGTGTTCCGTGTTCAAAATGCATGGTTTGCATGTGCTCTTTTCCTATGAGCTCCACAAAGTGTTTAAAAAACACTTTAGCTTTTTGCTTATGATCTGTGATTTGCACATCCCTTTCTTGGATGTTGCTGATCCAATTCCTCATTTTTCTGTGTGTTGCTACATGGTAAAAATACCTAGTGTTCTTATCTCCTGATTGTATCCACGACTTTTTTGCCCTTTGCCTCCATTTTTCTTCCTGTAGCAATATTATTTGGTTCAGCCTTTGCACCATGTATTGCTTCAGTAGCCTTTCCACTGTCGTTAGGTTTCTCAGTTCAGCTTGCACCGTAAGCCACGCTATACAATCCATGCATAGTTGATTCTGGTACTTGACAGCTTGCACATGCTCTTTCTTCCAAATTATGATTTCCTTTGTCAGATTTTTGAATTTGCCGCTCAGCTGGTTTGGGTCCTCGGCTGTCTGCTCTGCCTGCCATACTGAGTGCACTAGCTGCTTGAAGCTGTCTACTCGAAGCCATGCATTTTCTATCTTGAATGTGTTTGGTGTAGGGTACTTGGTTTGGCTTGTGCACACCAAAGGGCAGTGGTCAGAGGTGGCATCCAGCAAAGCATTTTGCTGTGTGTTAGGGTATTCCTCTACCCATGAGGTTGACATAAGGAACCGTTCAAGTCTGACGAAGGTTGGGTTTGGCCTCTCATTTGACCAAGTATATTTCCTCCCCTTGAGAGCCAAATCAACCAATTGTAATTGGTCTATAATCGCTCTGAATCTGATCATATGCGTCATTGGGTAACCAACATTTGATCTATCCTGAAGACTGAGAGTTGCATTAAAGTCTCCCGCCATTAGCCAAGGTATGTCCAATTCCGGCTTGGTGGTACTCAGTTCAGCAAAAAATTGTGCTTTGTTGTGTGTGGATGGGCCATACACTCCAGTGAAATGGAACACTGATGTATCAATGTTGACTGAGAAATCTATCGTTAAGCAGTATACTCTGATTTTGTGGTCAATTGCTATGAGAAAGTTCTCATCCCATGCCACTAGCAACCCTCCCGCTGTGTTGCATGCCGGGATAGTTAGAAACTGCGTTGCTCTTGCCCCCAGTGCTTCCTTAACAATTCTTGGTTGTGCATTTTGTAGTTTTGTCTCTTGCAAACAGATGATGTGCGGAGCTTGAGTAAGGATGACATTTTTAACAGCTGTTCTTTTGTCTCTATCATTTAATCCCTGGACATTCCAGGACATGAACTTGAGCTTCCTTAAATGATTCATATTTGCACTGATATGACTGACAATTTCACTTTGACAAAATTCAAAGCACAATTTTCCCCAAAAAATAAATTCTCAAGCCCATATATTCTGCACTGAAAACAGCCATATAGGTACCTAAATTGCAATACATAGTTGGATCTCAATCTTACAACAACTAAAGGACCAAAAGACTCTCTCCTTTCTTTCACAACAGCTAACCTCCTCTGATAATCAACACAAGAGACCCTATTGGTACTCAAGCCAAAAAAACAAAAATAAAGTCAACACAAAACATACATAGAGGCAAATCCTTTCTGATTTGCTCTAACATGCATCCAAATTTCATTCATAATGGAAACTCTTACCCAACCGCCTTCTCTTTCAAGATCTAAAAAGCTAGACATCTGAAGATGGGCCACCCTGCAGTAGCGCTTTCTCATTTTGTCGTTCCTGGTACAATTGGCCATCTACCAGTACCTCCCCTTCTTCTTGTCCAACCTTCTGAAACATTTCTACGATTTCTTCTATTAATGTAATCCCTGATTCTTGAATTAGGTCTATGCCAGCTCAGCTTTAATGCTCTCCTTCCTTCCTTCAAAAACAATTTTCATCTTCTCCCCTCTTTGCTTTGTTGGTTTCGAGTAGGTTTTTTTTTCTTTTTTGGACAGCCTAGGGCTGCGGCGAGTGGCGCTTCCCACCTGGGGGAATTTAGCTCGGAGAGTCTTAGCTTGGCTGCGTACCGACTCATCACAGCTGCTTATCAGTTATGACCATAGTGACAAGGTACGCGTTTTATTCACGTTTAATTCGCGAATAATTCATTTTTTTATATTACCGAACTGAACACCGTATTAAACGTTGACCGAACCTTTGACTGAATAAAACGCGAATAAAACGTGAATTTTACGAATTTTACGAATTATACGCGTTTTTTCCGTAAAAATTCGTTTGAATCCAAGTTGTTTTCTACTCAAAAAATTTCTCCTCACGTGGCTGGCATGAAAAAACTTGTGGATGTCTAGCTTCTCTCCTCACGTGGCTTTGTCAGAAAAACTTGAGTGAATATCAAGATCTTCTGTGGCTAGAAATTACATAAATTTTGTATAATAATTTAAATTTGAGTGGTTTTTTTTATTTCGGATTCAATGTACGATCCCGAATCATTCCCGAATTATACCCGAATTATACCCGAATCACGAATTTTTGACCTCGCCGAACCGAACCCTAATAATTCATTTGTTACTATGGTTATGACTGGAGTTGGGTGTTTTGCATTTCTTCCCTCTCTTTCACCGGGCTTTGTTGTTTGCCGACTTCAATTCCTGCGGTCAGAAGCAATCCCTTTGGCAATGATGGTCCATCTAGTGTGAAATAGAGGCCCTCTTTGCCTGGTATTTCTATTGCGCCACTTTGGCCCAGAATTATTTTGGGTTCTATTTCCTTTCCTAACGGGCCTGTTTGATCAATGCTGGCCTTTTTGTTTCTTGCCCCACCAGCTCTATTCCTAAATCGCAGCCCAACTCCTTTTGTTTCTCTGTCACTTGCTTTATAGTCTGCGTACTTTCCCCGAAATCCTGTTCTAACAGGATTGGTCCCTCATGCGCATTTAATACTTGTCCTTCTTCGTCAGACAGCAAGGCAAGAATTTGCACTGCATTTTCCGTCCTTTTTTTTATCCGTTGCACTTTCTGCACTACCCAATCCCTATTCCCCATATCTTCTCCATCGAAATTTCACCATGTTGTACTATCTCTGCCATGATCATAAATGCGGCTATCATCCTAGGAATAAATTTGAAACCTAAGTGCCCTATGAGTGATCCCCCCTTGAGAATTTGAATACCACTTTCTGTCCGTTGTAGAGTCACACCTAATCCTAGTTTTTGTGTTGCCTTTTGTGTCATCACTCTGAACTGTGTCTTCTCCATTGAAACAAGCCTCCCTATTTTAGGGTTGACTTTTTTCTGAACCCACCTCTTCTTGAGTTTTGGCTTGACAACCCATGTGATTCTCTTTTGACCCCCCCTTGAAAACGTCTAACACATTTGAGGCCACTACTGTCAGGGTTGCTAGCTTGTTGTACTATTGTGTCTGGTGACTCCGGTGGCGGTGGTAGGTTTTCATTTTGCTGGTCATGGGGTATAACAGGTGGCACTTCAAGTGGCCACGCTCCCTGTTCCAAAGGGTAAGGCCCTGGCTACCATTCTCTTGACTGGAGGAGGATGACTCTTACTCTACATGACCTAGTGCCCTCATGATACCTAAGATATTTGTGTATGGTTTCTTGTGGATTTTCACAAGCCAAGCGTACTGTTATGTGTCGAAAATGGTTTGCCTGCCTTCCATATGGCAGCATGCCAGTGATGCGGCCTAGGGATGTTGTAACCTTTCTAAGGTCTCTTCCATTCCAAGCTTGGTCAGGCAGGTTAACTAACCTAACCCACGCTTGGTATGGTGGTGGATCATAATGTGTGTGCCAAGTGAAATCCCATGTTTGCACCCCAAACTCAACCCCTGGCCTAATCATATAAGGACTGTTCCAAACTATTCTCTGAAGTATTTGCTCACCTGGACATATTAGCAAATATAGCGCATCTTCCTCAGGATCTTGCTGGTATACTTCATAGTCATTTGGATGCAATCCAAAACACCTCGATAGGTATTTTGGTATCTCTCTAAGCACTTCTAGTGTGGGATCTCCTAGCGTCATGAGAACCATACCAGTGCTATGCAATTAGTCTGTACTTGGGTCAAGGGCCTCTCTACTCGGCATGAAGACCTGCACTTCCTCTGGCCTAACATTTGCATACTGGTCCATTGGTTGTTTTTTCCCTTGAGGGTGGTTTTGATGAGGTGTATTGTGTGGTGTTGGTTTCGTCCATTGATAGCAGCATATATCTAGCTAGAGCAAATCTTAGTGGTTTTTTTATTTGATTTGAATTTTTGAAAGAGATGAGAAATGCACAGACTTATTACAAGGTATGAAAAAAGGAAAAAAAAAGAGACTTGGCCAAACAGGGATAAAAAGACATACAGCATTTTTGGCCCAGTTTTTGCCACATTGGCTTGTAAAGGCCAAAGGTTGCTCACACGAAAGGATTCTGCAATTATATATAATTTATTATTATTATATTATTATTATTATTATTATTATTATTATTATTATTATTATTATTATTCCATATATATATTATTACTCTTTACTTCTATTCTTCCCTTCTTTTTCATTTTTCTTTTTTCTTTAAGAGATTCTTAAATAGTGTTTTCACTGAAGGATATATACAGGTACTTACCTGGATAGTCCCTATACACTTTTTGCTGCAACAGTAGGACATAATAATTGCGAAATATAGGTTTTACAAATAACGTACGAAATGGAGTATGATGCTCCTTTTGTTTTATATATAATATTCTCAAGAATAAAGCACATTAAACTGATTATTCTTTCTATTTCCTGCCCCCGCCGGACACTAAATTTGTTTTTTTTCTCCAACTGAAACGGAGCTTGCAGCGAGAATAATTCTCAACTGCAGGTGAGATAGAATCAGATTGTATCTCTCAAAGACAGAAGCTAATTTGATGGAAATTACGATGAAGAAAGATCAGAACTTGGAATAGAACACAGAGATGTAAGAGAAATTTGATTATTCATTTCATATCCCTGTTCATTGAGTACAATAGCCTTATATAAGCGATTACAAAGAAACAAATATAACAGAAAACAGTTGAGAAAATTCTCCTATTGATTCCAGCGTTTTTTTCAGCTCTTCCTCCATCAACGCTTCTGATTGAATCAAAGAAGCTGCTTTCCTCTGACGGAACTTATTGTGTCTGTTTAGGTGGGTCCCGGTCTTCAGTCTCCATTCTCTTTTAACGGTTGGAATCCCCTTAACGGAGAGAGCCGTTTAGTACTAGCGTTCTGGCCCCTTCCATCTTCTTCTCTTTAATCCCAACGGCCATTTCCAATTCAATCTCATTTCGCTGCACGCCTCCCCCCTTAAACAAATTCATGTCCTCATGAATAAATGCAGGGAATTTCTGAGCGATATCTTCATAATATTCCCAGGTAGCATCCTCACGAGATTGGTTTTGCCACTTCACTAAGATTTGTGCTGTTGCAGCATTATCTCGCTTCACCATTCGCCTTGCCAAAATCAATTCCGGCACTTGAGTCACAATCACCTCTGGTCCCATCACTGGCAACTTAGGAGAAGGTATCTGTTTCTCTCCCAACCTTGCTTTTAGTTGTGAAACATGAAAAACTGGGTGGATGAGCGAATTGGGAGGGAGGTTCAGTTTGTAGGCTACAGTACCAATTCGTTGAAGCACTTCAAAAGGACCATAATACTTTGAATTGAGCTTCTGATTTCCCCTTCCAGCTACTGTTATCTGACGATACGGCTGTAATTTGAGGTAAACCCAATCTCCCTTTTCAAACTTCCTCTCGCTTCTATGTTTATCGTCATGTCTCTTCATTCTTTCCTGAGCCTTTACCAAATTGGTCTTTAACTGAGCAAGGGCAGCTTGGCGATCTCGCAAAAATTCGTTTACGGACTCCACTTGACTCTTCGGTGCACTACCTAGGCCGAGCTGAGGAGGTGGATACCCATATAAGGCTTCAAAAGGTGAGGTTTTTATTGCACTGTGATATGTTGAATTATACCACCATTCTGCTAGGGACAAATAACTCGACCATTTCTTCTGTTTGTCATACACCATCGCTCGTAAATAAGATTCTAAGCACTGGTTCACTTTCTCAGTTTGGCCATCAGACTGAGGGTGATATGCAGTGCTCATATTGAGCTTAACCTCCAACATTCCCATCAGTTCTTGCCAGAACCGACTGGTGAAGATAGGGTCACGATCTGATATAATATTAGTGGGCAGTCCATGCAACTTGTATACTTGATCCACAAAGGATTTGGCAACGGTAGATGCTCTGTAAGGATGTGACAAGGCAATGAAGTGTGAATATTTAGTTAAACGGTCAACCACAACCATTATAACCTCGTATCCCTTTGACTTAGGCAAACCCGTTATGAAATCCATTCCTATACTGCTCCAGGCCTCCTTAGGTATGGGTAATGGCTGCAAAAGTCCAGCTGGGGCTGAAAACTCGGGTTTATTTAATTGGCAGTTATCACAGCACCTTATGAACTGATGCACTGATTCTTTCAAATTTGGCCAGAAAAATTGTTTTTTAATCCTCTGGTATGTCGCAGTAATTCCAGAGTGCCCCCCAATAGTAGAATCATGCAATGCCATCAGGATTGATTGTCTCCATTGATTGTGATCTCCCACACATACTCTTCCCTTATAAAATAACACTCCCAAATGCTCAGAGAAGTGACTATTTGCATCAATGCCTTCATCCTCACTCAACTTCTTCTTTAACCCTTCAATCCACTCATCTCCAGTATAGCTTTCTTTCACCTCTTGCACCCATTTCGGGATCAGTTCACTCACAGCTGACAACTCCCCTTCTTCAGTACCCTTTTCCCCAAAATACCCTTCTCTTCTTGATAAAGCATCTGCCACCTTGTTATCTATTCCCTTCTTGTACTCTATCTTATATCTCAACCCCAACAACTTACTCAAACCCTTATGTTGCATCAGAGTATTCACTCTTTGCTCTAGAAGGTATTTCAGATTGATATGATCAGTTTTAATAATAAACTCACCTCCAAGCAAATAATGCTTCCATTTTGAAACAGCAGTATAAAGGGCAAGTAATTCCTTCTCATATGTTGAAAGAGCCATGCTTCTCGGTCCCAATTTCTTACTTAAAAAAGCTATTGGTCTGTTGCTTTGCATCAGAACTGCTCCTATGCCCCACTGACTAGCATCCGTCTCTATAATAAAAGGTTGATTAAAATCTGGTAATTTCAGCACTGGAGCTTCAACCATGGCTTGTTTCAGATGTTCAAATGCTTGCTGAGCTTCAAGGTTCCAACAGAAGGCATCCTTCTTGAGCAATTCAGTGAGGGGTTTGGAAATTATGCCATAGTTTATGACAAACTTCCTATAGTACCCGGTAAGGCCAAGGAAACCCCTCAAACTCTTGAGATTTTTAGGAATTGGCCAGTGGGTCATTGCTTCTATCTTGGTTGAGTCAGTAGCCACTCCTTCTCTAGAAATGACATGACCCAAGTACTGGATCTGATGCACACCAAACTCACATTTGGATCTCTTCACAAACAACTTGTGCTCTTCTAGTGTTTGCAATGCCAATTTGAGGTGTTCAACATGAGACTCCAAGTCCCTACTATAAACCAAGATATCATCAAAGAAAACTAAAATAAATTTTCTAAGAAAGGGTTTGAATGTACTGTTCATTAAATGCTGGAAGGTTGCTGGTGCGTTTGTCAGCCCAAAGGGCATGACCTTGAACTCATATAGCCCTTCATGTGTGCTAAATGCTGTCTTTTGCACATCTTCTTCTGCCATTCGGATTTGATGGTAGCCCGAACACAAATCCAGCTTTGAAAAATAGTGAGACCTATTTAACTCATATAGCAAGTCTTCTATGATTGGAATAGGAAATTTATTCTTTACGGTATCACCATTTAATCTTCTATAATCGATACACATCCTCCATGACCCATCTTTCTTCTTTACCAACAACACAGGAGATGAATAAGGGCTAATGCTAGGTTGGATGAGAGAATTTTGCAACAATTCCTGCACTATCTTTTCAATTTCTAATTTCTGAAAATATGAAAAACGATAAGGCCTCTGACTGATTGGCTTGGCACCAGGTTTTAGCTCAATCTTGTGATCCACTATTCTTTTAGGGGGCAAGGACTTCAGTTCCTCAAACACAGCACTAAAGGTTTGCAACAGCTCACTGATTTTAGGATCTAAACATTGCTCCTGACACCCTTCCCCTTCTTCAATTCTAAACAACTGTGCATACATGACTGAATTACCCTTTTGTGCCTCCTTCTCTACGTTTATCTCTTCTTCACATATTTTAATTTCAGCTCTTGCCTTCTCAGTTGTTAATTTTATCTCAGCACCATTCAACTCTATTGCCAACATTTCTTGCCCCAGATTCATCTTCACAGTACCCAGACTAGATATCCAATCAACTCCCAAGATGATATCATATCCTTGTACAGCTAAAACTCTTAGGTTTGACTCAAAAGGGTGGCCTTGCAATGTGAACACTACTCCCTTACATTCCGTATCTGAAACTGCCCTTGGGCCTGTGGCTACTCTCACAAATAAAGGTTGGATAGGTACTGTTGGTAACTGGAGTGCTTGTACCAGGTTTGGATGGATGAAAGAGTGTGTAGCTCCCGTATCAATAAGGGCTAAAACGGGAATATCTTTGAGTAAACCTTTAAACTTCAGTGTTTGATTACTAGAAAAATTGTTGATGCTGTTTAGAGTAATAGTGTACCCCTCAGCCATATCCTCCTCCATTTCCCTTCCATTCATGGTTGGATCTTGCTCCACCTGATCATCACCTTGTTGCTCACCCAACTCCTCTTCTCCCTCCATAACATGAACACTTTTATTACACTTATGCCCTTGATGCCACTTTTCATCACACTTATAACACAATCCCAACTTCCTTTTCTGATCAAGACTCATGCTTGTTTGAGGGTTTATAGTGGAAAATTTGGATATAGGCTCTTCATTCCACCTCCTATTGTGATTGTCAAGTGGTCTGTTGTTCTTGAGTACTGGGTTATTTTGAGGTTTGTAGCTGCCTGACACTTGAGTTTTGAGAAAAGGCACCCTTTTGTCAGATGTGCCCATGACCACCTCTAACTCTAAGGCGATATCCATTGCAGCTTCTAATGTTTGTGGTTTGAACAAGTTTATGGTATTTTGTAACTCCTCTCTCAATCCACCAATGAAATTCCACACAAAGAAATTATCATGCTTAATACCGGTATCAGCCAACAGCCTAGACTTGGCTCTCTCAAATTCTTGGATGTATTCTTCTACTGAACCGGTTTGATGAGTCTTCCGAAATTGTACTATCGGGTTACCAGCACCTCTGGTTTTGAATCTCACAAACACCCTTTCTACTAACACAGGCCAAGATGGGTTTGGGTGTTCAACCCGATAACAACTAAACCATTCCTTTGCTACTCCCACAAAATTCATAGTAGCCATGCGGGCTTTGTAATCTTCAGGTATTTGGTAAGCCTCAAAATAAAATTTGCATTCCTCCAACCAATCTACTGGGTTCTTCCCATCAAAACTTGGGAAATCGATACGAGGTAGAAATACCTTTTGTGAGCCAGAATTGCGATCACGACCTTCTTTTCTGGTTTCTTGCCTGTCAGGAGACACACTCCTATTTCGATGGGGGTCTCTGTGCATGGCAGAATTGCTACCCTCCTCTCGCTGCTTTCCCGAAATGGCATCAGCTAGCATCTTTGTAATTGCTGCAAATCGGGCATCTAACCCTTCCTCCAACTGAGTGAACCTCTCATCTTGGGCCTGGATGGAAGTTTGGGTGTCTCTCGCAACCTGAGAGATCCTCTCATTGATTGCGACCACATCTAGCTGGTAATCTTCCTCAGGGGGGTCATTTCTCCTTGATTTCGCCATTTCTTGCAATTCTTGATAGCTCAAACTGCTACTTCCCGGCTGTTGGAAAACCTGGCTCTGATACCAAAACTGCAGCGAGAATAATTCTCAACTGCAGGTGAGATAGAATCAGATTGTATCTCTCAAAGACAGAAGCTAATTTGATGGAAATTACGATGAAGAAAGATCAGAACTTGGAATAGAACACAGAGATGTAAGAGAAATTTGATTATTCATTTCATATCCCTGTTCATTGAGTACAATAGCCTTATATAAGCGATTACAAAGAAACAAATATAACAGAAAACAGTTGAGAAAATTCTCCTATTGATTCCAGCGTTTTTTTCAGCTCTTCCTCCATCAACGCTTCTGATTGAATCAAAGAAGCTGCTTTCCTCTGACGGAACTTATTGTGTCTGTTTAGGTGGGTCCCGGTCTTCAGTCTCCATTCTCTTTTAACGGTTGGAATCCCCTTAACGGAGAGAGCCGTTTAGTACTAGCGTTCTGGCCCCTTCCATCTTCTTCTCTTTAATCCCAACGGCCATTTCCAATTCAATCTCATTTCGCTGCAGAGCTATAGACTTGAGGCTACAAGATCTGTCACTATTTCGTTACACGATGGAGTACATACTATCGATTCTGGAAAAGAGAGAGAGAGAGAGAGAGAGAGAGAGAGAGGTTTGGAAATTAACGAGATAAGCCTGGGAATAATTTTATCAAAGGATAAGCTCTTTTTCTCCTAATCCCTAAATTTTATATGTATGTTTCGAAACATATTGTAGGAGAGTTCTTCGTATAGTTTTGAATAAAATAGCGTTGTAACTTAAAATGACAATAACTCTCCTTGCTAAGAAATATGTATCTACCAAGCAATATGTATTAGTTTTATTTATATTACATTCTTTTTATTGATTAAAGGACCCCAACATCTTTCAATTAAATGCTATTATCGAAAGTTGAACATGTTTCTCTCCTAAGAAAACGGGGCTTGCACCAGTAGTCCACTAAGCCAGCGGTTCCTACACTACATAAATATAATATATACAACATTGTGGCACAATCCATCAATTAGAAGTAATTACAATTTCTTTTTTGAACTGTAAATATAAAAGGATAAGTTGATCTTCATTTTTTTAAAATCTTGGTCAAAATTGATCTTCATTACGAGATCCATTGGAAATTCTTGGTCCATTATCCAAATTTTTTGTCAAGAGTTATTTTTTCCCCTTGAAATAAGTTTCACAGGGAAACAAAAAGAAAACTGTCTTCTCGGCGTGTTGTTCAAGTATGTTTCAGCTAAGAAATGAAAACTCAATTAAGGATCCACAAAAATGGTATTGAAGCAGAAAATCATTTTATAATTCAACTCCAAATTTTTTTTACTTAACACTTGTATCATGTACAAAATTTACAAGGTACATAAATTCAACAGAGAAACTCTACATTGGATAAGATGCCGAAACAGGCATTCTAGTCCGCTATCCAAGCCTTCAACATTACATAACAATGAAGCAATGTCAAAGATACCATCATTTTTTTCTAATTTGAATGCTGCACTTCGCTTGTGAAGCAATTTAGAGGCTAAGGACCACTTGCTACACTTTGCCTCGACAGTTTGTTCAACGAGAGAGGAAATAGCAGCTTGCAAAAGAGAAAAGGAAAGCTCTCTAGCCTCTATTATAAGGGAAGAACAAGCCAACGATCCTCCATCCAAAGATTTACTCTTTCTGGAATTGTGCCTCTTAACATCCTTGCATGCCTTCTTTACCAGGTTGGTCAAGTCTCTCACACTGCTTTTTGTACCCTTTGATTCACCCCTTCTAATTGCTGATTCTTGATTTTGGATGTAACATTTCATTGCACCCAAGTTCTCTCTTGATGTGCTGCAAATGTCCAGCAAATTGATAGACTCTTCGAGTTCTTGGTCGATCCATCTACTCTGTTGCCATTGTGAGAGGCAGTTTTGGTTGCTAGACATGCAGAGGATGTCATTGATGCACTCATAAACATGCCCGACTGCCTTGATTGCATCAAGCATTATTTCGTAAGTGAGGGAAGAAGACCCCACATAAGCCCTTACTTTGTTGAGCTCTTCTTCTGCCTTGAGCACAAATGAATGCGACCTTGAGGGCAAGCTGTTGGATCGGGAGTGACAAGCCATTTTTTTTGAACTCTTCGTAAAACGAAATAGGCTCTTTTGGTGATTGATATTGGAAAACTAAGTAAGAAGAGGAAGGTCTGATGAGTTTGATGAGATCCCTTGGCTTGCATCTGCTTATATACCGAATTCACAAATTATGACGAGCAGACAACAAGAATCTCATGAAGTAAGGTCAACACAATACACATGTGCCACCAACAAAGTCTCTCTCTTATCCAGGTCAGTATTGCAACAGATCTGAGCAACAATTTATTTATCAAAATATATTCAATAATTAGAAAGATTCTACTTGTCTCGTTGTTGGGCTTAGTTATATGCTTAATTATTGTGCAATTATATTAGGAGACAAGAAAAACTGGTTGTAGGCGTGTAAACTTCCTTTTGTGAGCATGTATCGTTCCACTGTTCTATATTGCCTCTCCTTCCTCCTCTTCTAATATTCAAGCTACCCAACTAACAGAGGCATCTTGCTTGCTGTGGGTGAGGAATAACAACTATGATTGCACGCCCATGACATGTTTGATGTAATGCCTCAGAGAACCACCTTTTTAGCACATTATCGCATTCAATAACAGCACAGGTAGAATCGTTCCAATTATTGAATGCAACAATTAGCAGGTTAAGTTGTCAGCAACTGACACCTGGCAAGGAGAAAGCCTCTGTTTTCATCAGATTCTTATTGTCTCCTCATCATAGTTTGTTATGTGGTATATAAGTATATGGAAGACAAGGGATTATCAAATACATCTGATCTTTTCTTCTCTCTCGTTTGCTCAATTTAAATCACCAAAAGTACCTTTCTCTTTCCAAGAAAATCAAAATGGCACGCCACAACCGATCAATTAGTTTGCCCACAAGTTCCCATCCCTTTGTGCTCAAGGCAGAAGAAGAACTGAGCAAATTAAAAGCTTCTGCTGGATTAATAATCCTCGATGCAATCAAAGCAGTCGGCTGTGTTTATGAGTGCATCAATGATCTCCTCTGCATGTCAAGTTACCAAGATGGGCTCTCAAACAAGCAACAAAGGAGGTGCATTAACCAAGAGCTGGAGGAGTCTATCCAACTGCTTGACATGTTCAGTACATCAAGAGATAACTTGGATGAAATCAAATATCATATCCGAAATCTGGAATTGGCTATTAGAAGGGGTGAATCAGAGACTATAAAGAGCAGAGTGCTCTTCTACAATCAGCTGGTAAAGAAGGCAAACAAGGATGTAAAGAAGCAAGTGGTTAGAAAGAATAAATCTATGACTGGAGATGTGTTGGCCATCAGTTTGCTTATGAGTGAGACAAGAGATATCACCGTTTCTCTTCTCCAGTCTGTTTTTTCCTGTTTGTCGAAGCAAGCAGTAAGTGATAAAACTGGCAAGTTGCACCAGGTGTCGAGTTTCGTTCAGAAAAGAAGAATTGTGTGCATAAAAAAGCAAGGGAATGAGATTTTGGATATTGCTTCTTTGAGAGTCAATGTTGAAAAACTAGAGATTGGATTGGAATCTTTGTTTAGAAATGTTATCCAATGTCGAGTTTGTCTTTTGAATATTTGTAGCTCGTAAATATTTTGTAGTTTGTAAATTTGTGCACAAGTGTATAGAATGAGATTAAAGTAATTTGCAACTGAGAGACAATATTGTATAATACAACTCGTACTCCCTTTTGCTGCTGACACTTCTTTGATTTCATCAGTCCATCTAATTTCAAATTTTGTTTTGTTTCTTAATATTTTTGGATTAATAAGAGGTGCTTTAGAAGATTTTTTTTTTAACTATTGTTTGTTAACTAATAAAATTTTCATTTCCCAAAGAAAATATAGTATATTTCAATGCCAACAACAAAATATGGTACATGTGCAACTGTAATTACCATACTCATAAATTAAAAAAAATAATATTGCTGCTTATTCACAAATCAGGACATGGAGACAAGAAGAATCTGATAAAACAAAGCCAACAACGTAATCATGTGGTGCCAACTGAGACTTCCCCTTGTCAGCTAACTCTTACCTGCAAGATAATTATTCAATAACAGAGACATTTGATTCTTCTTGTCGATAGAACTGCTTGTTTTATTTAAGCATGCATGTGTTTACAGAGTACCTCTTTCACGCCTTACAACAACAGGTTGAGGGTGTGCATTGTTGTTTATCTGTTTCCCCCTGAATTAATGAATAATCATGTAATATCCACATTTTTGCTGCTCATTCAGGTAGCTGTGTAGGCTCATATTCAGGTAGCGGATAATTTCAGGTTATGGCCATAACAAAAATTTTTTTTTTTGAGGGTTAGTGGATAATGATCCACTAAGATAGATTGATACTAAGAAAATCATACATTGTAGCTACACGGATCAAGTAATCCATGTAGCCGAAAAATTACTTACAATCACCTTAACTATTATAAAGCCTAGATAATAAAATTAAAAAAGCTCCTAGAATGTCCATGCCTCTCCTAACGCTCTTACATCTAACTAAATAACAGCCAATTATGTATGTTCATTGATGTCTCATTAATCAGAATATCCTCTGTCTTTCTTTTTTTGGTGAAGGTCCTTCTGTTTCTTTCCTTTCATAGAGCTCATGAGCCTACCGCCCATGTTATGTCCATGCCTCTCCTTCCATAGGCCATAACAAAAATTGTGTAGGTGCCATATTTAGGTAGCGCATGACCGGATTTATGCTTGGTGCAAGAACTTGTAACGCATGTTAAACCAAGGAAAACCTTTGAGAATTGCTATACTTGAACAATTGTGCATATTTGAGAATTTATATGTTTGAATAATTGTGCATTCATTTCATTATATGAGCATCTCATGTTGTGAATTTATAATCATGTTAATATGAACATTGCACTTTGGAAAATTAGGTTTATGTTAAGATAGGGATACAAATGCATGTTTCTTCTTGAATTATTATTATTTATTTATGATACTTGATTGGTTTAACTTGTAAGTTGTCTCTTGGATTTCTATTGTCACTATTATTTTCTTATAAACGTGCTCAGTGTTGTTTTGGTTTTATTTAACAAGATATTTTTGAACTTAACTTATTGATGCTATTTTTACATATTTGAACTTGGGTTATGTGTGGTTTAGTTGGTTGAGTCTAAGAATAACTCGACTGGAACTGAATACCGCACTGGAAGATTTTAAATAATCTCTCACCTCGTTCCACTTTGTGGGTTCTAGGTACAAGGCGCGATATTCAAAAACTAGGTGTCGAATTTCAAAATTGCAGAAGTTGCCACAATGAAAAGTAAACATTTGTTTAAATATAAATTTGGTATGGTATTTTGTTTGTCTTTAATTATACCATAGTAGGTTTTTATTATATTTGTTTATACATGTATATTATGAAACTTAAAAGAAATTTGTATCATGTGTTGTGGCTATGGTTTATGTCATTGGTCATGTATGTATGTATTTCTATGTTTGATAATTGAAACGCCTTGCGCTGATGAGTGCGATGGGTCGTCTGCCCTGTTGTTGGGGTGTGACATGCTGTCAATTGATGAAACATGACAACTCAGTTGAACCAACCCATTTCACTTGAAAGCTGTAAACAAATAATGTGCACGCCTGCAGCCTGTTTGTTTTGTGTCCTAAAAGAACTACTCTGTTAGCATACATGTAAACCCAACAACAAGACAAGTAGAATCTTTCTAATTATTCAATATATTTTGATAAGTAAATTGTTGGTTAGATCTAGATCTGTTGAGAGCCTCTGTTGTCAACACGTGTATTGTGTTGACCTTAATTCATTAGACTTGTTGTCTGCTCGTCATAATTTGTGAATTTGGTATATAAGCAGATGCAAACCAAGGGATCAAACTCATCATAGCTTCCTGTTATCTCTTAGTTTTCCAATATCAATCACCAGAAAGAAGCTCTTCCAAATAAGGAACAGTACCAAAAATGGCTTGCCACTCCCGATCCAACAGCTTGCCTTCAAGGTCGCATTCATTTGTGCTCAAGGCAGAAGAAGAGCTCACCAAAGTAAGGGCTTATGTGGGATCTTCTTCTGTCAATAACGAAAGAATGCTTGATGCAATCAGGGCCATCGGGCGTGTTTATGAGTGCATCAATGACGTTCTCTCCATGTCCAGCAACCAAAACTGCCTCTCACAATGGAAACAGAGGTGGATCGACCAAGAACTTGAAGAGTCTATCACTTTGCTGGACATTTGCAACACATCAAGAGAGAACTTGGGTGCGATGAAATGTTACATCCAAAATCAAGAATCAGCAATTAGAAGAGGTGAATCAAAGGGTACAAAAAACAGTGTGAGAGACTTGATCAACCTGGTAAAGAAGGCATGCAAGGATGTTAAGAAGCATAATTCCAGAAAGAGTGAATCTTTGGATGGAGAATCATTGGCTTGTGCTTCACTTATAATGCAGTCTAGAGAGCTTACCTTCTCTCTTTTGCAAGATGTTTTTTCCTCTCTCACTGAACAAACTATCGAGCAAAAGTGTAGCAAGTGGTCTTTAGCCTCTAAATTGCTTCACAAGAGAAGTGCAGCATACAAAGGGGAAAAACTTGATGGTGTCTTTGACATTTCTTCTTTGTTATCTAATGTTGAAGGCTTGGATAGCGGAATAGATTGTCTGTTTAGGCATCTTATCCAATGTAGAGTGTCTCTGTTGAATTTATGTACCTTGTAAATTTTGTACATGATATAAGTGTATAGTAAAAAGAATTACTTGAATCAGAATTATAAAATGATTTTTTGCTTCAATATAATTTTTGTGGATCCTTGATTGAATTTTCATGTCTTATCTGAACCATATCTGAGCAAACAGCCCTAGAAGACAATTTTCTTTATCTGTCCAGTGAAGCTTATGGGAAGTCAACAAAAAAAAAAATCACAAAAATGTTAGGTTAATGGACAAAGAATTTACAATTCATGGATATCCTAATGAAGATGAATTCATTCTACTTTTTTTTTTAATAAGATAGGGATCATGTTACGTTATAATAAAAATATATAAGAGGGTTTATATGCAAAATTCATCAACTATGTAATATTAGCAAATTGGAGGGGCTTAATTGCAAAAGAACCAAAACTTATCAAAACCCTTTTCCTTCTCTTCCGAAACCATTTTATTTCAGGTGTGCATGAGTGTGGGTGTGTGTGCGCAAGGAAAAGAAAAGAAAGAGAGAAAGGTAGAGCTTAATTGCCGCGAGATCGATTGAACCGTCCGGAGATTCGAGATCAAAACCAAGTTATCGATCCTTTCAAACTGTCAATTTGGTATATCTCTAACTCTCTTAATTCTTCTTGAAACCCTAATTTTCTCGATTTGTCGAATTTTCGTTTGAAACTCGAATTAGGGTTTGATAATTGAAATTAGGGTTTAATAGAGTAAATCATAACTCGTGGAATTTATCGATTCTTGTTTAATGGATTAAAACCTTGAAATTCTGGAATTAGGGTTTTGTAATGAATTCGAGAAGTTGTGAATTTTGTCGATCCGTTGATTAGTTAACCGTATAAACTTGACAAAGATAAGAAAAAGAGATCTGTTGATTAAACCGAATACCAATTGAGTATCGACCGAATTAGGGTTAGTTGACCTAATTTAGATTTCTATAATAAAAAAAGGTAGTAAATGTTGTTATAACGGTATAGGAAATAAGAATACATGTTCGGTTATGCGGGAAATGAATGGTTTCGAATCAAAAGAACCGGGTAGAGCAACAAGTTATGGAATCTCTCGAGACGTCTGAGACATAAGGGCCAATCTTGATCATCCTAAACAGGTGCGGGGTTTCTAGACTTGTCTGAAATTTCATTTTCAGAATAAACTGTTATTCGGTTGTCATGTTGAATACTTATTGTTGCATTAATTGAATCGTGCATTGCATTTGCATAGCCCAATCTATTTAAACTCGAATTGATGTGATCTAATGAACTTGCATGCTGGTATGGTTTTCAGATTGTGTCGATCTATTATGATCTAATCTTAGATTGAAAGTCATCATAAATTGGAATGTGATTATGAATGTGTCACCACTGGTTTGTGAATGTGGAATTTGCAAAGTCTGCTAGCCGACTTTGATCGCAGGATCCTAAAGCTTTAGCCTACCTGGCCCTCTACAGTCCCCAGTACCGGTTGAGGTGAGGGGCGAGTGACTTTATTATGGTTGTGATTATGGATGACTATTGTGTAACATCTCTGTGACTCTGGGGCGTTATCCGGCGTGATAATGCGTTTGGACGGTCAGTTGATATTACGATATTCTGAATGAGGTTGAATGAATTTTCTTAATATGACTTAAAACCAGAATTTAGGAAATGGTTAAGCCAAAGCATTACAGATGGGTGTCAAATAAAGGGTCCAGCTTGGTGGAACATCTGTAGGTGTCAGTAACCCTACAGATGGGGGTTTGATAAAGGATCCAGCTCGGTTGAACATCTGTAAGTGCTATCAGCTTTAATAAGATGAGTTAAGCCCTAATATTGCGTTGGTTTGAATTTCAATTTGGCAATTCCATATTATTGATTTCATTTGATCATCTGTTGTTAGGTATATGCATTTTTCTTATATACTGGTATAAAATTGTGATATGCTTTAGTTGTGGTTTCTTTTTTGAAATGGAACTAGATTGCAAGTCCAGCGACTCGTTGTGGCAAATTTCGCACTGAGAATTTATTCTCACCCAACTTTTGGGTTACTTTTTCAGGTTCTGGTGCAGCTGATAGTGGAGAGGCACGTCGGATCTAGGCCGTTGGTATATGCCACCTCTACCCGAGTTTTGTTTGGTATTTGACTAGAGATGTACATATATTTTTGGTTCTGATATATTCTCTATGTCATGTCCTCTGACTGTATCCATATGAGATACTATTTTGTATACTATGGCCTATCTGATATTTTGATCTGAACCGTTATGTGAATTCGTGTCATTTTTATTTATTTGGGATTGGTTATCAATTATATCGCACTTGCCTTGTAAGCATACAGGAAACTGTATGTTTACGGCAGGGCCCTATCACATCCTGAGGCTGCGGGGTGTGACAGATCAAGCCCTAATGTTATATTTTATTGATAAAGTAAAAATAAGATACTATCAAAAGAGTCAAGAAGTATGAAATTGCTTACTGAGTATTAATTGAGCAGAAAAATATGAAATAAAACTTACATCTCTCGTCAATTCATCCTATTTTTATTTAAAGTTGGATTATTTTGTAATTGTTCTAATTGAGGTATTGTGGCACAAACTGTTGTTTATATATTATATTTATGTGGTGTAGAATTTCCATGTGATACCAAGGATATAATTCAAGTGCTAGGTACTGTGGAATTAGAGGGGGGCATAGATCTCGAAGCATAGTCACTCGGATGAGGACCTCTTAGACATGTAGCCTTGCAAAGCTGTATTATTGAATTTTTTTTTTTTTTAAATTGTGTCTTTTGGTATTGTGAAGCAAGTAGACTCTGTTATGATAATTGTGTATTTTTGTTTTGTCTGATTTGGATATTCTCAGCAGTGATTGTAGTAGGGTTTATTTCTGTTCTGTTGGACGATTTTAGAAACAAGTTATAATGGTTTTTGCTTTGTAATAAATGTAAGGGGATTGTTTGGTACTTGATCCCGTGTGAACAAATTGGTGTGTACCCTCACTTTTGTAAAAAAAAAAAAACTGTCGTGTAGAACTATTACATATTATAATTTTTGTCGTGTAGAACGAGTACATATTGCTCAGCCAATAAGCATTTTTTTGAAGGAGAATATTGTCATTTTTAATGCTATTTTATTCAAGACCATCCGAAGAATTACCTTCAAATATGTTGTCAAACATATATGCATATAAAATTTAATTAGGGATAAAGAGAAATAGAGAATATCCTTTGATAAAGTTATCCACATGCTTATCTTGTTTCCAAATAGTGTGCATGCACGATGACAGATTTGTAGCCTTAGCAAAAAAAATTAATTAGTTTAGTGCCCACCAACTGTTTGTTGTAACATCTCGAATAGCCACACAGCCTGCACATTCATAACTTAATGATGAGAGACAAACAGAATCTCTGTGATAATTCAATGAATTTAATAATGCAACTTGTTTGTAAATTTGGTTGCAAGGAGAATATGGGTATCACATTATTGTTCATTAACCCATGGGAAAAGAAAAAACAAAATTGCACGCCCACCACCTGTTTGTTGTAAGGCCAGAAAGAGCTACTCTGTAAATACATGCATGCTTAAACAAAACAAGCAGTTTGATCTACAAGAAGAATCAAATCTATCTGGTAAGAGTTACCTGGCAAGGGGAAACCTCAGTTGGCACCACATGAGTATGTTGTTGACCTTTTTATCAGATTTTTCTTGTATGGACGTTATGATTAGTATATTTGGTATATAAGCAGCACATGATAAGCAATGGATAGAAATCATCAATTGTCTCTTACCTTTTTCCCTTTATCTATCAGAATGAAAAAAACAAATAGAAAAATGGCATGCCATACCTGGTCCATTAGCTTACTCACGGGATCCCATCCTTTTGTTCTCAAGGCAGAATAAGAGCTGAACAAATTAAAAGCTTTTGTGGCCTCCCCTTCGCTCTCATGAGAAATAATTCTTGATGAAGTTAAAGCAGTGGGGCAAGTTTATGAGTGTATCAATGATTTCCTCTGCATTTCAAGCATAAAAAAGGGCCTCTCTCAGTCTAATCAAAGGAGATTCATTGATGAGAGCTTGAAGTGTCAATCAAGTTGATTGACATCTGCAGCGTATCAAGAGAGATCTTGGATTCAATCAAAGCTTAGCTCCAAGATCTTGAATCAGTGCTTAGAAGAAAAAGTGAATCTGAAGTGACAATGAAAAAAAAAGTTAAATAATACAATCTCTTGGTGAAGAAAGCCACAAAGGATGTAAAGAAATTACTGGCTGTCAAAAAGAGTGAATATACAAGCTGTAGACTCTTCTGATGTTGACTCACTCTTGTTGGAGATCAGAGAGTTTACCATCTCTATGCCACAATCACATTTTTAATTCTTGCCAAAACAAATAGTTTGTCAAAAGACCAGTAAGTGACCTCCTGTCAGGAGGTTACTTCAGAAAAACCCTAGTTGCATACAAAGAGCTAGTGGACGATGTATTTGATATATCTTCCTTCAGAATTTTGTGATGTACCTGTACTGGTAGAATGCGAGCTTCTTGCCTTTCCAGTTTGTCCACCTTTGTGTTGTTATCTGATAGCCTTTTGATGTAGTGACTTGAATAATGCCTTATCCAGGGGACTGGATAATTCTATGTTTTTATTTGACAATGTTAATTCACATCGAGTTTTTCATTGTCATTTGTGTTTGTGAAATAGATCATGATGAAAGTATTAACTGCTTGTCATGATTTATAAATGTAAGATAATAATTGATATGATATCACATATATAATTGTCAATCATGGATTAATTATGAGTAACACCTCTTGAAATGTAAGCACATACCAACAGTACTGACCAGAATGATGAAGTCGAAAATATTGCATGTTGTCAGCTTCAATTCTAAAAAAAAACAAGAGGGAATCTAATTAAGATTGCATCAGGCCATAAGAACTTTCGAAGAAAATTGCCTTGCAATGCTAGATGAACCACCTTTTTGAAAGATTCTCTTATATACGCTGATTTTTTAATTTTCTGGAGTTAGTTCTCAAAACGGTTCCAGAGAGATCACAGGAATCTCTCTCGAAATATTTGAACAGTTTCTTATTACATGTGCAGATATTTTGTAATTGTATCTTACCCTATAGCAATCGACTACTGTGCAGAACTAATTTACAAATTACCAACAAACTTTTGTACCAATAAGACCTTCCCTGAGTTTTTGAAGATGTAGTGAGAGTGTGAGACCCAACAAGTTGTAACTGAAACATGTCCGCCAATGATTAAATAAAAGAAAGGACCACCATATTCCATTTCTTTTTTTTTTTCTTTTTTAGAACCAATATTTCGCATTTATTTTGTCCTACTAGTGCAGGAAAAAGTGTATCTATCCTCAGTGTAAACACAATTGTAGAAATCTTTCTATAGAAAAAGAAAGGCAGATTAATTAATATTCTTTACTCTTGAAAAAATAATTAAATAAAATAAAAGGACCACATATTCCATTTCTTTTTTTTTTATTTTGAGAGCCGATATCTCACATTTATTTTATCCTATTAGTGCAAGAAAAAGTGTATCTATCCGTGTAAACACAATTGAAGAAATCTTTCTATAGAAAAAATTAAGCAAGTGAAAGAGAAGGAAAGAAAGAAGTTAAGAGTAACAAAATTTATAGAATAATATCAATGATAACAATAATCTAATAATTAGTAGTACTAATACTCATAACAATAAAAAAAGAGTAGGGTTAAAATACATCATTTTTAGATAGGTACAAAATCACTATTTTTGTAAGATTATGGACCATTCAAAACGTGATTTTGTACCTATTTTAAAAAAATAATAAAAAAAATCCAAAATATAAATTTGGTCTCCAAGAACATTTAAATATGAAAATTATATTGAGCGATTCAGAATGATTGTTCAAACTTTGAAATTAGAGAAAAAGACGTGGAGTCTGATTGAAGGACAAAATCAATGGTGAATTTTAACCCTTACTCTATAAAAAAAATAAGAGTAGCAATAGTAAAATGATGATGATGATGATGATGGCGAGGGTGAGAGTGATTACAATAACAATAATAATAATAATAATAATATATGAACAGGATCTTTTATAGTAAGCAAGCTTTGGGCCTTGCAATCGAGTGCGTCAAAAACTGGGCCGAAAACGCAGCTTGTTCTTCTCATCCCTGTTTCGCCATGTCATCTTTATTTCTCAATCCGGTCTCCGTACCTTGAAGTCCATGCATCCCTCATCTCTTTCAAAAGTTAGATCAAATTAAATAAACCACTAACGCTTACTCTTGCAAGACATATTCTGCTATCAATGAATGAAACATGACAACTCAGGTGAACCAACCCACTTCACTTGAAAGTAGTAGACAGAGAATTTGCACGCCCGGTACCTGTTTGTTTTTGTGTCCTAAAAGAACTACTCTTAGCATATAAGTAAACTCAACAACGAGACATGTAGAATCTTTCTAATTATTCAATATATTTTGATAAGTAAATTGTTGGTTAGATCTGTTTCAATACTGACCTGGATATGAGCGAGCCTCTATTGGCAGAACATGTCTATTGGGTTGACCTTACATCATGAGATTCTTGTTGTCTGCTCGTCATAATTTGAGAATTTGGTATATAAGCAGATGCATAACAAGGGATCTCATCAATCTCATCATACCTTCCTCTTCTCTCTTAGTTTTCCAATATCAATAACCAGAAAGAAGCTCTTCCAATTAAGGAACAGTACCAAAAATGGCTAGCCACTCCCGATCCAACAGCTTTCCCTCAAGCTCGCATTCATTTGTGCTCAAGGCGGAAGAAGAGCTCAACAAAGTAAGGGCTTATGTGGGGTCTTCTTACCTCACGTACGAAATAATGCTCGATGCAATCAAGGCAGTCGGGCATGTTTATGAGCGCATCAATGACGTCCTCTGTATGTCTAGCAACCAAAACTACCTCTCACAATGCCACCAGAGGAGATGGATTGACCAAGAACTTGAAGAGTCTATCAATTTGCTGGACATTTGCAGCACATCAAGAGAGAACTTAGGTTCAATGAAATGTTACATCCAAAATCAAGAATCAGCGATTAGAAGGGGTGAATCAAAGAGTACAAAAAGCAGTGTGAGAGACTTGAGCACCCTGGTAAAAAAGGCATGCAAGGATGTTAAGAAGCATAATTCCAGAAAAAGTGAATCTTTGGATGGAGGATCGTTGGCTTGTGCTTCCCTTATAATGGAGGCTAGAGAGCTTACCTTTTCTCTTTTGCAAGCTATGTTTTCCTCTTTTTCTGAACAAACTATTGCGCAAAAGTGTAGCAAGTGGTCCCTAGCCTCCAAATTGCTTCACAAGCATAGTGCAGCATACAATGGGCAAAAAAATGATGGTGTCCTTGACATTGCTTCTTTGTTATCTAATGTTGAAAGCTTGGATAGCGAACTAGAATGCCTGTTTCGGCATCTTATCCAATGTAGAGTTTCTCTTTTGAATTTATGTACCTTGTAAATTTTGTACATGATCAAATGAATGATTTTTTGCTTCAATCCCATTTTTGTGGATCCTTGCTTGAATTTTCATGTCTGCTATATGAAACATGTTGAAAAACACGCCTAGAAGATAATTTTCTTTGTTTGATCAAGTGAAGCTAATGTAAAGGCAAAATATAATTCTCCATGAATTTAGGATAACGGATAAAGAATTTGCATTAGATATCCTAATGAAGGCCAATTTCATTGTATTTTTATTATGAGTTGAAAGAGAAATTGTAAAGACTTCTAATTGATGGATTGCTCCATAAAATCTAAATTGTTGTCTATTTATTATATTTATGTAGTGCAGAACTAAGAACCACAGGATTAGAGCAGGGGTGCGAGCCCTGTCTCCCCCCATCTCAATTCGGAGAGATGCAAGTTCAACTCTGAAGAATAGTATATAAAAGATTTTTTCCTCTTTCTCCTTTTCTCCATCGTCTGATCCTAATGAAAGAAACAAACAGATCACGCGATGATATCGGTTCAGCACACTGATTCCCACAGAAATGGTGAGTAACGAGGCCATGGTCGTGAGTGCAAGCAGCAGCGGAGCTATGCTAATTGGATCCAAGAAGAAACATAACACTCGCCGCAAGAACCCCATTGAGTGCATTGAGAATGATAAGGCTTGCCAGCTAAGATTTAAAGTTACTGTTGGCAAATTGGGCAAATTCTTCAATGATTTTTTGTTGATTTTGCTCCACAACTTTAGAATTCACAATATTTTTGCCACACCAAGGTTTGTTCAAAAAGGCAACTGATCTCCCTATTCTCTGTGGGTCTCGGACCGTTTTAATTGTCTTCTCTGAGGCTGGGAGACCCTATTCTTCTATACACCACCCCTCCAACACTCCTTCCATCCTCTATCAATACATCTCTTCACCACCGGTATCGGGTCACGTGTCACAACCCGATTTGCTCCCAGATGTCACCATGCAACTGTCCAAACTCAATTCAGTGCTTGCTGCTGAGAAGGCAAAGGAGAAGTCTCTTGAAAATAAGATTGACGGACTGAGAGAGAGCATATGGGGGCTGATGTGGAAAATCTCTCTTTAGAGGAGCTAAAGGTGATCAAGACTAGACTAAAAGTTATGGCTGCCATGGTAGCCAGGGGAGATTGGCCGATGGTCAGTTCAAGTGATGGTGAAGAGATGGCAGCACGTGATGCCTCTGGCATATTTCTGTACCAAACATGGTTACCAGTTCGAAAGAAGGCCATGTATGTCAGTGTCATTGAGGAAAGAAATTATTTTGCTGGAAACGCTCGGAAACAAGAATTAGATGCAGCGTCATGATTGGAAATGATGAATAGAGAAGTGCAAGAATATAATAATGAGTCTGATGAAATTGATCTAGAGCTCAAGCTCTAAAACGTTAATTATTTATTCCTTTTATTTGAAAATTGGTTTCTGATAAAAAAAAAAGTGTTGGGGGTGTACCCAGACCCTTTAATCAATAAAAAATGTAATATACCACTAATACATATTTGTTATCAAGGAGAATTATCATCATTTTTAAGTTACAACTCTGTTTTATTCAAGACTATCCAAAGAACTATATTCACATATGCTGCAAACATACATATAAAATTTAGGGATAAAGAGAAATAGAGCTCATCCTTTGAAAAAAGTTATCACCATCCTTACCTCGTTTCCAAACCTGTCTCTTTCTCTCTGATTTTGTTTCCAGAATCTGTAGTATATATTTACTCCCTCGTGTAACGAAATAGTGACAGATCTTGTAGCCTCAAGTCTATAGTCCCATTTCAGTTGGAGAAAATAACAAAATTAGTTTAGTGCCCACGGATTGTTTGTTGTAATGTCTGAATGAGTCACACATTCTACACATTCATAAATTAGAAGATGAGACAAACAGAATCTCTGTGATTATTTAATGAATTGAATAAGGCAACTTGTTTGTAAAATTGGTTGCAAAATAGAATAAGGGAAAGCAGCTAAAATGTATTGGTATCACATGATTATTCTATTAATTCAAGGGAAACGAAAAACAAAATTGCACACCCACAACCTGTTTGTTGTAAGGCTGGAAAGATATGTATACTTAAACAAAACAAGCTAGCAGTTTGATCGAGAAGAAGAATCAAATCTCTCTGTCATTTAATAATCATCTTTGCTGAGAGTTACCCAGCAAAGGGAAGCCTCAGTTGGCACCACATGAGTTCATTGTTTACTTTGTTTTATCAGATTCCTCATCTCCATGTCATGATTTTCGAATTCGGTATATAAGAAGTACACGATAATGCTTGATGCAGTTAAAGCAGTCGGGCAAGTTTATGAGTGTATCGAAAATCTCCACTGCATCTCCTGCATCAGAAATGCCCTCTCTTTAAACTCGAAATGAAGGAGGTTTGTCTATCAAGAGCTTGAAGAGTCTATCTCAAGTTGATTGACATCTTCTGCATATCAATAGATAACTTGGATTCAATCAAAGCTCAGCTCCGAGATCTCGAATCAGTGCTTAGAAGAAGAGGTGAATCTCAAGTAATAATGAAAAACAAAGTTAGAGAATACAATATCTTGGTGAAGAAAGCAAAAAAGGATGTAAAGAAATTACTCGCTGTTAAAAGAAGTGAATATACAGTAGTAGACTCCTCTGATGTTGCCTCACTCTTGTTGGAGATCAAAGAGTACACTCTCTACGGCCGTCACTTTTTTCATTATTTCTGAAACATATAGTCGGACAAATACCAGAAAGTGGCCTGTTTCAGGAGATTACTGTAGAAATGCCGAGTTCCATGCAAAGAGCCAGTGGACAGTGCATTTGATATATCTTCCTCAGGAATAAATATTATTGATGAGCTAAATAATGAATTAGAAATTTTGTTCCTCAGAGTTTCTCTTTTGAACTGTAGCTTGTAATTTTCCTTTCTTTTTACCTTTGTAGAAGAAGTGTGCACGAGCATAATTCAAAGTTGCAAATTAAATAGATTTTTTTTTTGAGGAAAAATAAGGGTCATGCCGATATTTCATATATAAAATGCGGTTACAGAGTCTGTATCCACTGGATTTGAAAAGAGGAAAATAAATTTGAGTTGCTCAAAACAGTTGAGCTTAAAAGTAAATCGAAACACAAATTAAAAGAAAAGCAAAGCAAGATGAACATAAGAAATTGAAATTCCTAAAATTGTTAATTGAAAAGGTTGTAGCTTCAATCCTCCAGCTTCAAATGCTGTGTCTCTCTCTTCCGTACCAGCAACCCCATGTACCAGTTCGGTACAGTTGATGCTTTCCATCTCAGTACCAGTAAGTATATCAATGGCTGTGTTTGCCTCTTCTCGGTATGTACCAGAGTCCTCCCTCCTTCAACCCAGTAGCAGCTAATACCGAACCGGTATCAGTTGGTACCACCATTTGCCAGTCCCACTTGTATACATATCAGACCCTCATTTCAGCGTTGAGTTTCAGTCATAAATAGAATGAATGATATATTGTGACACTTTGCTCTTAGTTTTACTTGATTTATTTGAAAAATATCTGTCATAAATTCATTATTGTTCTATAGTAATTCGTTTAATTTGTATGCAATTGCCCCCAGCACTGACAAGAATGAACGAAGAATGCATCAAGGAATATATATAATTAAGATATCAGCAGTCTAGGAAAACTTCTAACAATTGCGTAGCAATTACCTGTTTCATTTTTTCTAGATTTATTTTTCGTAAAAAAGTTTAAAATGATTGCTTGAATTACTCCTGAAAATATTTGAAGCTCGAGAAGTTTTCAGATACGTTTTTTCTTTATTACCTGGTGTAGAGATTTTGTAATTTTATCCAACCATGTACCAATTGTCAAACATGAAAAAAAAACAAATCTTGTTAATTTCATTTTATCTATGAACTTTTGTACCGGGGAGCCCTTCCTAGAGTATTTGTTGTGATTTTATATGATTCGATACATTTGGCTTAGGCTATCATGATAAAGTGAGACAAAATTCTGCCAACAAATTCAAACGTAAACATGTCTGCCAACTGATTAAGTGTCTAGTGGAGGCAGGAAATAGAAAGAATAATCAGTTTAATGTGCTTTATTCTTGAGAATATTATATATAAAACAAAAGGAGCACCATACTCCATTTCGTAAGTTATTTGTAAAACCTATATTTCGCAATTATTATGTCCTACTGGTGCAGAAAAAAGTGTATAGGGACTATCCAGGTAAGTACCTGTATATATCCTTTAGTGAAAACACTATTTAAGAATCTCTTAAAGAAAAAAGAAAAATGAAAAAGAAGGGAAGAATAGAAGTAAAGAAGTAAAGAGTAATAATAATATATATATGGAATAATAATAATAATAATAATAATAATAATAATAATAATAATAATAATAATAATAATATAATAATAAATTATATATCAATGGACGAAGCATGACAACTCCGGTGAACCAACCCACATCACTTGAAAGAATGTGGTTAACAAATTAATTTGCACGCCTGCAACATGTTTGTTTTGTGTCCTAAAAGAACTACTCCGTTAGCATATATGTAAACCCCATAAGTAGACAAGTAGAATCTTTCGAATTATTCAATGTATTTTGACAAGTAAACTGTTGGTAGATCTGTTGCATACAGACCTGGATAAGAGAGAGCCTCAGTATTGGCAGCACATGTGAATTGTGTTGATCTTCCTTGATGAGATTCTTGTTGTCTGCTTTTCATAATTAGTGCATTTGGTATATAAGCAGATGCAAGGCAAGGGATCTCATCAATCTCATCATACGTTCCTCTTCCCTCTTAGTTTTCCACTACGAATCACCAGAAAGAGGCTCTTTCTTTTAACAAACAGTTAAAAAAATGGCTTGCCCGTAAGCTCGCATTCTTTTGTGATCAAGGCAGAAGAAGAGCTCAACAAAATAAGGGATAATTTGGGGTCTTCTTCCCTCAGTTACGAAATAATGCTCGATGCAATCAAGGCAGTCGGGCATGTTTATGAGTGCATCAATGACGTTCTATGCATCTCTAGCAACCAAAACTGCCTATCACAATGGCAACAGAGGAGATGGATTGACCAAGAACTCGAAGAGTCAATCAAGTTGCTGGACATCTGCAGCACTTCAAGAGAGAATTTGGATGGGATGAAATGTTACATTCAAAATCAAGAATCATCAATTAGAAGGGGTGAATCAAAGGGTTCAAAAAGCAGTGTGAGAGACTTGAGCAATCTGGTAAAGAAGGCATGCAAGGATGTTAAGAAGCTTAATTCTAGAAAGAGTGAATCTTTGGATGGAGGGTCGTTGGCTTGTGCTTCCCTTATAATGGATGCTAGAGAGCTTACCTTCTCTCTTTTACAAGTTGCTTTTTCCTCTCTTGCTGTGCAAACTATCGAGCAAGAGTGTAGCAAGTGGTCCCTGGCCTCCCAATTGCTTCACAAGCAGAGTGCAGCATACAAAGGGAAAAAAAATTGATGGTGTCCTCAACATTGCTTCTTTGTTAACTAATGTTGAAGGCTTGGATAGCGAACTAGAATGCCTGTTTCAGCATCTTATCCAGTGTAGAGTTTATCTGTTGAATTTATGTACATTGTAAATTTTGGACATAATACAAGTATATAGTAAAAAATACTTAAAAAGTTGAATTATAAAATGATTTTCTGCTTCAATACCATGTTTGTGGATTCTTGATTGAGTTTTCATTTCTTAGCTGAAACATATGTGAAAAAACACGTTGAGAAAACAATTTTGTATCTCTTAATGCTTGAGTTTTCATATCTCTTGATGAAAAATTTAGGATAACGGACCAAGAATATCCAATAGATCATCTAATAAAGATCAATTCGTTCTATTTTACTCACAGTTCGATTTGTTTGTAATGGCTTTTAATTGATGGATTGTGCCACAAAACCTAAATTATTGTATGTATATTATATTCATGTAGTGCAGAACCAATACACATTTTTTATCAGAGAGAATTCTATTTTTATTATTTTTAAGTTATAACGCTATTTTATTCAAGACTATTAGAAGAACCATCTCCAAATATGTTGTCAAACACACATCTAAAAATAGAGCTTATCCTTTGATAAAGTTTTCCCAAGCTTATCTTGTTTCCAAATCTCTCTTTTTTGAAAAAATTGACAGTGGCTATCAAGTAATTAATTAAACAATTCAAACATCGTTTTACAGTATTGTAATATCATATAGCACAAATACAAAGGAAACAAAAAACAGATTAAACAACAACACAGATGTAACTTTGTTCCGTCATCTCGTCAAATACAAAGTTTTTCTTTTGACCATGTGAAGCTTGTAATTTTCCTTTTCTTTATTAATTCGTTATATAAAAATTGTACAGAAGCATAACTCATAGTTGCAAGGACCTTAGATTAAATATAATTGGTCAGTTTGCTCTTATTTTAATTTACTAAATTAAAAGAGGGGAGATTTATATTGTTTACTCTTGAGAAAATAATAAATAAAAATAAAGGCAGTACAATATTCCATTTCTTTTGTAATTTTTAAAACCGATATTTCGCATTTATTTTGTCCTACTAGTGCAGCAAGAAGTGTATGTACCATCTGCAGATAAGTACCTGTAGGTTGTATTTCAGTATTTATCTTTAGTGTAAGCACAATTGAAGAAATTTTCTAAAGGAAAAAAAAAAAAAAGTGAAAGAGCATGAAAGAAAAATTTAGTAATAATATTTGTAGAATAATAACAATAACAAACATATTCTAATAAGTAGTAACAACAAAATTTGATGTATACCCCTCAAAACGTCCTACTTACGTATTTTTTTTCCTCCAAAATTCATAATACCATATTTACCCTTCTAAATTTCAAAAATTGACAAATGTACTCAATTTATTGAATTTTCTATTAAAATTATTTTTAAATTTACAAAGTACTCATTTTACATTTTTATTAAAAAAAATATAATCTAGGTAAGAAAAATATTCAGTCTTTTAATCAATCAGAGGATAAATAATATATTCATTGACATTAGGCATATGCTTGTGTATGCATCACAAGTAAGAAAATAAAACATTTGTTGTCAAAGCAGACCAATTAAAAGGCTAAATATTTCTCTTAAACATAATACATATTTTTTTTAATTAAAAGATAAAATAAGTATTTTATAAATTTAAAATGAGTTTTCACAGAAAATTCAATATTTTGGGAAAAATTGTGGGTTTTAAAATTTAGGTAAATATAATATTGTGAATTTAGAAGGGGAAATACTTAATTTCGATGTTTCTAAGGGGTAACACGAAATTCTCCCATAATAAAAAATAATAATAATAATTTTAAGAATAATCATAATCGTAATCGTAATCGTAATCATAATCATAATCATAATCATAATCATAATAATATAACAATAGGATCCCCTCGAGCAACCTTCAGCCAAAAAACTAGAAATTTTTATTTCTACTCTACCAAAAAAAAAAAACTTCAGTTTTGTGGAAATTCGACATTTACCTAGGCCCCACAATACCCCTGCAGCCTCAAAAACTGGGAGCTGTCATATACCCATGCGGCCTCAGACTAGGAGGCTCCAAACTGTTCTACAACCCCATTTTTTGTAATAATTTTAATTCTCATTGTTATGTGGCACATACTCCAAAAAATCTTGATATTTGTGTGCCATTTAAAAAAATATATATTGATTATAAGGGGAATGGGCTCCACTAAAATCATTTTGAATAATGTGCCGCGGAATGGTTGTGTTATTTAAAAAAAAAAACAAATGGAGCCGCAGAACGGTTTGGAGGCCCCTAGTCTGAGGCTGCAAGAGAATATGGCAGTCTTCAGTTTTTGAAGCCGCAGTGGTATTGTGCGGGCTGGGTATTTTTCGAATTCCTCATAATCTGATTGATTTGGTTTTTTTTATTATTATGGTACAAATAAAAATTTCGGCAAAAAAAAAATCCAACGCATCAAAAACTAATAAAATTAGAGAGAGTATATAGGCATAAAAGCCAGAAGGTGGAAAAGTTATTTTATTCGATATATCTTTGTACATCTTCAATTACAGCATATTTATAATATAAACAGATAATAGATAAAAGGAAACACCTATACATGTCAACTAATAAATTTCAGAAGGAAAGATATTGATATAAAGATTATTGCTGAATTTTGAGAATCTAAATAAATAGAAATAAATAAACGTGAGATAGCTAATACTCCCCCTCAAGTGGGTGAATGTGGATTCACTAAACCCAACTTGGTCTTCAGAAATGAAAACTGAACACGTCCAAGAGGCTTGGTGAAGATATCTGCTCTTTGGTGAGTTGTTGATACATGCATTGTTTGAATTTCTCCAACTTGCACCTTCTCTCGTATGAGGTGAGTCAACTTCGATGTGTTTGGTGCGTTCATGAAAAACTGGATTTGCGGCAATGTGTAGGGCAGCCTGATTGTCACAAAATAGATGCATGGGCTGCTGGTGTGACATGCCTAGATCAGAGAGAAGATACTTTAACCACACTAATTCACAAGTTGCAACCGCCATTGCTCTATACTCGGCCTCAGCTGAAGATCGCGAAACTGTTGTCTGTTTCTTCGTACGCCATGATATCGGACTATCCCCTAAGAAGGTACAATAACCTGAAAGTGATCGTCAAGTTGTTGGACAAGAAGCCCAGTCCGAATCACAGAAAACACTGAGCTGCAAGTTATTATGTGACAACATTGTGATGCCGCTGCCAGGAGATGATTTTAAGTACCTTAAAACCCGATGTGCAGCATCCATGTGTGGTTGCCGTGGTTCATGCATGAACTAGCTAAGTGTATTAACAACATATGTTATTTCAGGTCGGGTTATTGTGAGATAGAGAAGCTTTCCAACTAGACGCCTGTACGAACCAGGATCATCCAGTGTTGTCCCAACATTTGGGTATAATTTTAAATTATGCTCCATCGGAAAGTCAACAGGTTTGGCTGCTAGGAGGCCAGTTTCCTTGAGGATGTCTAAGGTGTATTTTCGTTGTGAGAGAAATATATCCTTTTTTGAACGAGCAACCTCAATACCAAGGAAAAATTTCAACGCACCAAGATCTTTGATATGGAACTGTGAGCTTATAAATGCTTTGACAGAGGAAATGGAATCATTGTTGTTGCCGGTGATTATTATGTCATCAACGTAAATAAGCACCACTGTTAGGTTGGCACCTGATCTAAGTAAGAACATTGAATAGTCTGCAGATGATTGGTGAAAGCCGTATTTTTTTAGTGCATCAGAGAGCTTTGAAAACCAATTGCGCGAAGCTTGTTTGAGTACATAAAGTGATTTGTTTAGATGACAAACAAGATCTTTACCATTGTCACCCTTTCGAGAAAAACCCGGCGGTAGGCGCATGTAAATTTATTCGGCTAAATCGCCATGTAAAAATGTATTATTAACATCTAGCTGGTACAAGGGCCAATTCTTAGATGCCACAACAGCTATTAGGCACCGAACGGTAACTAGTTTAGCAACAGGGGCAAATGTTTCGTGATAGTCTAAACCCTCCTTTTGCGTGTATCCTTTTGCTACAAGTCGAGCTTTATAGCGCTCAATGCTACCATTAGCTCGATATTTGATTTTGTAGATCCATTTTGACCCTATTGTATGCTTCCCTGGTGGAAGTGGTGTTAAGGTCCATGTTTTATTTTTTTCAAGGGCCTCAATTTCAGCTGCCATTGCTTCTCGCCAGTTTGCACTTTTCATAGCCGTAGAGAACGACTTGGGTTCTTCCAAACAAGAAATTGAACTAAGGAATGCTCTGTGAGGTGCTGAGAATTTGTTGTAAGAAACAAATTGAGTGATGGGGTATTTCGTACTTGTAAGAGAGGAATCATGAGCTGGGTGACTCAGAGATGAATGTACCAGCGAGCAATCAAAGTCAGCGAGGTATGAAGGAGGATTGTGCTGGCGGGTAGAACGTCTAGGTTGGGTATTGTTATTTGGGCTATCCACAAGTTCATTGGGAGAGGCTAAAGAAAGAGAATTATTTTCATGGTTAAGGTCAATGGGTATTGGGAGAACTGGTGTATCATTGGATTTTGCTTCAGGATGTAAAAATGGAAAAGTTGACTCATGAAATATAACATCTCTACTAATATAAAATTTTTGCTCAATTAGATCAAAAACTTTATAACCCTTTTTTTCATATGGATAACCAACAAAAATGCATTTTTTTGAACGTGGGCCAAATTTGTCATTATTAATAATATGGACATAACAGAGGCAACCAAAAACTCTAAGATGCTCATAAAGAAGGTTTAGTTTTAAAAAGAGACTCATAAGGTGTTTTGCCATCTAGAACAGGAGTGGGTAATCGATTGATAAGGTATGTTGCAGTCAAAATACATTCCCCCCAAAAAGATTTAGACAATCCTGCTTGGAACCGCAAAGAACGAGCAACTTCAAGTAAATGCCTATGTTTTCGCTCGGCTATACCATTTTGTTGAGGTGTATTAACACATGAGGTTTGGTGGATAATGCCTTGAGAATTGAAAAATTCCCTCATATGAGATGAGAGAAGCTCAGGTGCATTGTCAGATCGAATTTTCTTGACAGTAAGTGAGAATTGTGTTTTAACCATGGCACAAAAATTCTTAATATTTTGTGATGTCTCTGATTTATATTTCATCAAATATACCCACGTACATCTAGTGCAATCATCAACAATAGTTAAAAAATAATGTACCCCATTATGTGTTGGTGTAGAATAACCCCCCCCAGATATCACAATGAATTAATTCAAAAGGAGAATCACTTTTATTTTTGCTTAAAGAGAAAGAGTTTCTAGATTGTTTAGCCAGTGGACAAATAGGACAACAACTAGAATTATTTGTTATAAAAGAAATTGAAATATCCTGAAGCAATTTTTTTAAGCGTTGTTCAGATGGATGGCCAAGGCGTTGATGCCAAATGTTTAGAGAGAGTGAGGTTTGATTGCATGTAGGTTGGGAGTAAGCTGACTTTTGAAACTCCTTGTAGTAATACAATCCATCTCTTTCCTCACCCATCCCAATCATCCTCTTCGTTGACAGGTCCTGAAACACACAAAAATTGGGAAAGAAAATAGCAGCGCAGTTATTGGTTTTTGTTAGCTTTCTCACTGACATCAAATTCAATTTAAAAGAGGGAACACAGAGGATGTTTGAGAGTTGTAATTCAGGTGACACTTTAGAGCTCCCAATACATGTAACTTGTGCTGTTGCACCATTTGGTAAGTTAACAGTTTGATTAATTTCTTGTTTGGAGAGCAATGAAGAAGTATCACACGTCATGTGCTTAGAAGCACCACTATCCACTACCCAAGTGGAAGGTGAACTAAAGGAACTGCAAGACAGAGCCATACCTGCTAGATTCACAGATGGTTCGGTGCTCAATAACGACATCAATTGGTTGTATTGCTCAGGTGTGAGGTGCGGCACGACAGAATTAACTGATGTGGTCGCTGCTGTTGCCTTTTGCAGAAAATTGTTCGTACCAATTGTGCCCTTCTCTTTTGTATTGGATTTATTGGTCGGGTATCCATGCAACTTGTAACAGTGATCACGAACATGCCCTATGTAGCCACAAAAATCACAGCGTGGCCTCCCTTGACTTTGGCTCCCACGGCCACGACCCCGGCCACGCGCACCGCCTCCTTGCTGCCATGTTTCCTTAACAGAAACTATCATGGCTGCCGGTTCAAGTGGCTGAGTAGCAACTATCCTAGCACCACGTTGCTTTTCTTTTTGGAGAACAAGTGAGTAAACTTTATTCATGTTAGGTAAAGGGTCCATGGTCAGAATTTGACTCTTTATAGTGGCGTAAGAGTCATTTAACCCCATAAAAAATTGAAAGACTTTTTCCCATTGTTGGTATTGAGAATAGTCTTTGACAATTCCACAACCACACATCGGAATACAGGTTAAGGATTCGAGTTCATCCCAATATCCCTTTAGGACCGTGTAATAAGAGGTAATGGAAATATCATTCTGAACGTGCATGGAAATTGCCCGTTTGATGTTATAGATCTGAATAGAGTTGCTCGGTGCGTACCTTTCTTTCAGATCATCCCACACATCTTTTGCAGTTTTTAAGTAAATCACGCTGTTCGTGATTTCTTTCGACACGGCATTCCAGATCCAAGAGAGCACCATCGTGTTGCACCACTCCCATAGACTTAGATCTAGTGCATTTGTGGGTTTGGTTACTGTTCCATCAACAAATCCGAGTTTGTTTTTGGCTGAGAGTGCAATAATCATTGCTCGACTCCATGTTGGATAGTTATCTTCAGTAAGCAGCTGTGAAGCTAGCACGATGCCGGGACTATCGGCATGGTGCAGGAAAAATGGGGATGAAGAATCTGACCTATCAACTGGAGTTACAGTAGCAGACTCATTAACATTCTTCTCTGCCATTTTTAAGATATTGCACAACAAATTTTCTTTGGATCAAAATCACTCTGATACCATTATAAAATTAGAGAGAGTATACAGACATAAAAGCCAGAAGGTGGAAAAGTGATTTTATTCGATATATCTTTGTACATCTTCAATTACAGCATATTTATAATATAAACAGAGAATAGATAAAAGGAAACACCTATACATGTCAACTAATAAATTTCAGAAGGAAAGATATTGATATAAAGATTATTGCTGAATTTTGAGAATCTAAATAAATAGAAATAAATAAACGTGAGATAGCTAATAAAAACTAAGCCTAAAACGTAGCATGTTCTTCTCATCCCTGTTTTGCCAAGTTATCTTTCTCCTCTCTAGCTACATCTGTGCACGGTGCATCGATCCCTCATCTCTTTAAAAATTTCAAATCAAATTAAAAAAAAAAAAAAACAATCAGATTTGTTGTTGCTAGACACATGCTGCTATCAATGGACGAAACATGACAACTCAGGTGAACCAACCCACTTCCCTTGAAAGCTGTAAACAAAGAATTTGCACGCCTGCAACCTGTTTGTTTTGTGTCCTAAGAGAAATACTCTGTTAGCATATAACTAAACCCAGCAACTAGACAAATAGAATCTTTATAATTATTCAATAGATTTTGATAAGTAAACTGTTGGTTAGATCTGTTGCAAACTTGCAATACTGACCTGGATAAGAGAGAGCCTCTGTTGGTGGCACATGTGTATTGTGTTTACCTTACTTCATGAGATTCTTGTTGTCTGCTCGTCATTATTTGTGAATTTGGTATATAAGCAGATGCAAGCCAAGGGATCTCATCAAACTCAACAGACCTTCCTCTTCTCACTTAGTTTTCCAATATCAATCACCAAAAAGAACCTCTTTCGTTTTACAAACAGTTCCAATGGCTTGTCACTCCCGATCCAACAGCTTGCCCTCAAGGTCGCATTCATTTGTGCTCAAGGCGGAAGAAGAGCTCAACAAAGTAAGGGCTTATGTGGGGTCTTCTTCCCTCACTTACGAAATAATGGTTGATGCAATCAAGGCAGTCGGGCATGTCTATGAGTGCATCAATGACATCCTCTGCATGTCTAGCAACCAAAACTGCCTCTCACAATGGCAACAGAGTAGATGGATCGACCAAGAACTCGAAGAGTCTATCAATTTGCTGGACATTTGCAGCACATCAAGAGAGAACTTGGGTTCAATGAAATGTTACATCCAAAATCAAGAATCAGCAATCAGAAGGGGTGAATCAAAGGGTACAAAAAGCAGTGTGAGAGACTTGACCAACCTGGTAAAGAAGGCATGCAAGGATGTTAAGAGGCATAATTCCAGAAAGAGTAAATCTTTGGATGGAGAATCGTTGGCTTGTGCTTCCCTTATAATGGAGGCTAGAGAGCTTTCCTTTTCTCTTTTGCAAGCTGCTATTTCCTCTCTCGTTGAACAAACTATCGAGGCAAAGTGTAGCAAGTGGTCCTTAGCCTCTAAATTGCTTCACAAGCGAAGTGCAGCATTCAAATTAGAAAAAAATGATGGTCTCTTTGACATTGCTTCTTTGTTATGTAATGTTGAAGGCTTGGATAGCGGACTAGAATGCCTGTTTCGGCATCTTATCCAATGTAGAGTTTCTCTGTTGAATTTATGTACCTTGTAAATTTTGTACATGATACAAGTGTTTAGTAAAAAAAAATTTGGAGTTGAATTATAAAATGATTTTCTGCTTCAATACCATTTTTGTGGATCCTGGATTGAGTTTTCATCTCTTAGCTGAATTAAACATATGTGAACAGAAAAGTCGACAAGACAATTTTTTTTTTTACCCTGTGAAACTTATTTCAAGGCAAAAAAAAATACCATTTTTGGAAAACTTATTTCAAGGTAAAATAAAACCAAAACAACACTGAGCACGTTTATAAGAAAATAATAGTGACAATAGAAATCCAAGAGACAACTTACAAGTTAAACCAATCAAGTATCATAAATAAATAATAATAATTCAAGAAGAAACATGCATTCGTATCCCTATCTTAACATAAACCTAATTTTCCAAAGTGCAATGTTCATATTAACATGATTATAAATTCACAACATGAGATGGTCATATAATGAAATGAATGCACAATTATTCAAACATATAAATTCTCAAATATGCACAATTGTTCAAGTATAGCAATTCTCAAAGGTTTCCTTGGTTTAGCATGCATTACAAGTTCTTGCACCAAGCATAAATCCGGTCATGCGCTACCTAAATATGGCGCCTACACAATTTTTGTTATGGCCATAACCTTAAATTATGCACTACCTGAATAAGCAGCAAAAATGTGGATATTACATGATTATTCATTAATTCAGGGGGAAACAGATAAACAAAAATGCACACCCTCAACCTGTTGTTGTAAGGCGTGAAAGAGGCACTCTGTAAACACATGCATGCTTAAATAAAACAAGCAGTTCTATCAACAAGAAGAATCAAATCTCTCTGTTATTGAATAATTATCTTGCAGGTAAGAGTTAACTGACAAGGGGAAGTCTCAGTTGGCACCACATGATTACGTTGTTGACTTTGTTTTATCAGATTCTTCTTGTCTCCACGTCCTGATGTGTAAATAAGCAGCAATATTATTATTTTTAATTTATGAGAGTATGGTAATTACAGTTGTAAATGTACCATATTTTGTTGTTGGCATTGAAATATACTATATTTTCTTTGGGAAATGAAAATTTTATTAGTTAAACAAACAATAGTTAAAAAAAATCTTCTAAAGAACCTCTTATTAATCCAAAAATATTAAGAAACAAAACAAAATTTGAAATTAGATGGACTGATGAAATCAAAGAAGTGTCAGCAGCAAAAGGGAGTACGAGTTGTATTATACAATATTGTCTCTCAGTTGCAAATTAGTTTAATCTCATTCTATACACTTGTGTACAAATTTTCAAACTACAAAATATTTACGAGCTACAAATATTCAAAAGACAAACTCGACATTGGATAACATTTCTAAACAAAGATTCCAATCCAATCTCTAGTTTTTCAACATTGACTCTCAAAGAAGCAATATCCAAAATCTCATTCCCTTGCTTTTTTATGCACACAATTCTTCTTTTCTGAAAGAAACTTGACACCTGGTGCAACTTGCCAGTTTTATCACTTACTGCTTGCTTCAACAAACAGGAAAAAACAGACTGGAGAAGAGAAACGGTGATATCTCTTGTCTCACTCATAAGCAAAATGATGGCCAACACATCTCCAGTCATAGATTTATTCTTTCTAACCACTTGCTTCTTTACATCCTTGTTTGCCTTCTTTACCAGCTGATTGTAGAAGAGCACTCTGCTCTTTATAGTCTCTGATTCACCCCTTCTAATAGCCAATTCCAGATTTCGGATATGATATTTGATTTCATCCAAGTTATCTCTTGATGTACTGAACATGTCAAGCAGTTGGATAGACTCCTCCAGCTCTTGGTTAATGCACCTCCTTTGTTGCTTGTTTGAGAGCCCATCTTGGTAACTTGACATGCAGAGGAGATCATTGATGCACTCATAAACACAGCCGACTGCTTTGATTGCATCGAGGATTATTAATCCAGCAGAAGCTTTTAATTTGCTCAGTTCTTCTTCTGCCTTGAGCACAAAGGGATGGAAACTTGTGGGCAAACTAATTGATCGGTTGTGGCGTGCCATTTTGATTTTCTTGGAAAGAGAAAGGTACTTTTGGTGATTTAAATTGAGCAAACGAGAGAGAAGAAAAGATCAGATGTATTTGATAATCCCTTGTCTTCCATATACTTATATACCACATAACAAACTATGATGAGGAGACAATAAGAATCTGATGAAAACAGAGGCTTTCTCCTTGCCAGGTGTCAGTTGCCGACAACTTAACCTGCTAATTGTTGCATTCAATAATTGGAACAATTCTACCTGTCCTGTTATTGAATGCGATAATGTGCTAAAAAGGTGGTTCTCTGAGGCATTACATCAAACATGTCATGGGCGTGCAATCTTTATTTTTTAATTCGAATAAAAGTGGGTAATCATAGTTGTTATTCCTCACCCACAGCAAGAAAGATACCTCTGTTAGTTGGGTAGCTAGAATATTAGAAGAGGAGGAAGGACAGGCAATATAAAACAGTGGAACGATACATGCTCACAAAAGGAATTTACACGCCTACAACCAGTTTTTCTTGTCTCCTAATATAATTGCACAATAATTAAGCATATAACTAAGCCCAACAACGAGACAAGTAGAATCTTTCTAATTATTCAATATATTTTGATAAATAAATTGTTGCTCAGATCTGTTGCAATACTGACCTGGATAAGAGAGAGCCTCTGTTGGTGGCACATGTGTATTGTGTTGACTGTTGACCTTACTTCATGAGATTCTTGTTGTCTGCTCGTCATAATTTGTGAATTTGGTATAAAAGCAGATGCAAGCCAAGGGATCTCATCAAACTCATCATACCTTCCTCTTCTCACTTAGTTTCCAATATCAATCGCCAAAAAGAACCTCTTTCGTTTTACAAACAGTTCCAAAAAAAATGGCTTGTCACTCCCGATCCAACAGCTTGCCCTCAAGGTCACATTCATTTGTGCTCAAGGCGGAAGAAGAGCTCAACAAAGTAAGGGCTTATGTGGGGTCTTCTTCCCTCACTTACGAAATAATGCTTGATGCAATCAAGGCAGTCGGGCATGTTTATGAGTGCATCAATGACATCCTCTGCATGTCTAGCAACCAAAACTGCCTCTCACAATGGCAACAGAGGAGATGGATCGACCAAGAACTCGAAGAGTCTATCAATTTGCTGGACATTTGCAGCACATCAAGAGAGAACTTGGGTTCAATGAAATGTTACATCCAAAATCAAGAATCAGCAATCAGAAGGGGTGAATCAAAGGGTACAAAAAGCAGTGTGAGAGACTTGACCAACCTGGTAAAGAAGGCATGCAAGGATGTTAAGAGGCATAATTCCAGAAAGAGTAAATCTTTGGATGGTGGATCGTTGGCTTGTGCTTCCCTTATAATGGAGGCTAGAGAGCTTTCCTTTTCTCTTTTGCAAGCTGCTATTTCCTCTCTCGTTGAACAAACTATCGAGGCAAAGTGTAGCAAGTGGTCCTTAGCCTCTAAATTGCTTCACAAGCGAAGTGCAGCATTCAAATTAGAAAAAAATGATGGTATCTTTGACATTGCTTCTTTGTTATGTAATGTTGAAGGCTTGGATAGTGGATTAGAATGCCTGTTTCGGCATCTTATCCAATGTAGAGTTTCTCTGTTGAATTTATGTACCTTGTAAATTTTGTACATGATACAAGTGTTTAGTAAAAAAAATTTTGGAGTTGAATTATAGAATGATTTTCTGCTTCAATACCATTTTTGTGAATCCTTAATTGAGTTTTCATTTCTTAGCTGAAACATACTTGAACAAACACGCCAAGAAGACAGTTTTCTTTTATTTACCCTGTGAAACTTATTTCAAGGCAAAAAATAACTCGTGACAAAAAATTTGGATAATGGACCAAGAATTTCCAATGGATCTCGTAATGAAGATCAATTTTTACCAAGATTTAAAAAAAATGAAGATCAACTTATCCTTTTATATTTACAGTTCAAAAAAGAAATTGTAATTACTTCTAATTGATGGATTGTGCCACAATGTTGTATATATTATATTTATGTAGTGTAGGAACCGCTGGCTTAAAGCACTAGTGGTGGAAGCCCCGTTTTCTTAGGAGAGAAACATGTTCAACTTTCGATAATAGCATTTAATTAAAAGATGTTGGGGTCCTTTAATCAATAAAAAGAATGTAATATAAATAAAACTAATACATATTGCTTGGCAAATACATATTTCCTAGCAAGGAGAGTTATTGTCATTTTAAGTTACAACGCTATTTTATTCAAAACTATACGGAGAACTCTCCTACAATATGTTTCGAAACATACATATAAAATTTAGGGATTAGGAGAAAAAGAGCTTATCCTTTGATAAAATTATTCCCAGGCTTATCTCGTTAATTTCCAAACCACTCTCTCTCTCTCTCTCTCTCTCTGTTTTTTTTTTTTTTTCCAGAATCGGTAGTATGTACTCCATCTTGTAACGAAATAGTGACAGATCTTGTAGCCTCAAGTCTATAGCTCCGTTTCAGTTGGAGAAAAAAAACAAATTTAGTGTAGTACCCACACGGATGGTATGTTGAAATGTCTGAAGGAGTCACACATTCTACACATAAATTAGAAGATGAGACAAGCAGAATCCTTGTGATTATTTAAGGAATTTAATAAGGCAACTGTTTTGTAAAAATGGTTGGAAAAAGAATAAGGGAAATAGCTAAAATGTGTGGGTATCACATGATTATTCAATTAATTTAACGTAAACGAAAAACAAAATTGCACACCCACTACCGGTTTGTTGTAAAGCTGGAAAGCGCCACTCTGTAAACACATGAATGCTTAAATGAAACAAGCAGTTTGATCGACAAGAAGAATCAAATCTCTATACATATTTTTTTTAAAATCATCTTGCTGGTAAGAGTTAAAAGGCAAGGAGAAGCATCAGTTGGCACCACATGAGTACGTTGTTGACTTTGTTTTATCAAACTCTTCTTGTCTCCCCGTCATGATTTTTTAATTCAATATATAAGAAATGGATCAAACTCATCAATTTTCGCTTACCTTCTTTTTATTTCAGTCAGATAAAAAATTACAAAAAAAAAAATGGCATGCCATGCCCGGTCCATTAGCATGGCCACGAGATCCTATCATTTTGTTCTTAAGGCAGAAGAAGAGTTGAACAAATTAAAAGGTTCTGTGGCATCCCCTTCATTGTCATGTGAAATAATGCTTGATGCAGTTAAAGCAGTCGGGCAAGTTATGAATGTATCAATGATCTCCTCTGCATCTCAAGCATCAGAAATGCCCTCTCTTTAAACTCGAAACGAAGGTGGTTTGTCGATCAAAGGTCAGCTCCGAGATCTCAAATCAGCGCTTGAAAAGAGCATAAAGAAATTAGTGGCTGTTAATAGGAGTGAATTAGAGTTGTAGACTCCTCTTCTCATGTTGCCTCACTCTTGTTGTAGAGCAGAGAGTTTACTCTGTCTCTGCTGCAATCACATTTCATTTTTGCCGAAACAATTTGTCAGGCAAAAGACCAGCAAGTGGCCTGCTGTCAGGAGGTGTGTCTTCAGAAAATCTGAGTTGCATGCAAAGAGCTAGCTAGCAGACAAAGTATTTCATGTCTTAAATGGAAATAAATATTATTGAAGAGCTAGCTAGCAGACAAGTGTTTCTCCCTACCTTGTTAATCCTTGCGTCTCTCATCTCTTTTAAAAATTCAAATCAAATTAAAAAACCATTAAGATTTGCTCTTGATAGCGATATGCTATTATCAATGGACAAAACATGACAACTCGAGTGAACCAACCCACTTCACTTGAAAGCTGTGAACCCAACAAATAGACAAGTAGAATCTTTCTAATTATTCAATATATTTAGATAAGTAAAATGTTGGTTATATACTTACATCTGTTACAATACTGACCTGGATATGAGTGAGCCTCTGTTGGCAGCACATGTGTATTGGGTTGACCTTACATAATCAGATTCTTGTTGTCTGCTCATTATAATTTGAACATTTGATATATAAGTAGATGCGAGGCAAGGGATCAAACTCATCATACCTTCCTCTTCCCTTTTAGTTTTTCACTACGAATCACCAGAAAGAGGCTCTTTCTTTCAACAAACATTTAAAAAAAATGGCTTGCCACTCCCGATCCAATAGCTTACCCGTAAGCTCGCATTCCTTTGTGCTCAAGGCAGAAGAAGAGCTCAACAAAGTAAGGGATAATTTGGGGTCTTCTTCCCTCAGTTACGAAATAATGCTCGATGCAATCAAGGCAGTCGGGCATGTTTATGAGTGCATCAATGACGTTCTATGCATGTCTAGCAACCAAAACTGCCTATCACAATGGCAACAGAGGAGATGGATCGACCAAGAACTCGAAGAGTCAGTCAAGTTGTTGGACATCTGCAGCACTTCAAGAGAGAATTTGGATGGGATGAAATGTTACATTCAAAATCAAGAATCATCAATTAGAAGAGGTGAATCAAAGGGTTCAAAAAGCAGTGTGAGAGACTTGAGCAATCTGGTAAAGAAGGCATGCAAGGATGTTAAGAAGCTTAATTCTAGAAAGAGTGAATCTTTGGATGGAGGATCGTTGGCTTGTGCTTCCCTTATAATTGAGGCTAGAGAGCTTACCTTTTCTCTTTTGCAAGCTGTGTTTTCTTCTTTCGCTGAACAAACTATCGAGCAAAAGTGTAGCAAGTGGTCCCTAGCCTCCAAATTGCTTCACAAGCAGAGTGCAGCATACAAAGGGCAAAAAATTGATGGTGCTCTTGACATTGCTTCTTTGTTAACTAATGTTGAAGGTTTGGATAGTGGGCTAGAATGCCTTTTTCGGCATCTTATCCAATGTAGAGTTTCTCTGTTGAATTTATGTACCTTGTAAATTTTGTACATGATACAAGTGTATATTAAAAAAAAGTTACCTGAATCAGAATTATAAAATGATTTTTTGCTTCAATATCATTTTTATGGATCCTTGATTAAATGTTCATGTCATATCTGAAACTTATGTGAACAAGAAGTCGAGAGAAAATTTTCTTTGTTTGACCTTACGAAGCTTATGTGAAGACAAAAAAGAATTCTCAATGAAAATTTTAGGTTAACTGATCAAGAATTTAACATAGATATACTAATGAAGCTCAATTCATCCTATTTTTATTTACAGGTGGATTATTTTGTAATAATTTATAGTTGATTGATTGTGCCCGAAAATCTAAACTGTTATCTTTTATTTACAGTTGGATTACATAGGGTAGAACTAATACATATCACTTAGCCAATACACATCTTTTTATCCAGGAGAATGTTCATCATTTTAAGTTATAAGGCTATTTTATTTAAGACTATCCAAAGAATTATCTTCAAACAATTGTCAAACATACATATAAAATTTAGAGATAAAAAGGAATAGGGCTAATCCTTCGATAAAGTTATTCTCATGCTTATCTTGTTTCCAAATCTCTCCCTTTCTCTCTGTTTTTTTTTTTATATATATATATATATAGACTGATCTGCAATTGGTTAAACTCTCATGTAACAAAATATTGTGCATGCACGATGATAGGTTTGTAGTGTCAGGTCAATTATCCAATTTCAGTCGGAGAAAATTACAGAATTAGTTTAGTTCTCATGAACTGTTTGTTTTAACGTCTCAAATTTCTACACAATCTGCACATTCATAAATTAGATGATGAGACAAGCAGAATCTTTGTGATTATTGAATGAATTGAATAATGCAACTTGTTTGTAAAATTGCTTGCAAGAAGAATATGGGAAGCAGCAACAATGTGTAGTATCACATTATTATTCAATTAATTCAAGGGAAACGGAAAACAAAATTGCACACTCACGACCTGTTTGTTGTAAGGCATGAAAGAGTCACTCTGTAAACACATGCTTGCTTAAACACAAAAGCAGTTCAATCGACAAGAAGGATAAAATCTCTCTGCTATTGAATAATCATCTTGCTGGTAAGAGTTGCCTGGCAAACGGAAGCCTCAATTGGCACCACGTGAATAATCATCTTGCTGGTAAGAGTTGCCTGGCAAGCAGAAGCCTCAATTGATCTAAAAGTTGAAAGATATTGTGACACTTTGCTCTTAGTTTTTTCTTGATGAATTTCAAGAATTTATGTCAGAAGTTCATTATTGTTCTATAAGCAACTCATTTAATTTGGATGCAATTGTACCTACAATGACAGAATGAATAAAGAAGGCATCAAGGAATTTGATTAAGATATCAGCATGCCTGGAAAACTTCTACTGACATTTGCGTTGCAATGACCTGTTTCAATTTTTCTGGATTTTTTTTCTTAAAAAAATTTATAATGATTGCTCGAATTACTACTGAAAATATTTGAAACTTGAGAAAGAATCAGATACGGTTTTTCTTATTACCTGGTGTAGAGATTTTGTAATTAATTTTATCTAACCATATACCAATCGCCAAACATGAAAAACTCTTGTTATTTTCATTTCATCTATGAACTTTTGTACCGGGGAGGCGGTGAGCCCTTCCACTGGTTCCAGGAGTATTTATTGTGATTATATATGATCTGATATGTTTGCTTCGGCTAATATGATAAAGTGACACCAAGTCCTGCCAACAGATTAAAATGTAAACATGTCTGCCGATGATCAAGTGTCATGTGGAGGCAGGAAATAGAAAGAAAAATCATTAAATATGCTTTACTCTTGAGAAAATAATATATATAAAATGAAAGAAGCACCATACTCCATTTCTTTTGTTATATATAAAACCTATAATTTGCAATTATTTTGACCTACTGGTGCAGCAAAAAGTGTATATGGACTATGCAGGCAACTAGGCAAGCACATGCATCTATCTTTTAGTAAAAACACTATTTAAGAATCTCTTAAAGATAAAAAATTTTAAAAAGCAGCAAGAAATTAATTAAGAGTAATAATATTTAGAAAATAATAATAATAATAATAATAATAATAATAATAATATCGTAATAGTAATATAAATTATATTAACTGCTGGATCCTTTCATGGGGAGCAAGCTTTTGCCATGTCATCACTGTTTTTCCTTTCAAGGTCCGTACGCCCCTCATCTCTTTCAAAATTCAAATCACTAAGATTTGCTCTTGCTAGACATATGTTGCTATCAATGGACGAAGCATGACAAGTCTGTTAGTATTTGATATATATTTCGGTGATGGAAAAGATAGACGCTAATGCTTTCTGAAAACTTGCAGATGTGAAGTACATAATTTAATCGATTATGAAGAATCAGAAAATGAGCAGCACCTCACAAAAGATGCGAATAGAGAAAAGTAAAGAGAATAATAAGGAGCAGACTTGGAGGAGAGAAGAGAAAGAGAGACAATGAGATGATAGAGAAAAGAGAAGAGGTTATGGGAAGCCGACCGGGATGAAGAAAAAAGGCAAAGGCTTGTGCAGGAGTGGCAAGAGCTTAAGCGTATAGAGCAGCATGAAGAGATAAGTCGAGTACTAAAGAGGAATCGACAGTTGTGGGTAAAAATTGGACCTTATTAGAAGACGAATCTGATGAAGGGGAGGATAGAGAGAAAACTGAAATGGAGATCGATGCAGTAAATGGAGAATTGGAGAGCAAGAAAGAAGAGAATTAAGTTTAAGGAGGGGTGTTGGTGAATAAACTTAATTTGCCATTAAATTCGTAACTGCACAGTGGACAGACTTAAGGTTGTTTTTAAATGACAATTTGAAGGGGCAAACGTTAACCATTATGGGTGTGTAACCTATCAAATTAAAGCTATTGAAGTCTATTTTCAGATGCAACAAATTTCAAGTCGATTGGATTTCTCTAGAGAAAGTTATAGCAGTTTTAGTAGTGAAGGGTCAGAATTTACTGTGCTGTTTTGTATTCTGGTTTTGAGTTGTTATTTTTAATTCTGTTTTAAATACGAATTTTAAGAGTTATGTCTAAGGCTATAAATAGACTTGTATTCTTTTGTAAGAATGTAAAAGAGAGAAAATACAAAAAGATAGTTTGAATAATAAAAGAGTTGTTGTGAGAATTGTGTCTCTCTTCCCTCCACCGAAATATATATCAAATACTAACAAAGTCTGGTGAACCAACCCACATCACTTGAAAGAATGTGGTTAACAAATTAATTTGCACGCCTGCAACATGTTTGTTTTGTGTCCTAAAAGAACTACTCTGTTAGCATATATGTAAACCCAATAAGTAGACAAGTAGAATCTTTCTAATTATTCAATATATTTTGCCAAGTAAACTGTTGGTAGATCTGTTGCAAACTTGCAATACTGACCTGGATAAGAGGAGAGCCTCAGTTGGCAGCACATGTGTATTGTGTTGACCTTACTTCATGAGATACTTGTTGTCTGCTCGTCACAATTAGTGAATTTGGTATATAAGCAGATGCAAGGCAAGAGATCTCATCAAACTCATCCTACCTTCCTCTTCTCTCTTAGTTTTCTAATATCAATCACCAGAAAGAAGCTCTTCCAATTAAGGAACAGTACCAAAAATGGCTTGCCACTCCCGATCCAACAGCTTGCCCTCAAGGTCGCATTCATTTGTGCTCAAGGCGGAAGAAGAGCTCAACAAAGTAAAGTCTTATGTGGGGACTTCTTCCCTCACTTACGAAATAATGCTCGATGCAATTAAGGCAATTGGGCATGTTTACGAGTGCATCAATGATGTCCTTAGCATGTCTAGCAACCAAAACTGCCTATTTCAACAGCAACAGAGAAGATGGATCGACCAAGAACTCGAAGAGTCAATCAAGTTGCTGGACATCTGCAGCACTTCAAGAGAGAATTTGGATGCGATGAAATGTTACATCCAAAATCAAGAATCATCAATTAGAAGAGGTGAATCAAATGGTTCAAAAGGCAGTGTCAGAGACTTGAGCAACCTGGTAAAGAAGGCATCCAAGGATGTTAAGAAGCATAATTCCAGAAAGAGTGAATCTTTGGATGGAGGATCATTGGCTTGTGCTTCAGCTATAATGGAGGCTAGAGAGCTTACCCTTTCTCTTTTGCAAGCTGTGTTTTCCTCTTTCGGAAAACAAATTATTGAGCATAAGTGTGGTAAGTGGTCCCTAGCCTCCAAATTGCTTCACAAGCGGAGTGCAGCAAACAACAGGCAAAAAATTGATGGTGTCCTCGACATTGCATCTATGTTATCTCATGTTGAAGGCTTGGATAGCGGACTAGAATGCCTGTTTCGGCATCTTATCCAATGTAGAGTTTCTCTGTACCTTGTAAATTTTGTACTAGATACAAGTGTATAGTAAAAAGTACTTGAATCAGAATTATAAAATGATTTTTGTTTCAATCAATTTTGTGGATCCTTGATTGAATTTTTTTGTCTTATCTGAAACATATGTGAACAAACAAGTACAGAATACTCGATATTATCAGTTCTGTTGCAGTATAAACTAATATCAAGGGTAAGTTGTCATGGACAGTCAATTTTCTTTTTTGATCCAGGGAAGCATATGTCGATGTTCAAAAGAATCAATCCCAAAGAAGCCAGGAACGACAATACGACATAGAGACAGTAACAAATTGAGATCCATCTGATCTAAGACCCAGGCAAGAAAATTTGATCCAAAATTGACCCTAATACAATTTGGTGAATGCAAATAGAATGAACAAGTTCATTTGGCTATAAACCTCAAATATCACCATTTTGATTTCTTGAAGCAGTGAAATTCACCATATTCCCGAAGGATTTTTTTTCATTCTATTTTTTTAGAAGATCTTTTCCTACGAAATTGCACTAAATAAAAGAAATAAAAATAAAAGATACATGATTAGGAAAAAAAATGAAATACATGCATATAAATATACCTAAATTATTAAATTGGAAAGAGAAAAATAAAATAAAAAAGGAATTAAAAAAAGGCTTTATTGATAATAGATTGAAAACAGGAGATCACATCCTATACCAATGCAGCTACTCGAGAGGAGGGGCTTATTACAACAACTCAACATCCCAGCGCACTCTAGTAATCATGAGATGCTCCAGAATTTTTGGTGGAACCACAGGGAAAACCTGCCACCGTCGTAACAACAGCTATGGGACATGGCGTGCGTGACAGGAAGCTGGACTCTGTGGCATGAACAAAACAAGAACTCTTCGCACAAGAGTTCAAGAGGTGGCGACAATAATCAGTGATACCAGTACTGAAATTTAAAACTGGTACCACAAAATATAGAGAGGACAGAAAGAGAGAGATTCAGGAAGTGGACGAGATAAAACTAAAGGCGATTACTGATTTTTTTTTTTTTTTTTTTTTTTTAGTTAGTAGGTTTAACTGAGTTCTGAGATACTGCAGCATGCAACTTGTAATTAGCTAGGCTGTAAAAACAGTTTCTTTCTTATTAATGAAACTGCCAGAGGCCGAAGGCCAACTGACCTTAAAAAAAAAAGCTTCAAGATTTTTCCACTGGATGCAACTCTTTGACTACTTTCATGGTTACACGGGGAAAAGGAAAACAAAAGAAAACCAATAAAAACAGAGGAGAACGAAGAAAAAACCAGAAGTGATCAAGTGTTACAATTTAGCTTCACTAAATGTATCGCATGTTGTTTGTTCCTCAGATTCCTTAATTTGTACCCTCATTTTGAGCTACCATGATGAAACCCAATATCATGTAAAGGCCCACAATCATAAATGGTGGTCGAAATAAGGAGACAAATCAAAAGGCACTAGATCAGTACTCTTTTTGAAAAAATCAAGGACTATACATTTGATTACACATGTAAGAATCAAGAGGTACTGTGTCAGCCATACAAGATTTAATATGCTAGAACATGTACCATGTGTTACAAACATCCTACAATAAAGTTCCTTGTACCAAATCAGAAATTGGCAAGTTTGGTGACAGGCACACTGGTATAACAGCAGACTCAACATTTGAAGCCTTCAAGAAAATGTCCAATTTTTCAGAACAAAAATGTAATCATGTTCAATCTTTCATTAGAGAGAGAGATGGTGATTAACCAAGCATTATTTGAGTTGTGACAAAATCACCTGCCAGAAAAACAAAAAGGGCATGCAGATTTCTGATACCCCGTAAATTCCCATTACCAGTATGCATAATAACTACTGCTTAGTGCAGAGCACTGATGAAACATCGCTCGTAGAAGTTCAATTGCACTTCAAATAATTAGAAAGATGCTAATAGCAAACAGCACCGTTCTCGGGAAAGCTGAAAGATAAGTGTTTCTTCTTGGACCCAAATGTGAAGGTTGGTGGCTCCTCATCCAGAGTTGTCAAAGCATTGTCAGAAGAACCAAAAGAGAAGACAAGGCGAGACGAAGAACCAGATGACCCAAAGCTGAAAGTTGGTACTGCTGGTTCTTTACCACTGACTGGCAGTGTAGAGGGAGAAGGCATTGTAGGAGTTGGAGGTGGCTCACAAGATGTAGTGTGCACTGCAGGTACAGGAAATGTGAAGCCAAAGCCCCCAATGTCAGAATTTTGCTTTGTCGCCATAGCATCAGATTTAGAAGCAGCATCCTACAAAATTTAACAATAAAATCACAAATTGCCTTTTGACTAAACTAGCAGATGATGGTTAAAAGGCATGCAATGTTTTAACACAGAGGGTGGTTCAAATGCCTCCATCATGCCTTTATTTTTAAAAAGCTTTAATAATTCAAAATTTAAAACTTGAAAGTCAAAATAAAATCATTTTATCTTATGCACGTATAAAAAATTATGACATTTCAACTTTGTTTTGGTTGTCATCAAGAATTTGTAAAAATGTACTAATGCGGATAATTTATAAACGTTGATTTTTCAACTTATTAATTCACATGAAAACAAAATTGAAATGTGACAATTTTTTACGAGCACAGAGAAAATAACACAAATCGCATCTAATGGTTTTATTTTAATGTTTATGTTTTAAATTTTAAATTATTAACGTTTTAAAAATGAAGGCATGAAATCAAGCAAAAAAAATCTAATATTAGATTAAACTTTGGACAGACAGGTTATGAACAAATATTTGCATGTCAATACAAATAAGGCCAGGAATACATTTTACCCACTTTTACCTCAACTAAGCTTAATTTTAGTTAGGGTCACCGACAGATAACATAAGAATGTCGAGTTTTAGCTGCAAATATGAAAAAGCTCATAGCATCTAAGAATATAGCTTGTCAGTTGCAAATATGCAAAACACTCCTAGCATTCTGCACATACACTAAATGTGCTTAATTTTCAAAAAGGAAATTTAACTATGTCAACCAAAATGCAGTACCAAGTTGGCATCTGGCATTTTCTGGTTGCTACTCCCGCTCCCTTGGAAACTTTCTTGCATTTTATTTTTGAGAAGGAGAGGCCGAGATGGTATTTCCCTATTTATTTGCCTCTGCAAAGGAGGCTTCTCTAAAGAAGAGGGAATGGCAGCTCTTTCCAGGTGGCTGAGTATTTTATGAGCTGTCTCAGTTGACCTGCGATTATGTACCCACAAAGAACTGGCCCCATTGACTGCTGCATCATTTTCACCATTTCCTAGTGAGCTCTGGGGAGTGTGATGTGACCTGTTTATGGGATAGGCTCCTTTTTGCATGAAGGTCGTCAACATAGTTTCTCTATTGTCTTCAGGATCAGCAAATTTTGAAGTTGTATCATCTTGCAATTTTGCTTTTTGATTCTATATATGTGAAAATCGAAGAGAAAAATCAAGAGATGCAGGAAAAGGTGTCAGTACATCAAGCACTAATGACTAGCTTAAGAGATAGTATTTTAGAAGATTCCTAATTTAGGCATAGTTTTAAGAAACACAAGAAATTAGTTTTATTATAACTAGGAATTTCGCATATGAAAAAAAAAGAAGAAAAATAAATGCTCTTATTTATCACTACAGGCCCAATAACCTGTAACTAAGACAAGCACTTACTCAGAATTTCAATGCAAAGAAGAAATGACCGACATACCTCGAATTTAACAACCCCAACAGATTAACATGTTTATGCCTATTGGGGGCAATCATGATGATTGGTTCCACTTAATTAAGTTGTTGTTCTTCTATTTCCTTTTACAGTTTTACTTTCACCAAAATTTCTCTAAAATCCTGACTAACTGGTCATTCATTGAGGATAAGATGAACTAAACAACATGTTTATATAAAATGACTAGACGAACTAAACATAAACTATGGAAGGTACAAACTTATCCAGAAACATACTTCCAAAACCTGCAACACAACTCCATTAATTACTCCTAAACCATTTAACACATCTCTTTTAGGGAAAATAAACAAAATATGTTTTCCGCAATCAAGATAATAGTGGACGATTGCCTTTTTACAAAAAAAATACTGATAAAATATCTTTAGAAATACCCAACAAGTTTAAAAAAATTACATCCAAAACCTTTTTCTGGCTACTTGGCATGGCAAATGTACAAGTAATCTATGAGTGTAATGTGCAATATTTAAAGTATGATATATGTAAAAGAGACGCGTGACAATACCTTTGCCCCATCTAAAGTTGTCAACCGTCTCTTCCTTCCTGTGGAAAACAGATCATAACTATCTCTGTCACTCTTAATCTGTAAGAAGTAGGTTTTATTAATACATGAACACAGCCACAATACAGAAATTAAAAGGCTTTTAGAACTGTTACCTTGAAAGTTGACCTCGAAAAATGAGAATCAGCAAAAGGAGTGCGGGATGGGGTGGCATCCTGAACTGTGTTTCCTCTCCTTGACTGAGGAGTGCTACAGCTACTGTTGTTACCAGGTAAAATAGCACCAGGCCAACAAATGCGCAACTTATTATTGCTGTCATTCTTCTCCAAAGAATCCTCAGCATCTCTAGATGTTCTTGTTTGATAACCACTGTCTGCTCTTGATGAACTAAGATCACTCATGTATGCTTTGGCTATTTCAATTGGCGTACAGCCAAGAGCATTTGCCTACAGAGAGAAACACGAATCCAAGTAAGATATCATAAATCAAGGACTGCAATTTCAAAATGTATTCTTGTCTTGATCCTCATTGAAAAAACACATCATTAGCTTTGGTATTTTTCTGAGCTCAAGACCACACATTATAAGAATATCAAAAAATCAGACAAGCGATTAAGGATATCAAGTTATGGACAAAAGGGGATCAACTGGTACCAACTGAAAATTTAATTGATACATGCCGCAACCAGAAAGGACTGAAACAGTTTTAATTACCCTGCACAAAACCAAGAACAAAGGTTGCAAAACTAATTTGCTTACCCTTCTACCATAGGAAAGTAAAAGATGAAGTTGGGAATAAAATCTAAAATTATTCATTTTGTGATGCATCTTACCTTTGAGTAAACAGAATCACCAGGCTTCCAAGTTATCGTTCTATGTGCCAACAACCCAGATTGCTTTGACTCAGATTTAATATTAGTTGGAGATTTTGTAAAAGAAAGTGCAGCAACTTTATGAAGAGCAGGAGTTCTTGACCTAATAACCTCAACTAGGTGGGCTGCCTCATCTCTACAACAACAAAGGATGGACTATAAAACAAGTTAACATTTTAGGCCTAATATCCATATTTGTTCCGCCAATATGAAATTAGTTACTAAAGAAGGTTCAAATTTAAACTTTTTAGGGAAAACTATGCAATAAAAGCTCTAGATGTGAAGAAAAAATTGTAAGAAAGACCCCCACTTGCCTGGAAAAAGTCCTTGCTTTCAAGTAATGCTCGATTTCTGCAAATTCACGGTAATCTACAGCAAGTAGGTCATTTTCTTGCAAGAGTTCATGAGTACTATTACCAGAATTTTGATTTTGCTCGAGGGCAGAAGCAGCATTATCTGAGAACGAGAAAAACAATACAAATCATCAAAATCGTTCGCACAAGTAGTAAAAAAAATAACATCAACCAGCTTCAAACAAGAGGCGAGAGGAAACGAACAGTGGAGAGGAGGTAGAGAGGCGCGAGGGGTGTCCAGAAGGGAGCGGATCGGAGGCGAGGGTTTGGAGAGGAAATCGGCGACGAACCGCCTGGGAGAAGGGGTGTACGGAGCGGTTCGCGCCCACGGACGGAGCGATCGCCTAGAGGGACCCACAAGAGACGAAGTGCCGCCTCTCTCTTCTTCCTCCTTGCTAGCTATACTTCTCCTATTCTCCTCCATTACTCCGTTCCTCGCACAGTAGAAGCTACTCTTCTTGGTTCTCGGCCTCGCACCTCCGCCGCCGAGCACTCGATTCTCGCTTGTCAATTCGGGCCGACTTTAAAAGATTACTAAATAGTAAATAAGTGAGTCTGCCTCTATGGTAGTATGCAAATCGCAGCAAGGATCAATATTTTCGTTTTAAAATTTTTAAGAACCATTCGAATACTTTCAGACCGAATTTTATAATTTTAAGAATTTATTTATTATTTTTAAGATAGATAGAAAATCACTTAATCTAAAAATTCTGAATCATTTAAAAAATATTGATTTTTTATCTATTTTAAAAACAATAAAAAAATTTAAAAAAATATAAAATTTGATGTACAAATACATAAACTGTTAAAATTTAAAATGTTGAACAGTTCAAATAAACTTTTAAAATTTTCAAAATAAAAATGTTGATCCATAGTACGGACCATCCGTGCTATGCATAGTAGCATAGACTCGCTCAACAGTAATCTGTCAATTGTAAAGAAGTATTTTTAGGCTTTATTTTTATTTTTTTTAAGGTCGTACAATTATAAACCTAGGCCCATTTACACGAGCAAGGAAAGGCATCAGTTAATTCCTCTAGAATGGGGCCCTCGTCAAATTGAAAAACCGAGTGTTTCTTGATCGCAATAATATGAGCATGATGCTTCACATAAATGAAAGCTCTCTGAAATTTATTTGAAAAATCAAATGATAGATTTTGTTACTTTTAATTGCTGCAGGAATTTGGTAACCGATGAATTGATGGACACCTGAACACAACACCTATATGCTTTGATATATAGGGGTGGTTGAGTAATGCAGAGAAGATGCTTAGATACGAAAGAGAATACTACAAAGAGAAGTAAACAATGGAGAAATGTAATCTTGAATTCATTCAATCTCAGTCTATTACAGAGTACAATGACCTCTATTTAAAGAGTCTAATCGGTGATTTAATTGTCTAACTAACTCATAGTTGTTACAATTGCTTAGTAACTTATTTAACACGCGAAGGCACACGAAATTTAGGAAATATCTTGCAACATGTAAAAGTTTCGGGTACCAATTAGATCTTAGTATCTTAGAGAGACCTCCTTATAAAAAATAAAAATAAATCATAGCTAATTATGGACTTCAACCTCCTACAATCTCCTAAATTAGCAACCATCGCACCACAATAGAACATAATAATTAAGTTTTTTTTAAGTCACATAATAATTAAGTTACCATAATTTTATATGCACTTTCTTAATTTAGCTTGTCGTTTAAATTTAAATTGACATATCTCATGTCAATATATCGCTACGTACAATTGCATCTGCACGGCTGTCCGTTTCCCTTGTTACATACCAAAGATTTTAAGATGGATAACCTTACAGTTGTACAGATTTGGCATAATGGTAATTTAATGAACACATATGGCTAGGAGACATAAATTGAACTTAAAGAGCAGAAATTAATGAAAAAGAGATGCATAGGTGCTACGGAGAATTTAGTTGAGGCTTGAGAGCATCCGCCTAGATTCTTTTAGCTATTAGGAACTTCGAGTTCAAATTTATAAAATTCAAAATATTGTAAAATGAAATAAATATGAATTAACACTTCCATATCCTAATACACAAGTGGGTTTTCTTTTTCTTTTTTTTCTTTTTATTATGTTCTTATGTGTACCTTAATCTTATAGAAAATTTGAATTCTTCGATATAGTGATTTAGCACTTCACAGGAAGGTCTTTAAAAATTTAATGATAGTTTTCAACTACTTTTCATATCTAATCCCATTCTGTAAACTATACAATATAAAAGGTAATATGATGAAATTCATCTGAAGTGGTAATTCCTTTTCACTTTCCTACAAATCCTTTTTTTCTCTTTTCTTCCTTATTTTTCCACTATATTTTTTTGTTGTTTTATCCTAATACATTTTTCTATATTATCTTCTGAGTTCTGAAGAAAAAAGAAGAACTGAATTCCTCTCGATAGTGATTCTTCCATGCAAAGGAAGCCTTGAACATCAAGAAAGAACGAACAAAAGAATCAGCATTCCCATCACAAAATGGATGTAGTCATGTAGAACTTTATACATCAAATAGGCCAAATTATGTAACATATGTAACTGAGAATACAGTATAACAGAAAGGAAGAATACAATTTAATTGCTAATATGCACCTAATTAGTTTGACAACCCCTGATGAGACAACCAAAAGAACCTCGTCAGATAAATATATCCATCTGTTTAGACTGTGCCTTTAGATCCTTGAGCTTCTTCAAAATGTTGGTGAAATAATCCTGGAGGTACTTCTCCAATGTTACAATGTCCTTCTGATCGACTCCTAAAAGGTTATAGGTCTCGGTCATGGGAACTGAGAAAACAGTATCACTAGATAAAACCTAGAAGAAAGGAATTTAGTGTCAGATTTCACCAAATAATTTATCTTTTCCATCAGAAAAGCCCAAAAGAAGCCTAATGAGGTGGTGTCTTACAATTAGTACCCAGAAGCTCTATCCTAACATAGAGAAACTTCACCAATGTTCTCCAATCTACTAATTTTACATGACCACTACCAATCATGCACTGGGTAAAAAGGTAACTTTCATACACTGCAAATCACTACCAAGACAAGCTTTTAACCTTTAATGTTAAAGCTTAGAGGGTGTCAGTCTTCAGCATAGTAATAGCAAAAATAGTGCCACTGATCTCCCTAGCAAGCTAAAATTGGTCAATTTAATTTTGGAGTTATGGAGACTCTGCCCTTTTTGGTTTATAATTATTCATGGCCTAGGTCACTATTTTAGCACCATTGAATGTTATTGATTACCTCTGTAAAAGCCAACCGATCAGCCACATCACTGGTCCACTGGAAAAAGCGGGTTAACTGGCGAGTAAATCTCAGGACTGAAACAGGTACTGTTGTTACATTTGCATCTTGTCCTGCTAATCTCTCACACAATGTAATCACCTACAGGAATGGGGAAGAGCTCAGTAAGTACTGTTATAACTATTCAAATACATCAACAGTTCTTGTTTGACAGAATTCTTCATACCTCTTGGGTAGTCCATGCACGCGGGCCTGCAAACTCCATAACCTTATTATTGGTTTTCTCATTACGCATTGCCATAAATGTTAGCCGAGCTATATCCTGCATGACAAGTCAATTATCTAAAGATCAAAAATCTAATAGTTAAAGCAAAATCATTTAAACAAAAACCGAAGGAAAAGAGACACCAGAGAAAAAGTAAAAGTAACAAAAGAAGGGAAAAAGGCAGAGAAAAGCCATCTTCACCTGAGTATCCATGTAAGCAATCCGAGTAGGGGCATCAGTGCCCCAAACAGACTTCTCTTCTAGTATAGGGACAGCATACTGCCCGATCAGACCCTATTAAAACAATTATTTAACATTGTAATGTCAATATGCAAAGCAGAAGAAAAAAATAAAAAATTTACGAAATCACACTATTCATCCTTTGATTGTCACAAAATTTCAAATATATCCCTAATGCCATATACAAAGGATTAGTTCCCAGTTCCAACCAAATATTGATTTCTAGCTTGCGTGCAACACACCTAAAGTGGGTAATATTGACCACACAAAAATATTCCAGATACCTGCATGAACCCACATAGCCGAATTATGTTGTAGTTCAGACCAGAATCCTGAAGAAACTTCTCAGTGCAGTATTTGATTTCCATCAAGGGAACCTCAGGATGCTTATCACAGTTGTGAATTGAATAAAACACATACTTTTGAATCCCCATGGCTTTTGCGCATTGTATCAAGGCAACTTTACCTTCCCAATCTACCTAATAAGCAAACAATGCCTTTAGAGTGCTACGACAATCCTGTAATACAAAATTGGGGATTTGCATAAATAAATCATAATAAGATACTTACCTTTCGGATAGGCTCCTCTGGCCGGCCTGTTGCACAGTCAACTATGGTGTGAATCCCAACTAGAGTGGCAGGTATCGTCTCTGGCTTGCTAAGATCTGCCTGCTTGGTTAGAAGAAGAGAGTGACTAATTGTAAGTAAGATAACTATTTATCAAACTGATCCATCCAGATAAGTTCCCTTATCAAATTACATAGTCGGTGTGCACATAAATTTATGCAGTATGCAAAAACAATTGAGAAGCTATAACATGACAAATTTACTGTAAAACAGAAGAAATCTATGTTGAATAATATGGGTAATTCCAGTTAGCATCCAATTTTTTTGAACATCCGTCTGATTTCTTGAAAAGAAAATACTGTTCAAACTACAAAACAAAAAATATTGCTGACATGTTCTTCAATATTTATATAAGGACTGTATCAAATTTGAGTTAATTTAGAATTTGATTGGACATCCACCAAAAAGTTGTTCAAACTCTTTAACTGTTAAAATTTCAATTTGTGTGGTGGAAGGTTAAACGGTTTTAAAATTGGTCAAAGTTTGATACATGTCCTATTTAAATAAGGTATAACTCATCTACAATTTTAATTTCTTGTTGGAACAAATATTTTTATAATATTAATTGAATATATGGATACCAAAATGTTAGTTGTATGCTGGTGCTACCCAAATAATATATATTAAAAGTTCCTTTCTCCAAATCAGTTTAAACTCTTTAAAATGCTTTGCTTGACATGTTATTAGAGCAAGATGACCTGAATCCTGAGTTTAATTCCCACTATGCTGATCTTAAGACTAAATGAATTCCTTTCCCAAATAGTTGGCCACAGTTCAAGTATCAAAGACACATACTCGTCAGTGTCAGAGAATAAACTTATAACAAGGAAGGTACTAAGTACTAACATTGACAACTACAGCACCCCAATCCCGAAGAAAATCAGCTGGGGCGGGCCGGGGCCTGACAAGGCACCTGACATCATAGCCTTCATCTAGTGCCCTCCTAACAACCTGCCGACCGAGAGTGCCTGTGGACCCCACGACCAATATGCTTGTTGGCCTAACAGGAGTCCCTTGTGAAATACTTGTTGACACTGTCTGAGCAGTGCAAGTAATGCTCAGTCTTGCATAAGATTTGCCTGAAATTAAGCAGTGGAAGTAATATTTAGCTTTGAATAAGATTTGCCTGAAATTAATTATAAATATAATCACCAAGTGCATTTAGTCAAAATTCTTTGTATCTATTTTGGTACTATAAGCTGACCTTCAGCACCAAAGGATCGCCACTAGATTTAACCATCTGAAGGATTCAATTGAACAAAAAACAAAAGCACCGGGACATAATTGACAAGAAAACACAACTCAAGGGATCACATTGAACAAAGAACGGAAGTTTCTTACCTAGTGAAGCGGAGGAACAGGACACGTCAGAAAGAGGATGTACCAAGGAGCGGCCCCAAAAGAGGGAGACGTTCGGGTTCTTCGCTTTAGTAGGAGAGGAGGAGAGGTGGGGAGGAAGAGATCGAAGTTTCAACGCCATTGATTGATTAATTAATTACTAAGTTGAACTGAAAAAAGGCAGGGAATTGGTGGCATGGTCTTAGAGAGGGATTTAGCATTGAGTGGAGACGGAGAGAGGTCGGAAGAGGAGAGTATCCTCTGCGGAGGATTCGCTGCGGAAGCTTTTAATCTGGTCCGTTCGTTTGATCGGACGGACCAGATCAGAGGAGGCCAAAATTTTGAGATCTGATCTGATCCGTCCGATTAAAACGAACGGATCAGATTAAAAGCTCCGCACAGCTCCGCAGAAGATAGCGTTCCGGTCGGAAGAGGGATGAGTGGGAGAGAGCAGTCGATCTCAATTCTTCCACGTCGAATTCAACCGGATCATACATTTTTCCACCGTGGCATTTTTTCTTTATTTTTATTTCACGTGTCCGGTGCCTATTCGGGGATAGCGCGGGGGCACTATTATGTAAGCTTTAAGATTCGTCCAGAACGTATTTTAATGGTTGAGATTTTTCAAAAAGTCACGCAAAATATGAGATGTCTCAGAGGATGCGAATTCTTGGATGGATGAGTTTAGAAAGTCGTCTGAATTCATCTACGGGTGAGGTTCTTTTTGCATTCATCCAAGGGCTAAGGCCTGTCACGAGTAATAACGGTGCCTATTCGGGGATAGCGCGGGGGCAGTGTTATTTGAACTTTGAGATTCGTTCAGAGCGTATTTTAACAGTTGAGATTTTCCAGAAAATCACGCAAAATCTGAGATATCTCAGATCGAGGATGGATGGGTTTAGAAAGTCGTCTGAATTCATCCTACGGCCGAGGTTCTTTTTGCATTCTATCAAAAAACAAAGTTTAGATTTATTTTTTATCAAATAGAGAAAATTTCACAAGTGTGTATTAATTTCGTCCAATTTTAATAAAAGAATTTTCGTCACCGCATTTTTCTCTTGTGAAACTCGGGTCTTTTGTAATTCCTCGTAGAAACGAAATAAAGTTTGGAAGGGTTTAATTTGACGCCCGACCATTCATCCACCGTAGTCAATTATTAGATTTGGATATTTCTCCATCCAAACATCAAAATTGAATATTAATTCATCAGAACTTCACAATTTTGTAACAAATCAAACAACATTTATTCTTTCATTTTCCTTCATTTTCTAGCATATCAAACATGCCTAATGATTAATGTTTTTTTTTTTTTTTTTTGTATATAAATCTACGCAAGGACATCAATATTAGTACCTCTATCAAAAGAAATTTCACTGATGAACTGGCTTGCACACATAATGTTTTCGTTTCTACTACCATAGAAATGATACATTAGTTTTGTATTTAGTGGTTAAAATAGTACTCTCTGTGTGAAAGTTTACAGAAGTGAAAGTTCAATTAGAAAATTATTTATAAATATTAAAAACAGTTGAATGATTTGACTTTCAACTTTACTCAAAAAAAAAAATTATACATTTTATGTGTACAGTTTTAGTGTGGCTATCCAAACCATAAGATTGTAAATTTTGTGTTAGAGTTTTGGTGGACTATTCAATCAAAATTAAACATATCCACTACAATATAAAAAAGAAAATAAGTAGGAGTTGGATGCTATGAATAGCATAAAGCCATTCGTGCTACACCTTTAAAAGCCTATCGAATAAATGTCAAACTTCGATTTAAGTAGCTCAGTAAATTAATTATATAATAAACTTGTTGAATACCAATTTTTACTATTTTTTATTTTTTTTTATACTATTTTTTATGATTTCTGAAAAATGACAAAAGAATGACTTAAAAATAAAAGAAAATTGTCAATATTTTAGATTCTTTTTAGTTATTTTTCATAAATTATAAAAAATAGTAAAAAAAATTTCAAAAATAGTAAAAATTAGTCATCTAAAAGTTTATTATATAACTAACTTATTGAGCTACTTAAATAGAAGTTTGAAGTTTATAAGATAGATTTTTAAAACTGTAGTACAGATGATCTTATGTTATGCATAGCACCTAAGTCCTACTTAAAGAAAATTATGATATTGTTCTTGATGATTTTGATTGTACGGTGCACCACCTAACCACCATCCTTTTGTGAGATTATGATACAATGTACGACGTACACTAGTTTTTATTATGAATAAATATTTCTATTTACAAAGTTTAGATATTTTATTTGAATTGTTTAACATGATCACCGGATGAAGATATATTCGTAGATCAATCAAATTTTATAATTTTTTTAAAAAAGATACTAATTATTTAGATAGTTACAAAAGTATTTATCTAAAAAGTTTAGACCATTCAAAAATAGTAATTTTCTACATATTTCACAAAATAATAAACTTTTCTAAAAAAAGTATAAATTTTAGTTCATAAGTAAATTTCGTATGAAAATTATATCGAACAATTCAGATTGATTGTTTGAATTTTAAAAATAAAAATATTAATTCAAAGTATGAACTAATCAGCGTTATGTGTAATACAGTAGCTTCACACTTCTTTTAAACATAGTAGTTTAGGCCATGTTTGATTATAGAATAAAGTTAATAAAAATTAAATTGTTTACATCTTGCTTGGTTCGATTTTTTTATGTGTAGAAATCACTATAGCTACGTCTTGCTACCTTTTTTTTTTACAGAGACAGAGGGTAATATGGAAATTTGGCTGGACGTTGTAAACCATAACAGTTTTTTTAGATTTAGAATTTTTCTGAATTTATTAACTTTTCCCAATCTTAAAATTTATCTATTAATAAAAAAGTGGCTTGATTGGTAGTATGATCATTGCTTAAGTTAATTCATCTAAATGAGTAAAGATATTGGAAATAAACACTTATACCTAAAAGTGGGTCCTACAAATGTAATTGTTAAGTTAATCCGTCTGAATAAGTAGAGTAATTTATTGCGAGTTAATTTATTTCTTACTCCACTTATTTCTTCTATTTTACTTCTATTTTAACAGTTTAAATATAAAAGTAATAAATTTACTCCACTTCTCACTCCACAATCAAATACGACCTTAGTTATTTGAACATCATTTAACTAAATGTGCTCAATACAAAGCCAAAGCTTCTTCTTTTGACTGAGTTAATTATATTAGGGTACGTTTGGATAAGAGTTAGAATAGTAAATTTTGAGAATAGTAAATGAGAATAGAGAAAAAAAAATAGCAATTTTTAGATTAGTATGACAATGGTGCTATTCGAATTAGAAAAATTGTTATTTTGATTGTACATTTAGAATAGTAAATAGCTGGAACTGATAAATAATAGTGATAACAATGTGATAATTGAGATGAGATATAGTCAAGTGGTGTTTTAAACAAATTGTTACAACGTGGAGCTAACATAAAGTAATGTCAATTTTGTTATTTCTGGACTGTGTTGGCGAAAATCCAAGAAATAATCATTGTTCTCTCTCTTTTCACACTTTCAAATAGTAGCTATTCCAACATTTACAAGGAATAGAGAATAACAGCTATTCTAGCTATTCCCCATTGTTGCACTTAGGGGCACCTCTAATTGAACAAAAACTGAAAATAAATTGCAATTGAAAGTAAATAGATGAGTTTAGAGAAATTGACACGCGGGATGATAACGGAGTTCGGCAAAACAATGGCCTACGTCTCCGGGGCGTCGCAACCTCTTTCTAGGTGCGCCTTTCTATTACCCAATATGAAAGGATTACAATTGTGAACCGTGAGCCCTTACAAAATGGGAAGTCACGACCAACGAGAGATGAGTGCCGGCGAGCCCTTACAACCAAGGGAAGTCACACGAGCAACTCGAGGTTTGAGCCGGCAAGCCCTTACAAACAAGGGAAGTCACACAAGCTACTCAAGAACAAGAGAAACACTCAATAGATTACTCTAACCTAATCTAGATCAAGATTAGTGAAGTAGGTTTGAGGTTGCTTGAGGGATTTTGAAGTTTTAAGCTCTCACAACAATGAAGTAGGCTAAGCTCTCAGAAAATCGCTTTAGAAATGATTAGGGTCGGCTGAGATAGATTTGAAAGTGATCCCTTCAATCTATTTATAGTGGCAGCTCAAAAATGAGCTGTTTGATATAAAACGTTACCAACGTTTTATCAAACGTTACCAACGTTTTATTCAAATACGATTTAGGGTTTTAATTCTCTGACAGCTTAGAAAACGTTACATAACGTTTTATAACCGTTGTAACGTTTTACAAACGTTATAACGGTTGTATAACGTTATAACGTTATAACTTGATTCTTTTGAGGCTTCTTATTATTTTAAAACGTTACCAACGTTTTAAAAACGTTCATAACGTTTTATCTCAATTTAATCAACCTCACACATACTTTACCAAGCATTTGATTTTACAATATGTATTCTTGATAAAGGTCTTCATGATTTCTTCAGTCCAAGCTTATTATTCAACAGTTCTTACTCTTCTTGGACCTACATATTCTCAAAATAGAAGAAATTGTAAAATTCAATAATTGTATGTTTTTGCAAATTAGTCAAATAGACGTAAAAGATTATTGTACGAACAACAATCTCCCCCTTTTGGCGATTTGCAAAAACATACAATGTGAGTAAGTGCATAAATCGAAAATTTTTAGAAAAATTAGTTTATCCAATTTTGATTTTGCATTCAATCCATTTGTACCAACTTCTCCCCCTTTTGGAAATCGACGAAAGGGTGGAAAAATTAGCACTAATTTTCAGTGCTCCCCCTCAAATTATGCACTCCCCCTCAATTTAGTAATATGATACCGATAAAGCCCAAATGAAATAAAATTGAGGGATTACTCTAGCATTTTATACGACAATTTACAAGTTCATTTCAATTAGCAATAAAAATGATTGTCAATTTGACAAATTGATTCATATATATCATAATGCACATAACAATGAACACTAGCCAACGTTTGGTGAGAATACTGTGTTTTTACCTAAAACGTTATAATGTATGTGTAACGTTTTTGTGAAGCTCTCGGACTTTTGAAGCCTCACAAAACGTTACCAACGTTTGGAAACCGTTACAACGTTTTCATTTGTACTTTTGCAATTTTGATCCCTTGTCAGATAACCGTTGTAACGCTTTCAAAACGTTACCAACGTTTTGTATGAAACTTTTACAATGTTAGTCCCTTGTCAGAAAAACGTTGCAACGTTTATAGAAACGTCGTGACGTTTCTAAAACGTTGAAACGTTTTTAAACGTTTGTGTAACGTTTTGGTGCACCTTTCGGACTTTTGAAGTTTCATAAATCGTTAACAACGTTTTCCAAAACGTTACAACGTTTTCCAAAACGTTACAACGTTTATGGTGTAGTTTATCTCAGAATTTTGGCTAAGTATTAGAAGTAAAAACGTTACAACGGTTGCAGAAACGTTGTGTAACGTTTTTATGGTGCTTTCGGACTTTTGAAGTTTCACAAAACGTCACCAACGTTTTCAAAAACGTTATAACGTTTTATTTCTGTAAAACATTCTTTAAATGAACTATTTTGATTGCAAATGGTTATTTTGAAATAAGTTATGAATATGTCTATTTTCTAAGTTCAAGCATGCCTAATTTATATCGTAATTCATTGTGTTGTTGAGTATTTGGGGGTTTTGTGAATATATGGCAATTTGTTCTTTGGTGTTGATATGTATGAGTTCAATTTCACCTTTTTCTATATGATCCCTAATAAAATGATGTCTTATCTCTATGTGCTTGGTTCTAGAATGAAGCACCGGATTTTTGGATATCATTATGGCACTAGTATTGTCATACATAATTGGTATGTTGCGGAAGCGAATTTCATAATCATTCAGAGTTTGGATAATCCATAAAATTTGTATACAACAACTATCAATGATCAAAGTATTCATTACAAGATTTAATCAAACACTCCTACCTTGTTTAATCTCCCCCTTTGTTTTTAGCAATTTGAATAAATTAGGGGAGATTTTGTATGAATTTAAACTAGTTTAGCTTTAGGAATCCAAACAACATTTGGGTTGTTGTCTCCATTCCTAAACCTACACTCTAAGGAGGTATGACCAATTTTGCAACAATAATTACAAAATGTAATTGATGGCTTTTGAGCAATAGAACCTTGTTTGAAAGTGGCATGATATTTTGTTTTCACTTCATGAATTTTGTTCTTTGGATTAACAAATGACATATTTGTAACTCTAGATGTGACACTTTTGGTGTTGTTAGACTCAATTCTATTGTGATGTTGGGGAACATCTTTTGTTAAACCATTTCTTTGAGTTTGATTTTGTAAAACATTTTTATTTTTGAGTTCATAAAACCATCCATCCGGTCCTTTGAAATAAGTTTTGTTTGACCATTTTGGATTAAATGTGTTCCTATCACTATTTTGAAAATTTTTGTTCTTATAATTTTTATGATTATACTTATACCTAAATGCATGATTTTGTTTAGCATTTGAGGTTTGAGAGGTATTCCCTTTGTTTGACTCCTTTTGTAAGGAATTATTACCCTTTTTGATAAAAAATTGATAAGTGGAATACTTATCACAATTAAACTTAAGTTTACAATTTTTGGAGTTTGAAGTTTGTATATGTTCCCCTTTTCCTTTCGGGCCTTGTATGTGGTTAGATTCGAATGAGGATTGACCCTTCTCGAATCCAAGACCAATTTTATCCATTTTGCGATAAGATTGCCCATTGATCAAACTATCCACATAATAAGGATCTAGACTAGTGACATTTGAAAATTCACTAGGAGACCTTAATGCCCTATTTTCGGTCTCTAAGGTTTGAACTTTAACCTTTAATATGCCTATTTCACCTATGTGCGATGCTTTTAATTTTTTATTTTCAAGTTCTAACATATCATTTTTAGCAATTAATTTTTGGATAATACCTTCCTTTTCAACCAAGGTTCTATTTGAATCATCAATGAGAGATCGCAACCTAGATTCATTAGCATCGTGCATTAGGGTTTTATTTGTGAAAGTGCTTGCATCATTGGTTTCTAACCGATTGGTACACAAGTCATGGTTGGTCTCATTTGTAAGTATACAATTTTCAATATCAATTTCTCCACTATATTCTTCACCACCTTCATTTACAAATTCTTGTTCGGTCTCATAACCATCAAGACTAAGAGTTGAATGTACCTCATTTGCGAAGCTAATTGAGGCTTCAATTTCATCACCTTCCTTATTGATGTTTCTTGATTTGACAAGGTCTTTAAGGAATTCAATGGTGGTCTCATCGGTGATATTTTTGCTTGCAATAATCGAGTCGACATCAATTGCCGAGAGACCTTCATCTACACTTGCCATCAATGCAAGGTTTGTCTCTTGTTCATTTTCCGACTCCGTGTCGGATTGCTCCACCTCGCTCTCATTCGAGAATAAAGCTTGCAAGGCTTTAGCCTTTTTCTTGGCCTTGTACCCGTCCAATTTGAAGCAAGTTTGAGTGGTGTGCCCTTTTCTATGACATGCGAAGCACATCACTCTTTTGTTCTTCTCTTCTCGTTCCTTGTTGTAATTTCTTTCGAGATCTAGCATGTCTTGAAACATTTTGGATAGGAGAAGGGTGTTTTTGGAGGTTTCATGATCAATTTTATTTATAAATTGATCATTTGAGAGACAAGTGTTTGATGAGCTAGAAGGTTTTCGGTTTTGAGCCGGAAAGGCCATGGTTTTGAATTTTGAACTTTGCTTTGGGTTTCCGGATTGCCGAAGTTTCTCTTCGAAGCTTCGTAAGTGTGCATAGAGGTCATCCGGTGTGAGTGAGTCATGTGTGCCTTGGATTGCTTCTAGCGCACTCACCAAGCCGGACCATTTGTCTCTCATGAGCATAATCCTCAATAGCTTCCCTACAATTTTATTGTTAGAAAGCGGTTCTCCCAATTCGGTAAATTCATTTTGGATATGCATAAGTCTATTATACATATCCTCAATGCTTTCGCCATCTTCAACCTTAAAGGTTTCAAATTTGGCTTCTAAACCGGTTAATTTGGTTCGTTTAATTTGGGTATTTCCCTCATACCGATTTACAAGAGCATCCCACATTTCTTTTGCGGTTGAAGAGCTACCAAAGATTAAGGCAACCGATTCACTAACCAAGTTAATTATGACATTAATTGCAAGATCATTGTCTTTCTTGGTTTGTTTGGATTCGGGAGTCTCGATTTTAATGTTGGTGGTAGTGGTAGTGAATATTGGTGTATACCCCTTGTTAACCACATCCCATAACTCAAGAATATTTAGATAATTGATCATGGTTTTCTTCCAATGCATAAAATTTTTGGTCGAATTGCCAAAAATTAGGGGTTCCTTCACGGGTCTATAGGGTGCCATTTTGACAAGTTGATCTAACTCTAATTAAGTGTGTCTTAATTCGAGTAACTTGCTCTGATACCACTTTGTTGCACTTAGGGGCACCTCTAATTGAACAAAAACTGAAAATAAATTGCAATTGAAAGTAAATAGATGAGTTTAGAGAAATTGACACGCGGGATGATAACGGAGTTCGGCAAAACAATGGCCTACGTCTCCGGGGCGTCGCAACCTCTTTCTAGGTGCGCCTTTCTATTACCCAATATGAAAGGATTACAATTGTGAACCGTGAGCCCTTACAAAATGGGAAGTCACGACCAACGAGAGATGAGTGCCGGCGAGCCCTTACAACCAAGGGAAGTCACACGAGCAACTCGAGGTTTGAGCCGGCAAGCCCTTACAAACAAGGGAAGTCACACAAGCTACTCAAGAACAAGAGAAACACTCAATAGATTACTCTAACCTAATCTAGATCAAGATTAGTGAAGTAGGTTTGAGGTTGCTTGAGGGATTTTGAAGTTTTAAGCTCTCACAACAATGAAGTAGGCTAAGCTCTCAGAAAATCGCTTTAGAAATGATTAGGGTCGGCTGAGATAGATTTGAAAGTGATCCCTTCAATCTATTTATAGTGGCAGCTCAAAAATGAGCTGTTTGATATAAAACGTTACCAACGTTTTATCAAACGTTACCAACGTTTTATTCAAATACGATTTAGGGTTTTAATTCTCTGACAGCTTAGAAAACGTTACATAACGTTTTATAACCGTTGTAACGTTTTACAAACGTTATAACGGTTGTATAACGTTATAACGTTATAACTTGATTCTGTTGAGGCTTCTTATTATTTTAAAACGTTACCAACGTTTTAAAAACGTTCATAACGTTTTATCTCAATTTAATCAACCTCACACATACTTTACCAAGCATTTGATTTTACAATATGTATTCTTGATAAAGGTCTTCATGATTTCTTCAGTCCAAGCTTATTATTCAACAGTTCTTACTCTTCTTGGACCTACATATTCTCAAAATAGAAGAAATTGTAAAATTCAATAATTGTATGTTTTTGCAAATTAGTCAAATAGACGTAAAAGATTATTGTACGAACAACACCCATGTTTGGTTGTGGCCTAAAGCTAAGGAGGCCTAAATTGGTTATTCCAACTTAGGCCGGTCAAAATTATTCATGTTTGGTTGAGGCCTAAAGTTAAACCATAGCTTAAACTATTCCTTGTTTAGTTAGAGTTGATGGAGTACTAAAGTTTTAAAAGCCCAAATTGATTAATTATTTATAATGAGATACTAATTATATAATATTAATATATTAATAATAATTATAATATATTATATATTATTATAAATTTATTTAATATATTAACAATATAAATATTAATTATATATTAATAATAATTATTAATAATAAAAAAATTAATTGTATAATTATAAATTAATAATAATTACTAATTATATAATATTAATATATCAATAACAACTATAATATATTATAATATTATTATAATAATAATTTTACTATATTAAGAATATTAATTATTAATAATAAGATACTAATTATATAATATTAATATATTAATAAAAACTATAATATATTGTAATATTATTATAATAATTATTTAATATATTAACAGTATAACATATTAATTATATAACTACATATTATATTAACAATATAACATATTAATTATATAGTTATATATCATTAATATGATACTAATTACACAATATTAATATATTAACAATATAACATAATAATTATATAATTATTTATTAATAATAATTATTAATAAAAGGATATTAATTATATAATATTATTATAATAATTATTTAGTATATTAACAATATAAGATATTAATTATATAATTATATACTAATAATAATTATTAACAATAATATACTAATTATATACAAATAAAATATTATTATAATCATTCAAGTTAGGCCACGAGGTGGGATAAAAATTAAAGCACCATGTAAGATGGCTTAATTTAGGCCGGCCTAAATATCGGCTTATGTCATCTTAGGCCGGCTCATTTAAGACACGTTTGGTGGAATAACGAGGCCTAAACTCCTTATTCCACCATTTAGGCCACAATCAAACATGGGCATTACGAATAGCAAAAATATTGTTTGGATGCAAATTGTTATTCCAAATTGCCCCTATTCTAAAATAGCTTCCATTCTTGATACATCCAAACATATCCTTAGGCTGTGCTCTAGAAGCCTGTCGCACAGAGGAAGGGGACGGGAGAGGAAGGGGAACGCGCTCGTGTTACTTCGTCTACACCCTGAATCGGAGGGTACGAATTTCGTAGCTTTGTACGCTTGATTTCCCCCTGCCACAGTATTGTCTTCCCTCCTCTCCTCTCTTCTCCTCTCCGATCTCCTCGTTTCTGGAGCGAGTAAACGAGACGGGCAACAGTGGTCTGAGCGCATCTCCCCTCCTTTCCCTTTAATGAGCGTTACCCCCGCGTTCTGGAGCACAGCCTTACATTCTTAAGTTTAACTAAATATACTATTTAAACGTTTATATAGCTTCAAACTCATTTTTAAATCAAAGGAACCGATTATCATCCTTAATTATTATTTTTTTTTGGGATAAAATCTTGCTTAAATATAAAATGGACATCCGTATCATTTATGCACTGGAGATGATTGAGCATCTGCACTTCTCCATAAAGCGACAAACCTCCAGTTCTACCTCTCTTTGCTCGACATCGTCCTGTCAACCGCTGCCGTTAGCGCGAAAATGCAAGGTGGATCCACCGGTATCGTTTACGGCGGCCTGAAATACCAGGTACACTCCCCGTAACCTCTAATTCTTGCTCTGATGCTTCCTTAAGAACCTTCTAGAACTGTCTTTCTGTTCCCAGGCTCGATGCATTGCTGACGTCAGAGCCGATCTCGGTCACACCAGCTTCCTCGCCGGTACTCTCAGCCTCAAGGAAGAAAACGAGGTTCTGTTTGACTAGATTTCAGATCCTAATTCAGATTTTTTTTTTTAATCTGTTAGTTTTCTGGAGCTTATTCATGATCTGATTATGAACAGGTTCACCTGATCCGGTTATTACCATCTGGTAGTGAGATTGTGTGCGAGGGTTTGTTCTACCATCAGAACGAGATTTGGGATCTGAAATCGTGCCCATACGATTCTAGAATCTTGTCAACTGTTTACACTTCTGGTGAGTTACAATTATATTTGTGTTGAAATGTTCATAGTTGCTTTTCTTTCTTTATAAATATTGTGTATTTTTGCACCAAGATACAACTGTGTGAATAAATGACAAATGGAACCATCAATTACCCAAATTTGAGGAAATTTATAGGTCACATTTATAAGCTTTTTAACTCTAATGAAAAATTGAATTAAGTTATCATGTGTTTACTTTTGTAACTTTTGTCAAATTGAGGTGAGACATATGGAGCTTCTATATGGAAAATCCCAGAGCTTAGCACCCAATCAAATTCACCACAGCTTGAGCAACTTGTCTCTCTTGATGAACACACGGCCAAGATCAAATCGTTAGTATATTTTCCTTTAAACTTATTACCACAGTTATGATTGTCTATTTGTTATTTCTCTTGTTAAATAATGCTAAATATTAAACGTCTTTGTTGTAGTGTCCTTTGGTGGCCAATGGGGAAGCATGACAAGCTAGTCACAATTGATGAGAGAAACATTTTTGTATGGAACATTGATTCCTCAAATAAGATTGCAAAGGTGATATCACAAGAGTCGGTCGGTATGCTCCATAACTTCTCTGGTGGTGCATGGGATCCACATGACAGGAATGCTGTTGCAGCCATATGTGATTCGTCTCTTCAGTGTTGGGATTTACGCACCATGAAGTATGAATGAGAACTACTACTATAATCTCATATTTAAGATTGGAGTAGCTAACTGTTACCATACCTGACCAGTTCCATACCATAGCTCAGTAGTGTTACCACTTTGCAGTACGCTTTGCCATTGTTTTACCACTGGTGCTATGTTGATCATTGCTCTTATTAAGCTTTTTGTGCCAAGTATGTTCCTCTGGCTTGAAAATCCATTTTTTTTTTTTTTTCACAATTTCGCAAGATTTCTTCTTCTTCTTTTTAAAAAAAAAAACACTAGACAGAGGCCGCCTAGTGGTTGTGTTTCACAAAGAAATTGGTGCCCTTGAATTAAAGAAAATGTTGTAATTGGTGTAGGTAATGCCAATAACAGTTTACATCTTTATGGTTGGTTATGTTACAATTTTGCAGGAATACAAATGCAATTGGGCATGCACATATAAGGGATGTTGATTATAACCCAAAGAAACAGCATATAGTTGTGAGTGCCATTTGTTAAAATTAACTTTTATATCCGGGATAATAATACAGATTGAAATATTAAAAACTGATTTAACTTTGAATTCGTAGTTTGTATGTTAGCTACTAAACTTCCGTTCTATAGTGTTTAATAAAATATTTTGCTGATCTATGAACATTATGCCGAGATAAAGGTTGGTTTTGACATAGAATATCTCTCATTAGCTACATTTATTTATATGTTTTTATGTGACATAGGCAACTGCTGAAGATGAATTTGGTATACGCTTATGGGATCTGAGAATGTCCAAGATTCCTTTGAAGGAGCTCCCAGGTCATTCTCATTGGTACTTATTCTCTCTTACCTGTTTTTTCAGAAGCTATCTGTGGTAATTTATTTTGTTAACTTTGGTTTGTTAAATACATTAATATTTTTTTCTGTTTTTTAAATTTTTTTGGCAGGACATGGGCAGTTCGTCATAACCCAGAATATGAGGGCCTTATTTTGGTCTGTCCCTCCATATCTCACAAATGCATGCACATAAACTACCACTTTTGTTATTTCTCTAAAGCATCTTAATTGCCAGAGTGCAGGAACTGATTCAACTGTAAATTTGTGGCAAGTGGGAACTGGTAGTGAGGATTCAGCACTTGATAGGTTTAAGTCTACTTATTGTTTATCTATTTTTCTATCTATTTGTTTAATTATTGATTACAACTTTAGTGTTTATTACTATTTGTAGTAATTCCATTCTTATTTTGCTTTTTTATTTATGCAGTCCCCAAAGCAGGCGCATAAGGCAGATAGACCCATTGCTGAATTCCTACACAGACTATGAAGATAGCATATATGGTTGCTTGAGACTATTTTAAATATTTATTTAAGAGTTTGTTTAAGATTCCATTTCAGCTCGAGCTTGCAGTAAGGCTTACAATGTACTATTAATACCAGGTATTGCTTGGAGCTCACAGGATCCTTCTGTCTTTGCATCTTTGTCATATGATGGAAGAGTATGTGAATTTAATTTTAACCACATCATTTTTTTTTTTTCACCATTTCCTACATCAGTACAGTTTTTATAATGGTTTCTCAAATTATTGATTTTCCTTTTTATTCAGGTGGTGATAGAATCGATCAAACTGTATACTCAGAGAAAGTGAGAGGCGTGCTATTAGCTTTGAGTGGTATAATTATTGCCCCTTTTGCTTTTATACAAAAGTAAGTTCACAAACTTTCTATACCGACCTTTTGAAATTGTCTTCGTTGTTGTTATATATCAGATATAATGGAACTGCAGTTATCCTTTTTGCAGGATCAGACGGAATGCCACCATACAAGTGTAGTCAAAGTTAATGCTGATTCTTTTCTGAATATTTCTGGGTTGCCAAATTGTAATAAAATTACTGATCATGCGTAATTTCTTTTCATTTTGTAGCTGTTTTCCATGTTTATTTCATTTTCTTATTTACCATGTCAAGTTTATCATACTTGATTAGATACTGCACCATTGTAGTTATAATTTTTTTTACCACCTAACTTGTATATATATATATAGAGAGAGAGAGAGAGAGAGATGGGCTATGGTGCATTGCAATGCATGGACCTCTTTGTGTATTGCACTATAAATTACGGATTCAAAGTCCAAACAATCGATCCAAACCGTTCATCTTATTTTCCATATTAATATTGACTTGGGGACCAAATTTTACATTTTTTAGAATTTTTTTACTATTTATTAAGCAATTTTGAAAGTCGCTGATCTGATGGTCCAGAAAATTTTACTGTTTTTTACTGTTTACAGCAAAACAGCAATTTTAAAAAATGCTTAATAAATAGTAAAAAAATTCTAAAAAATGTAAAATTTGGTCTTCAAATACATTTCAATATGGATTAAACATCTAATGGTTTAGATCAGTTGTTTGGACTTTGAATCCTTGATTTATAATGCAATGCACAAAAAGATCCATGCATTGTAATGCACCATAGCCCATCTCTCTCTCTCTATATATATATATCTTATAAGATCGTCTTATAAAGAGCAAGATCGTACATTCTTTACCTATGATGTATACAATCCAAGCAATTTGTTGTAGACATACTTGCTACGGACTTTTAAGTGAGCACTTCCCAAACAAAGCATGATTACTACATTTTGTTGATTGGTTCTTAGCCTCTTGCTATACTGAACCCGTATGCATCAAAATGCATAACGGTGTTACACCATTGAGCATACGTAGATGTACACATAAAAGTAATTGCTCTCAAAACATGACAAACAGGATATGCTTTCCAAGAATGAAGCACAAAATTTTTGGAAGCAAAGCCCAAAAGGGCCTTGCCACAGATATACACAATCATGGGACAAAGTCAAAAATAAAAAATAAAGAAAACAAAATTACAATACAGGGGTCAAACAACTATGCAAGAAGCTCAGGCCACGACTCAATATGTACAGTCAAACTCTCACAAGAGGGGTGCTTCTGTTCCCAACCCACCATAAGTTCAAGAAAAATGAACTCTGGCAAGTAAGAATAAGGATTAGTCAGAAAGAGCCTCCTCCATGTCAGTGTCCTCCAAATCCGGATTAATTAAATCTGGGTCAGTTGGGTCAGTAATTTCTTTTCCGATGGGAGAATCCTCACCATAATCCAAGTCAGACAACTCCACCTCACTAGCATGACTGTTAATATATGGAGCACTGACTGCTCTTCCAATTTTACCCTTTTTACCATCCTGGCTAATTGAAGAAGAATCAAATCTGGTATCTTTGTCCGATTTTTCACATAGGCAAGCAGCAGGGTTCTCATGAAACTCTCCCCGGCCTGGTCTGATCTCCTTGGGCTCTCCCATGAAACCTTTTTGGAAGGTTTGTACCTTCGAGGCAAACATGTCCCAGGTCATGTTATTTCGATTCAAGAACAAGGAATATAGCCTCTTTGCATTTGGTCTTATTGTCCTCTTGTGCCCAAAATACCTCCTGGCAAATTGAACAAATGTTGAGATTAGAATAACCAAATGAACACTTTGAATTTGACCAATTATTATGTAATAAAATTTATGTAAGGAGGCTTCAGAAGGCTAAAGAAGGTGTTGCTGAACAGAGTCTTTGAGCTTTCTTTCAAATAAGGTTGATCAATGTTGCAAATCCGGGCAGAGTAGACGAGGAAGAAAGGCAGTTAAGCTCTTGTAAAGAAATAGAGAAGAATATAGATAGGATATGCTAAACAAAGCAGGCTATTTAACAGAAACCCAAAATCAAAATAAAGTCTGATATCTTCTTACCTCCGGCCAGCTAAAATCTTAGCCATGTTGCCGTTATTGTTGGTTACAAAAGCATCACTCCTATCACAGACGACAAAATCAAGTGCAGCCATCCGAGAGGAGAAAGAAGCAAATGGTGAAAGCTCCTTTTTGCTAGCCAAAGTCTCTTTTGAGTGGAAATTGGGAAATAAAGACTTTAGCGGTGCCAAGGTTTCATTTCCACCATAGATCTCACCAGATGCCACATAAATGTGCACATCTTCACCATACCCTAATGCTCTTAGCATTAGACCGACTTCTTCAGGTGTTAATGGGCACTTACCGTGTCTCCTTTCCTTTTCAGGGTTACTAGCCTGATAACATAATTGAGCACTGTATATTACCTCACATAAGCCTGTATATTGTATACATCTATATATGTATGTATAGGCAAAGGCTATGGTGCTATCCACAACACTGGTTGGTCGCCAGCTGCAAATCTCCATTTGAGATGCAAACAGCTGATGTGAGCTGCTCAATGTGATGTGCACATCAAAAGCTTGTAGGAAACCAATTTCTATATCTTTTAATTATTTATACTAATATTTTTATAGGAGAATAACAATTGATTTTAAAAATTCGGGTCTCTATCCAATAGCAATGTTTTCTCCCTGACCAAAAAAATAGTATGAAACATCTAATAGTACAAAAATTAGCACCCTACAAAATTTGAGCATGGAATTTACAAGCAACTCGATCGGCCGTTTGACTCTCAAAAATCATAATTTACAGCTGTAGTACCGGCCGCATGGTGCTATGCATAGTACTGTAGCCAGCATGCATGCATGTGTGTGTGTGTGCAACACTTGACACTCAGCTGTAGTAGGTATTGATGACAAATTTTAGCCTAGTGAATGGTAACGTGATTGTGGGTTTAGTGTTGACAGTATTGGCTTCTACCCTATTCCTGTTTCCTTTTCTAATCCTGAACTGAATTAAAATCAAGCCAAATGAATTTCTTTCATTGGTTGCTAAGTTAACCTTGAACATTTAATGAGGTGATTAGTTAAGTTCCTGCAACTTTTAGAGTTCTTTGCCATAACATTGGTATTATCAGATGGTGACATTTCTGAGCAACACAATAAAATTGAGAGCTACTAGTAATATTGAAAATTTCCAAGTCTTAATTGAAAATATAGCAAAGAATTCAATGCAAATTATAAAAAAGGCCCTCTCAGCAAAAAGAAATTCCCACTCGTTATGTACGAGCTGGAGGAATTTTGCCATTGTGCTATTGGTAGTATGTATTAAAACTCCAAAATTGCAAATTGTAGCTGAGACGAACTTGGGTGCATAGAGAGAATTGAAATTTTGATATGTATTTTGTTGTGTTTGTCTGATAATCTGGTTGACAGAAAAAACACTTACATGCAAAGTTTTCCATCTTTTGCGAATTTTACCAAGCTCTGCTCTCTCCTTATCACCACCACCATAGTAGCACCCAGAAAAGGCAAGCATGTCAGGTTCAAACCTGCAATTACAGGTTAATTCTTTAATTTCAATATGAAACATTATGCAGCAACCAAGTGTAGATTACATAAAAACACATAATCTTAGTTCATACCATACCTGGACCAACATGGGATACACCAACCAACAAATCCACACACTCCAAGTAGGTGAAAATTGTATGCATAAGTTATTAAGTTATTTCTATTAGAGCATATAAAACTCATTCACAACAACGTAAGACTTTTTGTCAATTTTAATTAGATATTATAGCCCATGGATCAATTAGAAAAAATTTCACAACTTATTCCAAATCAAAAGGAAATCAAGATTATTTTTAAATCTAGTCATACTTAAAAGGAAATAGAGGTTTCGATCAAGGCCAGGAAACTGACTCAAATCCAATTTATCCCAAGAGAAGACCCAAGTACTCACCTCAAGTGAAGAGCAATAAAATGCTGACTCTTTTCTCTCATTCTTTCTATCAGTTTGTCACCCATTTCTTGTATTTGTTTGGTAAACCTAAGCGAGTGGTAATTTACTTTACACCTCAGCTTTTGCAAATCTGTATCCAGCCTGTTTGCAAGTCTATAATCAAATTTTGTCAATTGAACCACCTGCACATGTCAGAAAAGCAGAATAATTAACCATAATTCAAAAACCAAACCAACAAATAAATCAGAATCAATGATGTTGTTCAATTACTCACGTGCTTTTTGAGAAGAACAGGTAAGACCCGAGTTACATAACAGCGTTGGGTACACTTGCGGGGAACGCGCATCGTATATGGGCCCCTAATAACTCTGCCATCCTTTTTTGGAAGTTCTTTAATGATCCTGACATCTCTCGAGAGGAAGGTGATGAACCGATCCACATCAAATATTTCACCAAAATTACTGCAAGACAAAATAGTATCAAAACAGATGCACTGATAAGACTTTTAGGACCAGTGGCATTGATATTAATTAAAAACAAACCTGGCATCTTTCCAGAAAGATCTCTGGTCGAGTTTGGGAACAACAAGAGTGGCATTTAAGATGCGAGCAGCTACAACAGCATCTGTTATCTGAAATATTTCAGGTAACTCTCCAAGTTGTTAACCCATTTCCAAATATTTTACAAATTATAAAAGTAAATTGAACTGATAAATTCACCCCAGTTCTTTGTTGGTTTAAGCCCCCACTGGTAGCAATCATCAAATATCTATCGGGACGTGTAGTCAATTTCGCATCTGCATAATGAGAAGAAATTACGAAGTACAAACAAAACCAAGTTTAGGATTCAAAATGTCTATGGTAATTAATAAAAAACTAATACCAATAGCGATATTCAGGAAGACATGGGCACCTTATAGGAATTAGGGAAGACATTTAATTTAATAAGTCTTTTATTCAATCTAAATTCTCGAATAAGGATCTATGTTAATATCCTATTTGACAAATGTCGCGAATACAAGATTTGGCCACTTTATAGCTAACCTGGAAACTTGTCACTTGTATTGCTGCATCCATAGTAGTTCATAGCCAGCTTCGACCTCCACAAATCATCCCTCATGCTCCTCCCATCATGCTACAAATTAAATGCAAGCAATCAACGAGCAGTCAACTTAGCAAATATAACGCTAGAGAGTAAAATGAGGATGATGCTTACAGGGACATGAAAGATCTCTCCTAAGACCCCACTCCTGTTCACATTTGGACTCTTCACCTAGGCGAAAATACAGATCAAAGTAGGATAAAATGAGAAACAGCTCGAACAAGAGAAGCATTACAGTAAATTAATACTTTCAGAGAGACGGACATAGACAAATAGAGCGATGAATGTTGCTTACATTTCGATCATCGGAGGAGGAGCGAGGTCGAGGGAATCGGAGGAGGCGGCGGTCGGTGATGGCGGAATGTTCTAGGAGCGGCGGAGCAAGGAAGGAGAGAAGAACCAGGAGGGAGAGGCATACAATGGCGGAGATGGCGGCGGGGAGTCGCCAGCGATGGCGTTGGCGCCGCCGCGCCGGAGCCATCTCCTCCGCCTTTCTACTCGATTTATGTCTGTGATGGAGATTGAATTTGGAGGACCGGTGAGCGGCGCGAGAAAGGAAATGGTTACGGTTTCAGGCTTGTGATTAGACCAGAGACACTCTTTAGATCTGGGCACGTGCCATTGTTATTTTTAGCTGCTACTTAGTTTTATTGCAATGCCTTTGTCGGCTCTGGCACTGGCAGTTGGCTCTTTCTGCCTCTCACATATTATAAAGCACATTTTACATCGATAGTGTTGTTTAGGATATCAATGAAAATGATAATGTTGGTTAGCGATCAAATAAGCCCTCATTGCCTGGATTTTGTGTTAGCATTTTCTGTCTGTTAATTTCTTTTAGCTTTTCTTATATATTGAATGATGGTTTCAATCTTCGAAGCGCTATTTGTTCTGTATGATCTATCAATAATCGGACGGGGCGTCGTTTACAAATTATCAACTTCATTTGTATTATTAATTTAAGTATGATCATTAGAGCCAGAAGCAATGTAATCGAGCGCAAATAAATTCAGATCTTCGAATAATCGTTCTTCGTGATTTATTGGGTCGTTGAATTAAAACTCTTATAAATGTAGAACATTTACACTTTATAAAAAAAAAAAATCTAGCATATTTTAAAAGAATATTCGATCTTCTAATTTACCAGTTGTGAGGACATATAATTTATTTATTTTATTTATAATATATACACAAGTATATGTTTAAATTTTCACTCATTATAAGTGGGCAAATAATTATGTCTTCAGAAATCAATTAATTAGAAAACTAAATATTTTTTTTATACTAATATATGTTTTTCTTTTTTTTACAAACAGTAAAATAGATACTTTAGAAATTCTAAAATGAGTTTTAATTGAAAAATTGCAATAAATTGAATAAATTTGCGAGTTTCTAAATTGAGAATGATAAATATAATCTTTTGAATTTTATAGATGAGAAATACGTAATTTTAAAAGTTTTGAAGAGTATGCATAAAATTACCTATAAAATAATAACAATGAAAACTTTTTTATTTTTTATCAATACGGAGTTTATGAACTGTTTATGTTTATTAGATTCAACTATTTTTGTGTTCTAGGTATAGCATTGTCGGTAGGGTTGCAAACAGATTTGATATTATATGTCCATGTTTGGATCCGGATTCGAAAATTAATTCCATATATTTAATATCTAAATGTTTGTACATATACAAATACAGATATGATTTTACATTTAAGTTATCTATATCTAAATAGTATATATAATGGCATAGTTTAATACACACACATACATATATAGGGTTGGCTACTCTATTTATATAAGCATATGAGGGTACATGCTTATAAGTCATTTTTTCGTTTTCAAAATCTAAAAAGTTAATCTGAACTGTTAGATATGTTCTCTGTATTGAAATGTACTTGGAGACCAAATTTTATATTTTTCTAAATTTTTTTACTATTTATTAAGCCACTTTGAAAATCGTTGATCCAACGGTGGCTTCTGATTTTACTGTTTTGTTAAGCCACCGTTGGATTAGTGATTTTCAAAGTAACTTAATAAATTGTAAAAAAAATCAGAAAAATATAAATTTTGGTCTCCAAGCACATTTCAATATAGAGATCACATCTAACGGTTCAGGTCAACTTTTTGGATTTTGAAAACGAAAAAATAACTTATAAGTATATACTCTCATATGCTTATGGAAGTAGAGTTGCCAACCTCTCTATATATATATGAGGAGGGTTCAAATGCCTCCATTTTTTGTACCTCTATCATGCCTCCATTTTTAAAAACTTTAATAATTAAAAATTTAAATCTTAGAATTCAGAATACATTGGATATGAACTACATCATTTTATCTATGCACCTGTAAAAATTTATGGCATTCAACTTTGTTTTGGTTGTTATCTTGAACTTGTGAAAATGTACACTGATGTGGATAATTTCTAGACGTTGATTTTCAACTTATTGATTCATATAAATGCAAAATCGAAATGTAATAATTTTTTATGAGCACGTAGAGAAAATAACATAGATCACATCTAACGGTTTTTTTTTGACATTTCAGTTTTAAACTTTGGAGAAAGGGGAGGTAGCACAATTGGCTAGGAAAAAGTCTTAGAGTTGTTGTATCCAAACGTTGAGAGTTTGATCCCCCATCACGACTTCGCAACTTCTGTGAAGATTTTCAAAAAAAAAAGTTTTAAACTTTGAGTAATTTAAGTTTTTAAAAATGGAGGCATGATGGAGGTACAAAAAATGGAGGCATTTAAACCCTCATATATATATATAAGGCTACCATGTTTGGCAAATTAAAGTGGATGCTTTAATTTGCGCTGATATCTCTAGTTTCAAAGTTCAAATAGTCAATCCGAACTTCTCAACATGTTCTTCAAATTGAAATGTGCTCGGAAACCAAATTTTATTATTATTTTTTTAAAATGCTGATTTTGAAATTTTTTTTAAAAAAAGTAAAAAATTTCCCAAAAAAAAATGTAAAATTTGGTGTCCGAACACATTTCAATATGAAGAACATGTTGAGAAGTTTAAATTGACTATTTGAACTTTGAAACTAGAGATATCAGCGCAAATTAAAACACTCACTTTAATTTGCAAAATATGGTAGCCTTACTCTCTCTCTCTCTCTCTCTCTCTCTATATATATATATATATATATGGAAGCGTCTAATTATCCACAGACTTTTGTCCACAAACTTGACTTGTGCGAATACTGTGAAACTACTTCTACATGCTGTATAATTATACAATATATCACATAAAATGTATCAGTTAATCACAAAACATCCAATAACTATTTGAAGTGGTCCCATGATAGTAAAAAACAGATTGCAACTTGCACAACAAAACAAAAAAAATTATACTTTCAAACTGCACTTTCAGAAATTGCAATTATAGAAAATTATTGTAAACACTTATTTTGACAAAAAAAAATATGATAAAAAGGAAAAATTAAAATTTTCGAATATTTTTTTTTCCTTTTTTCTCTATTTAATAAACATACAAACAAATAATCAAAATAATGAATACTGTAAACTAGACCACTTCAACTATAAAAATAAAATGTACAAACTATAAAATTGCAGACATACAAAATTCACATATGAAAACGATAAAATAAAATGTTAAAAAATATTTATTTTGAATACTATAAAATTATCAAGTTAAACTATGAAAATAAAAGGTAAAAACTATAAATTTACGAAATTCTAAAATTAGCAGATGAAAACAGTTAAACAAAATTTAAAAATATAAATTTTCAATAATGTAAAATAGTCAACTAAAATTGTGAAAACAAAATGTAAAAACTATAAATTTACAATATTGTAAAATTAGCAGATGAAAATGATTAAATACTTTTTAAAAATATAAATTTTAAATACTGTAAAATTATGAACTTAAACTATGAAAACAAAATGTAAACTATAAAATTTCAATAATGTAAAATAAGCATATGAAAACGATAAAAAAAATGTAAAAAATACAAAATTTTAATACTATAAAACTGTTGGGTTTCGGATACCACTTTTGGGGTTTCGCGGTAACCAAAACTCATTTAGGCTTAAGGTGCGGAATGACCGTAGAACAAAAATTTCTACGGCCAACTTAAGCTCATGATTAAACGGGGTATGTCAGGAAACTTTCCAAGGCGGTCCACCTTCAGTATTCCTTTGGCATCAAAACCCAATTTAATCCTTTTACAGATCTACTCCATGATTGATTTCTAAAACTTTAATCTACTTACCAATTAAATAGATTAATATAACATATTTATACCTTGTTTCCAAATCACAGTTGGAATGCAGACCGAGCGTGTAGAGCTACATCACGGAAGGAATCGACTCATCTCGGAGCATCAGACGTCTGATGCCTCTATCGGTTATCCACCAGGACTAACCAGAGAGTGGTTAATTTCTTCTGCTAGAAATACCGTAAACCGCGGAATTATGCAAAAACACTATTCACGGGGAAAAGACAAAAACCCCTAAACACGAATTTTTGGTTACTCAGTTTCATCAAATTAGCAAAATTGACATACCGCGAAATTCGGTAAAACACTATTCATCGGTCCCGTAAATATACTCCACAACAACCCGCAAGATTATACGTCAACTACATATAACTTTCTTTTCTCAACCGAAACACTATTTGGGAGAGAAACCGAGAAAGAGAGAAAATACCGATTCGATTCTGCACGAAACGATACAAGTGAATTAGTATCTTAATCCTCTTATGCACCCCTCTATTTATAGCCTCTAAAATGGTGTGAAAAGACCAAAATACCCCTATGACAAGGCATGCCACCTAGGGGGGTGAGGTGTCATGTGGATAAGATCAATGACGTGTCATCTGGATAGGATCGATGACATGTCATGCGGATAAGCACGAATCTGAAAAGACCCGAATGTCCTCGGTCCGAACACAAATAATGCTCGTATAATTATTCTGAACAATTATATTTCTTGCGGTTGTTTGTTTCGGTATCGATGACGTGTCATCTGGATAGGATCGATGACATGTCATGCGGATAAGGACGAATCTGAAAAGACTCGAATGCCCTCGCCCCGAACACAAATAATATTCGTAGAATTATTCTGAACAATTATATATATTTTTCTTGCGGTTGTTGTTTTGATAATTTATACGTGTCATACACATTTATAAATTAACCGGTTAACTTTTATACAACGTGTCATACACATTTATAAATTAACCAATGTTTTTGCTTGTTATTTTTACATAACATTTATAATTTAATTATAACACGTATAATTAATTATAACCATCTTACTATTGATCATAACCAATTTATAATCAATCACAATAAGATTCTCCGATAACTCCTATATGGTGTGACCCAATATGATCTCTGTTATGTTGGTAAATAGAGTTAAAACTGTTTTAACTTCTATAATCATGGGTGGCATCTGGCAACACATCATGACCATCCAATTACACAGATGATGCTGTACAGTACAATATCACGATCCAGTAAACAATTTACTTGTGTCTGTTCTTCTGTCTCATAGCTATCCGATTAGTTTCAAGGTAGATGTGTGTCATCCTTATAAACTTAATCTTTTCTTGATCTTGAGCAGATTATCAAATATGATTACTCTTGTAATCATACCGCGCGCTGATAATCTTACTCTATCAAGGGGCCCAGTGATGCTATAGCTCGTATAAAATACGAGGGACAAATAGTATTATTGGTAGACTATTACTTCCTCAGCTAAGCTATATATATGGGAATGCTACCGTTGTGACTGCTTTTCACAGACAGCGGTGGATAACAATCACACATACATATTTCTCAGTGGGAACGATAAATACCTCATACTATAGAACGTGACACTGAATGAAAACATAAATAACACGAACACAATTCTATTTAATGTTTCATTCGGGATCTGTCAAATACCATGTTCCTAGAACATGTATCTATGTGATTAAAATGACATCTCGTGTCAGGTGGTTTGCAAAACTTAACTATCTTTTAATCCACATACTAACCTTATAGCGGCAATTAGTATTCCTGCTAATTACCTTGGTCAGTAACCTTTTAAGATTAAGAGTATATATCATCTATATTATGGAGTTTCACAATTTCAGTCATGAACTCGAAATGATCCATAAATGCAATAATACTCAAGGCAACAAAATGATATTAATCATCCAATTCATGAACAAAGCTTTATGATAAATTATCGTATTATTGACTTCTAGATTATTACAAACTAACAAAAACTGCCAACTTAAACTATAAAAACAAAACATGCAACCTACAAAAAACCAATACTATAAAATTGTTATATCTAAACTATAAATCAATTGCATCTATACAATATCCAGAACATCAAAAATAAAAACTATAACTCTGCAATACTGTAAACTAACATATGTTAACTACAAAGATAAAAATTGCAAACTATAATACATCATTGTTCAACAAAAAATAACAGTTCAAAAGCATCTGTTTAACACAAACATAATATTCAGCACACAAATATATCTATCGAATCGCAAATGATGTTCGCCACTGCTCTTCAATCCAAATCGCAAATGATGAAGATCATAAATGATTCGTCGTGTTCTTCTTTCAAAAGTGATATCGAATACTGTAAAACAAAACATCGAATACTCTAAGTTCTTAAATTAGAAAATTCAAATGGACGACATTACGAATTCAACCTCCCTGTTTGAAATTTTTTGTAAAATATTGTATAGTCATAAGATGAATACTGTAAAGTCATAAAATGAATACTGTAAAACAAGAAGGTCAATATTGTAAAACAACAAAATGAATAGTCGATCCATAAAAAATTAGAAAACCAGACCTGTTCGACAGCTAACATATTAGATCAAATTAGATCAGACTCAAAATATTACCAGATCTAATCAAGATCAACCAAAAATAACGAATCAGTAGCGATATAGCTTGTTGTCTCAACACCGTTAGAAAACCAGATCAGATCGTGACAAACCAATATATGTCTACAAAATTGTTCATGACAAAAACAAAATCCAACTAATGCTCCACAACAGGAAAATTTTGACCCATTCCAATCTGGACTATGCAAATCGATCCATCAGTTAAAAAGTACTCTACGTAAATACTATCGTTATTTAATTGGAAAGATAACTTTTTACCATAGAAGATTATAAACAGATCTACAATCCCATCGAACTTGAAAATTCGTGAAGAGCAAAGATAAGACAAACAATGAATTGATGAAGGAAAATCAACGATTGAGGCTGCTGCTCCTCTTCGTTTGTCACCTATGCATTAATTAGGATAATCAAAATTCAAGATCGGTTTGATCAAAAGAGAAAAGAACTAGATTTAATTATCTTGAGAGGTGACGAGGCAATGAAAGAAGCTAGAACGATTCCCTTCTCCAATAAAACTTACCTAAATCAGTATAAATAGCTTTGATAAGGTCTTCACAATGTGCTGAGCAGCCGTGATCTTTTTCTCTTATCCATCTACTGGAGCCGCCAACATCGGTGCTGTATAGGGTTCCGACAAGCTCGAGTTTGTGCAGCGATAGGGTTAATCAGATAGGAAAATAAAACGGAGACAAAAAAAGAGATTGAGGAAATAAAAGCTGATTGAAAAGGTTCGAACCGTTAAAATTAGTTTGAAAAGTTGTTAGTGTGGAGAATTTTATTATCCAGTTAAGTCTCTGTGGACAAACCGTGAACAAAACACTGTGAATAAAACTTTTTCTCATAATTTTACTACTATCCGATCCGATCCGATCCGATCCGTATCCGATTTGTTTGCACCCCTAATTGTCGGTGCCGAAGCGTCCCAACTTTTCAAAGTTCAAAATATTCTCTTATCAAAAAGCAAATCATGGTTATATATGCTTGCGGCAAAGTAAACAACTCGCCATCAAAAATTTATTGATGAGTTGGCACTTTTCAGGCTGGAAATAAAAAGCACTAGTATGGCTTTGCTTTTACACGCTGGATTAGTTTTGAGATGCAAACTAGGACGAAGGCAGAATTTGGAGTAATGAGAGTCAAGAAAATTAAAATTAGAAGTGACATTTGAATTTTGAAACATTCGGACACATTGTATAATAATTTTTTTTTTCTTGAAAATAAATAGAGGTTAACTATATAAAAATTTCACAAAAATTATGAGAGTTATTTTTAAGGTATCCATAACATTTTATTATAAACTATATTAATAAAACACATTTAAAAGCACATATAATAATTAGTTTTTTTTTTTATTTATGTTCAGCCGTCTCGAAACATTAGTATAAATTAATTTAAACCTGTAGCTGGTTCAAATATAAAATGCTACAAAATTAACATATGCTCTGATCGGAATAAAAACTAATGAGAGTGGACTTTAATTCAATAGAAAAGAGATGAAAAGAATTGATAATAAATTAAATTTTATTGATCAAAATATATTGATAAAATAGAAGAATTTAGTATACACCCGCTTCAATAGACCACGGATATTGTCTAAAATTACTCAACTATCATCGTCTAGGGTTGAAAATTTTATACAACAGAGAAGGAGACAGAGATAAAGACGGGTAAAAGGAAATAAAAAAGAGGAAGAGAAGAAGAATATCACCTCATCATAGTTCTACCAAATATTCAAACTGTTGGATCGACACTTCACCTCTGCAAAAGGAATTCTCGTCAAATCTCTTGCTTTTGCTTTTGAGCTGGATTTATCTACATCCAAATCGCGTTAATTCTTTTCTTTTCTTTTCCATTTCATCGCTCTCTTCTGAATAGATCAATAGCGTCAATTCTCTTTCCATTTCTCATTTGCGCGAAAAATAATCCTTTCCGATCAGAGTCATAATTCCTTGAAACAGCCTAAGAAAATTGAATCGTTGATCAAGTTTTTCCTGTAAATTTCGGAGGGGCACATGTTATTGTGTCATGATATTTTTGTTACTATATTTTTATACACTTAAATATATATGTATGTAAAAAATAAAAATTAATATTACATTAAATTAGACTACTTGAAATCTAAATTACAGTAAATTAAAATATAAATCGCATCTGATTTAAAACCTAAATTATATGTCCATTATTTGACCCGCCATGTGCACAATAAGGACAGAGACTTTGATTGTTTGCGAAAGATTTTCTACTGCATTTTTTGTTCATTACCCGTAATAATATAAAATGACTCGTTACACAGTAACTAATATATCGTTAGTTTGTTGAATTTTTCGGTCAAAAATATCATAGATGTGATAGCGATTAGCGAAGGTAATCCGATTGAAAAACCCACACGAATCGGATCATTATCAGCTGAGGTTATAATGGACCCACTGCTTTTTTTTCAGGTTTGATTGTGTTTGGTCGTGGACTAAATTTAAGGAGTCTAAATTTATTATAGTAATTATTTAATATATTAACAGTATAAAATAATAATTATTTAATCTTATTATAATAATTATTTAATATATTAACAACATAAGATATTAATTATATAATTATATACTAATGATAATTATTAATAAAATTATATTAATTATATACCAATAATATATTATTATAATCATTCGACTCGATGTGCAATAAAATTAAACCACTGTGTAAAGCGGTTTATTTAGGCCGGTTTAAAGATCGGCTTATGCCGTCTTAATTCAGCTCAATTAATGCTCGTTTGATGAAATAACAAGGACTAAACCCTTATTCCGTCCTTCAGACCACAACTAAACATGAAGCATGTTCATTGAATGCGACTGTACGTACAGATCCTAACCGTTGGAGCTGATCATCACAAGAAGGTACTTGAAATCTAACGACTAAAGATTGATAATGCAGATGCTCTTCCAATCCGATTATTTTTTTCTATAAAATGTAATTAAAATAATAATAATAACAAAATAGGTTGATTACCTTAAAATTTACAAAACCACAAATACCGAACTCTTGGTTTAGTAGAGGGATACCGAATCAAGGATTCAATACACTTCTCTTTTGCCCCTCTGCACTAGACACTAGGCAGTCCACAGGATTAATATTTCAGTATTTGTTCTATCTAGAGCTGCTCATGAGCCGAGTTGAATCTGAATTGAAAGCAATTTGGATTCAACTCACAAACTCATGAGCCGAGTTGAGTCCGAATTGTTAATTCAATTTCAAGTCAAAAACTTCAATTTAGAATCAACTCGTGAGCAACTCGAGTCAAAGCGAGTCAACTCATGACTCATAATACAGTACATAGTGAAACAATTTAATTTAATTCTAACAAAAAATAGAACATTGTTGATCAAAATAATACATAATGAGACAATGACCAATACATAATTAAACATTATGAAAATACCAAAATAGTACATAATTAAAAATTACTAAACATATAAAGTCTAACAAAACAGTACAAAGCCTAATAAATTAACAAAACAAACCAAATATTACAAAGTCTAACAAAACATTACACAGCTTATCAAATTACCAAACATAATTACTAAAAAAAAGTCTAATAAAACAATACACAGTTCTTTTCTCTACAGTAGATTAGGTTTAGTCGTTTAAGAAGCGGTGATTTTTTTTATTTCAAGCAGCAGTGCAATAGATTGTGAAAAACATGTATAAATTTTGGGATGAAAAAATTAGGAATATATGACCGAATTTTTTATTAATATCCAAATTTAATATTAAATTTCAAAAAATAACCGGATCAGTAACGTTTTTCGAAATCTACCCTTTCCGGAAAATTTTTTTCCGGAAACGGTAGCTACTTCCGGAAAAAAATTTTCCGGAAATAGCCTATTTCCGGAATAAATTTTTCCGGAAATAGGATTTTTTTTTTTTTTTTTTTTTTAGGAAATTTTTTTTTTTCATTTTTCAGTTTTTATTTATAATTTATTTATTTTTTGTATTTAAGTATTACAAATATTTAATATAGTTTTTTAAAAAATAGATAGAATACTATATAATTTGATTTATTCAAAAGACTGCTACAAATAATCCGGATCAACATTTTTCATGCCGGATTTTTTATAACCGTAAGAAAAATTAATATAATATAATATATGTATATGTATATGTATAGGTATATATAATATAATATATGTATATGTATATATAATATAATATATATGTTAAAATGTGTTTGCATATCAAATTTTATATTTTTTTGAATTTTTTTACTATTTATTAAGTATTTAACAAAATCGCTATCTATATTCAGACCATTGAATTTTTGTACCCATCTTAATAAATAGTAAAAAAAATTAGAAAACTGTAAAATTTGATCTGCAAGCACATTTTAAAATATCCATCATGTTGAACGGTTTGGATCGACTGTTTGGACTTTGAAAACTTTGAAAATACCGATCGTTGAATGCCTACCGTTGAACGAAAACTTCAACTGAATTTTTGAGGCACTAAACGAGGGTTCCAATACCTCATATTTTTTATACCTCATCATACCTCATATTTTATATCTTCATTTTCATATATATTATATTATATATACATATATATACATACATATACATATATTATATGGACTTGGCTACGGTGCTATGGGTAGCTAAGAGGCCTCCCGTGCTACGGCTCAATATTCGACTTTTCAAAATTCTAACGGTCGATCCGAACCATTCATCTTATTCTCCATATTAATATGTGCTTGGAGACCAAATTTTACATTTTTTGGAAATTTTTTACTATTTTTTTAGATTTATTGAAAATCGCTGTTTTTCAAACAAATCTGGACCATAAAAAACAGCGATATTCAATAAATCTAAAAAAATAGTAAAAAATTTCCAAAAAATGTAAAATTTGGTCTCCAAACACATATTAATATGGAGAACAATATGAACGGTTCGGATCGACCGTTAAGATTTTGAAAAGTCGAATATTGAGCCGTAGCATGGGAGGCCTCTTAGCTACCCATAGCATATTAGCCAAATCCATATTATATTATATATACATATACATATATTATATTATATATACATATACATATGCATATATTATATTATATTATTTTTTTTACGGCCATAAAGAATCCGGCATGAAAAATGTTGATCCGGATTATTTGTAGCAGTCTTTCGAATAAATCAAATTATATAGTATTCTATCTATTTTTTAAAAAACTATATTAAATATTTGTAATACTTAAATACAAAAAAATAAATAAATTATAAATAAAAACTGAAAAAGGAAAAAAAAAAATTCCTTAAAAAAAAAAAAAAAAAAAAAATCCTATTTCCGGAAAAATTTATTCCGGAAATAGGCTATTTCCGGAAAATTTTTTTCCGGAAGTAGCTACCGTTTCCGGAAAATTTTTTTCCGGAAAGGATAGATTTCGAAAAACATTACTGATCCGGTTATTTTTTGAAATTTAATATTAAATTTGGATATTAATAAAAAATTCGGAATATATGAATTAGGATTTGGTGTGAGTCTAACCAAATTGATTCCGAACCGGGTTGGAGGTAACTTAGATTCAACTCATAAATCAACCGAGTCAGTAAGCTCGAGTTAGTTTTGACTCGAGTTATTAGTGAGTTGAATCTGAATTGATTCCGAACTGAATTTTGAGTTTTGAACTTTTTGTGCACCCCTAGTCCTATCTTCGATTTTTTTAAGATATTAACATTAATTTATTATTAACAAAAATCAATACACCGTAATCAAAACACACCAACGATGTTTTTTTTAATAATACCTCGATAAATTGCTTCTAAACTTTAAACAGACATAAATTTTAACAGAAATTTCGATTTGAACGTATAATCCTAATTCATAAAGTTCGTGAGGAGGCTAAGGACGTGGTGTCCCAAGTTATGCTCAAAATCCAACAGAGTCAAAAATGGAAAAATGAAGAAAAAAAAAATGATATCTCAAGGGTCCATACCATTTTGAAAAAAAACACACCCCTTTTTATTAGGTTTTAATATATATATAAATAAATTATAAAAATAAATACTTTAGTGAAAAAATTAGTTTTTTTTTTATTAATGCTATTGTATTGGTATAGCTTATAATTTTAATATTATATATAAAAAAATACTTACCACTTGAGTCTTTGTTCATCGGGGTTGCCCAGCAGCTTCTTAAATCGATCATGGAACTTAGATTTTAGGAAAGTCAACTCCATGCATTTTTTTTGTTTCCCCGAGACCTCCGTTTTTTCATAAGTTAAATTTGTTCATGCTCTTTGATCCCTAACAATTCGAAGAGCCGGCATTTTGTGTTCGTCTCGTCTGTACTCCCTGTCACTGGGACTCCCGTAATGGGCAAACCCCACAAACAGCTCATGTCCTCCAACGTAATTGTAATTTATTAAATAAAAAATATATAAATTTCTTTATTTGAATTGTCAGTAAATTATCACAAAGAACAAATTTATTTGAATTAGCTTAGTTAATACCTATCATTTCTCCAAATGGAAAATGAAAGGTGTGCGTCTCAGGACGCCACCGCTCCGCAAGTCCGTGTATCAGCGTTGCATCGATGTTGATGTGAGGCATGACTGCGATATGGTATAAGCCCAATCGAATAAAAAATGGCATGTATGAAACGTGGTATGCGGTATGGCAACGGTAGTGCTTCACGTTTATAACCTCCATATTCTACATTACCGAAAATAAAAACTAGAAATTAAAACATGATGAGATTTCTGAACAAGTTACGAAAAAAAAGAAATAAGTAAATGCTTATCTCCTTAGAAGTCTCACACACCCTATGATGGTTGTGAGGTATTCACAACATATCACTAAAAATATTCCGCCCCCCTCTACTTGATCATTGATTTCGTCTACCATACTACAAAATTAATTAAGTTCCCTCTCTAAATTACTTGTAATCTGTTTTGGAAATTTTTAAACTAATCTAAACCGTTTTGAATTTTTCTAAATTTTTCTAAACCAATTAAAATTACCTAAATTATTTTAAACCGTTTCGGAACCAATTTGCAATTTTAGAACTTTCTAAACTATTATACAACATTTTGAAAATTTTTAAATTATTCGGGCACCAATTTGAAATTTTCTAAATTATTCTACACTATTTTGAAACTTTCTTAATTATTTGGGCACCTTTATGAAATTTTCTAAATTATTTTACACCATTTTCAAATTTTATAAATTACTCTAAACCATTTTGAAATTTTCTAAATTATTCTATACCATTTTAGAATTTTCTAAATTACTCTAGACCGTTTTAGAATTTTCTAAACTAATGTAAACCGTTTTGAAATTTTCTAAACTAATCTAAATCGTTTTGAAATTTTCTAAACTAATTAAAAACCATTTTGGAATTATCACAATTATTTGGACAATAATCTAAACCGTTTTGAAATTTTCTAAATTATTCGGACAACAATCTAAATTATTCTAAGCAATATTCTAAATAATATAAACAATCTAAATATTATTCTAAATAATTCTAAACAGTATTCTATAAATAAAAAAATATTAAATAAGAAAAAAGAACCTGATGTTTCATTGCCCTCTCTCGCCCTCTCTCTCTATTTCTTTCACTGCCTCACTCGCCGCCTCTCTATTCCTTAAACTGCCTCTGTTCCTCTCACGAGAGCGCTAAGTTTTCAAATTTTATATAAAAAAATGCCCTGTTCGTGGCCTAATAACCGGACTCTCTTTCCGGTTACTAAATAACTGAACAAACGGTTTTTTTTCGGTTATTTAGTAACCGGATTGTTTTTTTAATCCGGTTGCTAAATAACTGGAAATGAGACCATTGTCCGGTTATTTAGTAATCGGAAAAGGCTTTTTTTGAATTTCATTCAGAAACTGAGTAGATTACATAATTTGTTATATTTTGGGTATTAATAAAAATTTCAGTGGCGGTCCGCTATTTTGATTTTCTGATTTACATTCAAGCCCTTCAAAATTATTATATTATATATATGGGGATATGATGCGTCCAAAGGGTATGGTGCAAAGTTTCAGTACAATGATGTACTTTTTAAACCTTTAACACACGTTTGAGTTGAATTGCAAGTGCACAATTTTTATCAAAGTAGTATTTTAGGTATCGATCCACAGGGAGTACGATAAAAACTTAGTTCAAACTTTATTAATAAATTTCAGAAAATAAAATAAAGTAAAGTGCAATAAAAGTAAATCGGGAGGGTTTTTTCTAACAACTCCTAAATTTGGGTTCAATACCCGAATAGAGAGTTTAAAACAATAAAAGTAAATGAATGAAATAAATATTGGTTTGCTTTCTAGATGAGAAGATCTAGGGGTATTCGGTCTACAATCCCTTGCTAACTCTATTAATTCGGTATTTGTTTGAATTCATGTATGATTTGACGAGGTTTCTAACCTAATATGTTATTAAGGGTTACTTTCGTAAATTAATAACGTGCCTAGGTAATTCGAACTTCTCGATTAGGTTCCTCACCCTAGCTACCTAGACCCATTGAGCACTTGTAGTCTCTATTCTTCTCAAATATTGGTACTTCGCAATTAAGTCCATCATACCAATACCCGATTCGAATTGAGATGTCCTAATTAGGGTTTGGCTTCTCGATTAGGTTCCTCACCAAGTTCCTAACCTTAATTTCTATAGTTCCGGCTTAGATTAAATTGGTTACAATCTTAATCTAAACCTAGGGTATTTGCATTCATAATTTGGTACTATCCTATTGATCACAGTCAATTTTGGTCCTTTCGAATCCAAAACGGGATACTACAATTCAAGTACTAATTATGTAATTAACACAAATTATTAAATCACAGAAATTAACAATCAAATCCTATAAAACAATCATAATAAAAACAAATAACCGAATAAAATAGAATTAAACAAGTTCATGCATTGACCTAAACCCCTAGAGAAAGAACTACTCTCTCATGAAGAGATCCATTACAAAAATTGGCAAAGTAAGAAGAAATGAAATAAAGGAAGTAATTACACCCTTTGACAAATCAAAAATCTCTATCTTGCCGACTTCTTGCTCAAGAAACCCTTCTTCTCCTTGCTTGAAAGCTTTCCTTTCTCCAGAATATTTTTCTAAGTATTATGTGTGTAGAGAGAATGAAAGAATGAGGGATGATAATAGATGTGAAAATGAACCCCCTCTTTTATAGCCAAGAACCATGCCCAATTAAGAGCTTAGAAAGTGGAGTTAGTGGGTGCTATATTTGGATTGTTTCCCAGGATGCCTTGTCCATGTTTGACTGTAAAACACGTTCATGAAGTGCCAAAAATAGAACCCGTGTTGAACCTGTGTAAATTTGGCTTTTCTGCGGCTCTAGTGCGGATACCCAATCCGGGTTGTTTGATCCGCACTAGCTCTAAGTTTCCTTATTTAGCTCCTGCGAATTAGTTGAATGCGGATAGCAGTGTGGATTGCTGACCCGCACTGCGGGTTAAAACTGCTTCTCTAAAGTCTCTGAAATCGGCTAAGTGTTGAGTGCAGCTTGGCTCATCCGCACTGCGGGTGGGTGTTAATTCGCACTACGCTCGGACTTTTTCCTGTGCAATGCTTGGATGTTGGAAATGCGGCTAAGTACTCAGTGCGGCTTGTCCTATATGCACTGGGGGTAGATTGATCCGCACTGAGGGATATTTTTGCTATTTTTCATCATTTCCTGCAATGAAAAGCCAAACAACCGAAGTAACTTGATTCTAGGTGTATTTAAATCACTTTGAATTAAAAATACAAGATATTTAAGGTTGTTTTACGATAAAATCTAGATCGATTGTGTATATAATTTATGCTTATCAGGATAATACATATAAAAGAGAAAAAAAAATAGTTAGACTTCAATACACATGATGGTTTTTTGAATCGGGAGGGTACCTAAGAGCATCTACATTCCTGAAATTCTTGGAGTTTCTAAATAACTGTTAACTAATTTTTAGAAACTTTGTCTCTGAAAATTTCTAAACCCCCACATCCCTGAAACTAAAATTAGAGTTTCTTAATTGCCACGTAAGCAAATAAATTACTAGAGAAAAGAATTTCAGCGAATTATTTGGCCATGTCAGAGTTTATAAACGGTTTCTTATTAAGAAACTTTGGAGCAAAGTTGCTAAATAAGAAACTCATCTGAATCCCTGAAACTTGTTTAGAAACTGCCACATCAGATTAGAAACTCCAAGAGTTTCAGAGATGTAGATGCTCTAAGCACTCCCTAAGGCAACTTTTTAGAATTGGAAAAATAAAAGAAATTAAATTTCTCGCTTTTTTGAAGTAGTGTGTAAAGATTTACAAAGTTTTCATAACAGTCGCTGCAGCACTGTTATTATTCCAGAATTATAGAAGTTATGATGTCAATTTTTTATAGCAACTTACCGCCTCGTATAATAAAGACTAAGATAATAATCATAATTGTTCAATTTTGAAAAAAAAAAACATACTATGAGATTTAAGACTCAGTGCTTGTTATGTTTTACAATTATTTTGTAAATTAATTTATTATTCTACGAGAACCAATTATTTCGTTTTGATGTTAGTATTCGAAAGAAATATGTTTCATTAGGTTGACTTCCTATTAGTTAATAATATCGAACATTAAAATCCGGAGGTCCCGTTGATAGTAAAAATAAAAATCGGTGTGAATGATGACGATATAATATTGTTTGTAGTGTGCGAGGTGACAAGTTTGAATTTAGCATTTGTATTTTAAATGAATAATTTTTTTGACATTCATTTAATATGTCAAAAAAGGATAAATATGATGATAAAAGTTGCTGGTGAAGACTGAAGAAGATGTGATGGTACAATTATAGAAGAGAGATGCTTTTTTTTTTTTAAAGTTCAGGTTTAATATTCAGATGAATTTTTTTTTTTTTTTTATAAATTTTAAATAATTACATGATTTAATCTCTAACTTTTACTTTAAAAATGATAAATAATATAGAAATTATCCCGCAATAAAGACGAGAGTAATTTGATGAATGATTTTTCACAGTGACATGACAACTCTGAAGTATAAAAAAAGATAAGAACACCAATTAGAGTGACAACATGATTTTCATCATCAGTATACTAAGGGCAAAATAATAATTTCTTGTTTTATTTATGAAATAAGTTAGATTAGTGAAATAATTTATGTTGCTTGTATTTAAATAATAAATCGGAAAATGAGGAAATACAATAAATTTTTGGATTTCGATGGCATTATGTCTAATATTGATATCTTAATGGAAATTTGTCAAATTAGGAAAATATATAAAGAACTTCAGAAATAATTAAATATACTAAACTTGAAGTTCATTTAATAATTAAATATAGATAATGGACCTGAACTTGTTGGACCCAGTTAGGCTTAGGCCCAATAATGACCTAAGAGTATTGGTCGGACCGGGTTACCTTTCCGCTTGATTTGGAGGAAATAAATCTGCATTCTAATCTTAACCGTTTATATATTTTGAGATCCGTGTAAAAAAACCCTTTCTTTTCAAGATTCGTATAATGTAATAAATGAAGGGTTCAAATTGGAATCGCAGAACCCTGCGATCTTGTAGGATCGCAGCAGATTTGCTTCCTGATTTGGAACACGTCAGTCGGACCGGAATTCGTATCCTCTGAGATATCACAAACTTTCCGTGACTTTATGGAAAATTCCAACAGTTTAAATACGTTATACACGAATCTCAAAGCACACATAATACTTACCCCTACATCACTCCCGAATAGGATCCGGACACGTCGGTCACGCAAAAGTTGAGATATCTCAGAGGATACGCACTCGTCGGACCGAGCCTACTACAATTGTCGTTTTTAGGCGTTTGATAGGTGTCTTATTATTTGAATTCAGATTTCAGCTGAACCCACGGACCCCAAGTTCAAATTTTTGTCACAGAATAATCTAACGGAGGATTTGGATTTTACCTTTCTGTTCTGCACTCGAGTCCAACTTTAAAAGAGCCTGAAATTGTTATATACTTATAAAGAAAAATTGATTATTTATCACTCCAAAACTTTTAAATTATAAAAATATCATCTCGAAATCTAAAATTATAAAAATGTTACTCCAAACTTCATTAATTTTGTAATTTTGTCACTCCAAATAATTAATTACTAAAATATCCTCCCTTCTTCTTCTCTTGCCACCTTGCCCAATTTTGAAGAGGAGAAAGTCAAGTTGATCCAAACTGCTGTCTGAAAATTAAGTTTGAATCTGCTTGGAGCTCTCGACTGGGTTTGATGGTTTGTAGTTTGTACCATGGGAACATCGAATGAGGCTTTGCAATAGGTTTCTACTGTGGGAGAGGATCCAATGGAGCTGTTCAACTGCTGGAGATATTTGGACATGCTTGGGTAACTTTAAGCGGGATCATTGACAATGAATAAGAATTACAAGCACAAAATTTTGCTTGGTTCTTTATATCAATGTTGGGCAGTGGAACCTGTTTTTTTTATATCATTGTTATATTTTCTATTCAAAAAATGTGAACAAGAGAGTCAAATTAAAGAAGGATGGAAATTGAGTTAATTTTTTACATTATTGGTAGGCCTTTTTATTTTCTTTTATTCTTAAACTTAGTTCCTACAAATCACTTGGTTTACCTTTAGGTACTGTCACTGTATAACTTATACTGGAGTACTGGACATTGATAAATTGCATTGATTTTCTTTTTCTTTTAACTTCTATTGATGATACTGGGGGTACTATCTCGTCAATCATCACTTAAACACACTTATTCTTCCTAATAAAAAAGTCTTCTTTTTGCTCAACATCACCCAAGTTCAAAAATAGGAATCATTTTCTTTTAATTTCGTATAATCTTATAAAATAATACTGAGAGAAATTAAGGGTTTTAGTAGTTGTTTCTTTTATTTTGTGTGTGCACAGAGTAATTGTTTAGTTGTTTCTTTCTACATTAACGTACTGTTTGAGTTACAAAATTAAGAGGAGAAGAAGAGAGAAGAAGAAGGGAGGCCATTTTAGTTATTAATTATTTAGAGTGATAAAATTATAAATTAATGAAGTTTGGAGTGACATTTTTATAATTTCAAATTTTTAGATGACATTTTTACAATTTGAAAGTTTTGGAGTGACAAATAACTAATTTTCTCTATTTATAATGGGGCTGTGGCTAATTTGTTGCCGGCAATGCTGCTCTGTTTTTTTATTTATTTTGTGATGTCCAAACAACAAATTCAAATCGTTAGATGTTTAATCTATATTATAATCTACCAAATTTTATATTTTTTTTGAATTTTTTTTACTATTTATTAAGTTGGTTTGAAAACTGCTGATTTCAGTAAATTTCCGCAGCATTAAAATCAGCGGTTTTCAAACCAGCTTAATAAATAGTAAATTTTTTTCAAAAAATATAAAATTTGATCTCTAAGTAGATTATAATATAGATTAAACATCTAATAATTTAAATTTATTACTTGAACATCACAAATTACGATATTGTTCCTAACAGCACCTATGCTGAAATTCTGCCAACAGCAATTTAGCGGTGACCCTTATAAAAGCCTTTCAATTTTATACTCCCTCCAACTGAATTAAGTGATTGATTAATCCCCAGCCTTAGTGCCTTGCCGCCATTAATCAGATTTGTATCCAACACCCGGGAAAAGCACGAGCACCTACGCTTTCAAGTCAGAGCAGTCAAACCTTTTTGTCTTCTTCCCATGCTCTGACTCGCCTCCATGCACCGAGGGCGAGGGATCGACCCCATCCCTGCCACCTCCATTAATAACTCCATCCAAGAAAAACCCGCAACAAACAAAAACCGACCAAACCCCACCCCACTTGAATGAAACCCACAAAACCCACCCAAAACCCCAGATAAACCCACTCTCGGTAGTCAGAACTCTCACCTGTACTCTCCCAGTTTCTTTCTCTCCAGTACCACCCCTTACCGAGATGAGTTCTCTCTCTCTTTTCCTCTGCATTTCCTTTCTCTTCCTCCCGCTCACCTCCGCCGCGCGCTTCGCGTGCACCTCCAAGTACCCCGGCACGTGTCAGTCTCTGGTCGGCTACGTACCTTTGAACGCCACCACGCTCGGTTCCGTCCGGTCTCTGTTCCAGCTCCGCTCTTTCCGGTCGCTCCTCGCCGCCAACTCGTTCTCATTGAATACGCCTCAGAACTACACAGTTCCTGCTCTGTCTACTGTACGGATTCGGTTCCCGTGTTCGTGCTCTGGTGGGTCCGGCTCTTCGTTTGGCCTTCCGGTGTACAAGGTACGGCCTGGGGAAGGCCTAGATGCCATTGCAAGAGGCACTTTTGCTGGACTGGTTACTTATGAGGAGATTGCCAAGGCGAACAACATTTCGGATCCGAATCGAATTGAAGTTGGCCAGCAGATAAAGGTTTTACTCTTGCACTTAAAATTTTAAATTTATGTCGACGGAGATGTGAAGTTGGAAACTGGTAATAGAACGATTAATTGGAGTTCGGAAATAGAACGAATACTCATAGAATGCCTAAACAATATGTGCATTTCTTAATAAATTGCTCGCTATTTCCAGAAAATCGCCAACTTTTCCTATGCACTGACTTTTCTTAAGAAAAATGAACACTGGCTTAAATGATGTATAATAAAGCTATAAAGAACACTGGCTTAAATGTTGTCTATCCTTTTACTTGTAACTCCAGTGCAAGTTGGCAAGTAGCAGCTTTATAGAGTACAATAAAGATAAAACTTTTCATATTAAATAAAAAAGCCCATTTTCTCTAGTTTACTTTTATATAGTTAGCATTCTAAATATGCTTAAAACTTTTAAGATCCTCTTCCAATGTGTTATGGGATTCTATGTATCAGGTACTTATTCTTGTAATTGGTGTAGTGCAGAGTGAAAATAACTTGTCCAAAAGTAACAAAATAAATATGATTGTCATTTAGCTAATTGTACATATTATATAGTAGAAGCAGATTGTGGACTAAACTTGGTATTGCAGATACCTCTGCCGTGCAGCTGTGACATGGTCGGGGCCGACCCGGTTGTGCATTATGCACACGTGGTTGCAGCTGGAAGTTCGATTACTGGTATTGCAACAGCTTTTGCAACCACTGAAGACACACTAATGAAGTTGAATGGGATCACAGATCCAAAGAGCCTTCAAGCTGGCCAAGTCCTTGATGTGCCTCTTCGAAGTTAGTCTCATTGACACCTAACATTTGCTTTCATATCTGAAACATTTTTGTTGGGGTTCCATGGAAATGATGGATATTACTAAACTTTTTTGAACTTAGTGGTTTGATTAAGGCATCAGTAATATATGTGCTTGAACTTATTGGTGCTGATTTAAAGAAAGACTAGCCCTTATAATAATGTTATGTTTTGTAAATTTTATAACTGACGCTAAAAAAATAGCATTGCTCATGATGTACAGCTTGCTCGTCATCTATTGGCAGCACCTCATTAGATCGGAATCTTCGTGTCCCCAATGGAAGCTATGTCCTTACTGCTAACAATTGCATCCAGTGCAGCTGTAGTTCGTCCACTTGGCAGTAAGCTTTCACTTTTTTTTAATTAAATAATTACTTGATTAGTTCTCATGGATCATGGTTACATCTGAATTTTGTAATACTATGTGCTTGTCTGTGTTGTAAGGATGAATTGTATTCCCACACAAGGAATAAGCTCGTCAGCTTGCCCTGCCGCTAAGTGTGGAGATATGTTTCTCGGAAATATTTCATCAACCTCAGCATGTGACAACACACTTTGTTCCTATGCTGGGTATACCAATAGCACCTCATTTACTATCCTTACCAACCTCACCACCAACTCTATGTGCAACAGTGAGTTCTTAATTTTTTAACTGTTTTCTTTAAAAGCCATTTTTTATTTTATTTGTAAGATATTGCAATTCGTTCTGTTCAAAGCTGATGTCTTCTCCTGCTATTTGTGGTTTTGCAGATGAAGCCTCACCAGTTTCTCAGCCGAAGGCTAATTCTTCCTCTAGATTGAGATTTGGTCTTTTTAGTTGGATGGAATTTGTTGTCTTTGTTCACGTGGCCCTTGCTCTGCTTTCATTTTATTGGTAATTAAAAAGGTCTAGGCTAAGCTAGCTAATGCTATTTTTGTCTTGTTTCCAAGCATTTTAATAATTTTATTTGTCTAGCCTGTTTAGTTAGTGAAATTTCAAACTGAACTCAGTTCTCTCATTTGGAATGATCTCTCCCTCTCTCTCTAGTACTAACATAGCTTGCTGTGATATTAGCGTAATAACACATTAGTTGGTTTAGGCTGTCAATGTTTGGATTAAAGCTCTTAATATGCGTTCTTGTGGGGTTCTCCACTTTTAGTTTGCATTCTTCAGAGATCCAATTGTAATGTGGATTTAATTATACACCTAGCTGTTTTCTCATGCATTTCGATCACCTCCAAGCTGGCAGGTCCTGAATGAATTAACACAGATTAGGAAGAATATGACTGCATAATTTATTGGAATTGAGTTTTGTCCAAAGAGCTTTGTACAAATTTTATCCAAAGCCATGTTTAAATCGTGCAATCTACATTGAGATTTGTGCGAATGATCTAAAACTTATTAAATTTAAATGCTTGTGAATCAAAACTGTTCAAACAAATTTTGACACCTACTGGACGGTTTGGCCTGAGTTTGAATAGAACTTCGTTCAAAGTTCTTTGGACAAAAACCTTACCCTTGTTCATTAGGTGGTATGAAGTGCATATCCTCTGATCAGATATCTCAATATTTGCGTACCGACGTGTATGGTGCCTATTTGGGGGATAGTGCGGGGACAGTATTATTTGTGCTTTGAGATTTGTGTAGAATATATTTGAATGGTTGATATTTTTAAAACACTCAAAGTTTGAGATATCTCAGAGGATGCGAGCTAAAATAAGTTCAGTACCTATTTAGATTTCATGTAAAAAGAGTAAATTTGCTTGATTTACAAGAGTAAATTTCTATTATCACGCAATGCATCTAAACATTTCATGTAAAAAGAAGTGATTTTTTTTTTTTTGTGGGAAAAAATGCAACATAAAAATTGTAAATTGGTGGATACTAGGGTGTGGATGTGTATTTAATGTTTAGGAAGGTTAATATTGAGTTTATTATAATTATCACAATTCTTTTGTAATAAAAATGCATTTAAAATATGTGCAAAATTCTTCATATTACTTAGTTTGCTCCAATATTTTAGACATTGGTTCACCCATTAAAGAATACATATATAGAAAGAATGATAAAATTTCAAAGAAGAAATATTATTAAAATTTCTCGATCAGTAATTGGAGATAAAATGTAAAAAATGTGCTTAATTTACAAGAGTAAATTTCTATATATTTATCACGCAATGCATCTAAACATTTAATGTAAAAAGACGTGTTGTTCTTTTTTTGAAGAGAAACAATGGATGATGGCCAACACAAAAAATTGTGATGCAATAATGTTGTTTTTATCTAATTTTTTCTTACAAACATATCATCTATTATCTCAGCACAAACATCTCGTGTTCTTCCGTTATAATTGACAACAAGAGTCGTGAGAAAAATAATATTTTGAACATCTCTCCTCTTAAAAGACTTTTGGCAAATGAGTGATTTTTTTGTCCACGAAAACATGCAAATTAAGAGAATATATATCACACACACACATTCAGGTCCATGTAGTTGATATGCTATCTATTTAATATTATATGAACTTGAATTAGGTCCAAAATTTATAATCTAAAACATAGACTATTGTTTGAGGATAGCCACATAAAAAGAAAGGTGTAATTGACAACTTCTATTACAATATCCCGCTGAGCATAATGCTATTTCAAATGACTTCAGCGAGTAAAACCACGGTGTTCTTAAGTACACCAAGTATTTTGATGAACTCAACTTTAAAATTTATCGAATCAACTTTAAATAATGAATCTGAACTATTGACACTCACCTACTTTAAGAGCAAAGGCGAATCTATTATAGTGAGGAACAGTTGTCACTCTGAATTTTCAAAAATAATGTTAAAAATCTGCTCATTTTAGTTCTGTCGATTCCTGAAATTTAAATTGCTCATCTATAACTCAATAAATCTGTCTGTAGCTCATTCTGGAGCCCAACAAATTTTCAGCTGAGGAAGCGCTGAGCGAAACTCTTTTTTCAGCAGAGCCCAACTTGCCTTTTATGGAGCCCATCTAAACTCTAAATCGAAATCCCATTTCCAATTGGACCGACGCAGCTCGCTCTCTCTCTCTCTCTCTCTCTCTCTGGAAATTGAAAACGGCGCATCTAACTTTTTGTTTATTTGTTTGTTATTCTAAAATGACATGGTAGTGACAAATTCGTGTGCAACCGTGGCTTCTTTAATTCCTTTATTTGCCTGTTCTATAGCTACACTCCGCCGCTCTCTGACTCGAAGCTGACCAGCGGCACACACCTCGCCTTTCTCTGACTCGCAGCAGCACACCAGCAGCACTTCGGCAGCGGAAGGATATCGAATCTCACGGTAAATTTCACTCTTTTCCTAATTTTGCTAATGGTTTTGAACTTTACTCAATTTCCTTGAATTACTTGAACTCTAATTTACATGAATTCGTTGAATAATGTTAAATTGAATTCAACCCTAATTTATTGAATCAGGATAAATTGTCTTGAACTCTAATTTATTCATGGAATTAGAATAAATTGACTTGTATCCTAATTTACTTGATTTTTATTATGTTGATTGGTATGTTTTTTTGTTAAGTTGAATTGTACCATATTAGCTAATGGGTTTGAATCCAATAAATTAATTGAATCCGATTTATGTTTCTCTTAGCAGAAATTCTGCATCCGTCCCTGTTTATGAGTGATGCGTCTACATGTAAAAAAAATTAATTTTGAAATTAATTTTGTATAGAGTAGTCAAGTGGTCAAAATATGTTCAAAAAATAAATGCATTAAAATTAATTTATTAACTTTCTAATTTTGACAGCTTGATTTTAAACTAAATTAATTTGAATGTTTAAAATTTCCACATGTAAATGCATTACTCGTAAGATAGGCGGGTTTTAAACATTTCGAATTTGTCATTTAAAACCGATTTGATGGATTTTAGATTTAAATTTATCAAAGATCCTGGTGAACTTAAGAACATCCTAGTTCTACTCAACTTCAGCAATAAAACATAAAATAACGATGACGTGGCTTTGATGTATGGCGTAGTTGAAAAAAACATCAAAATGAAATGGTTAAAGAAGTCTGAGAAGTAAAAGGGCCCTTTTCTTTGTAATATTATTAATAATAATGATAATAATAATAATAATAATAATAAGGTGGATGGGCTTAGGCATTACGAAAATAGTTTATGAGATTAATCTAAAAAACATGTCAATTCTATTTCAAATAATAAAATTTTGATACGTTCTTTCTGATATGCTTTATAAATAAACTTTTAATGTTTTTAAATTTTAAATTTTAAATATTTTTGTATAAAAACCATATGTTGAACAACAATCAAAGCACATATATAGTGAGCTATTCTTTCGCCTTCTACTAAAGAATACCGTGTGCTCGCAATTTTAAGCAGCATATGCTAAATTTTTAAGAGGTCATTCTTTGTGGAATTTCCAAACAATTTGCAGTTTAAGTTTTTTCTAATCCTTGTGTTCTTGTTATTTCTGAAATTAGTTTATTACAATGAATTATTAGTGCTAGATGTATGTTTGTAGTCTTGTGATTAAGATTTTATTTTGTGTTTGAGAAGTTTTGAGTTCAAATTCCACTAATCATAAATTAATAATCATGCATTTTACGTTTCAGCTCCTCTAATTAAATTTTCTAATTCCGACCCTGTGAATAATATATATATATATTATATTTATAAGAAATTTCTTATATTGAATATAGGACATCCAACACAACGTTTGCGAATCTCTGCGTTACAACTTAAACCTATAATGTTCAAGTCACACTTATTCTTCAAATAAGATTCAATTCAAAACTTTAGTTAAACCGAAATTGCACTCTATTCACATCGAAGTTAAAATAAAAAAATAATGCAAAATTTGTTTAAGACAATAACGAAAATTTGAAACAAAGTTATTGTCCGTACATCAGGAAGAGTAATAATTCACAAAATACAAACGATACCTCATTACATTAAGTGGCGATTCATACATAAATTTACATCAGAATAACAACGTTTTCACAAAACAAAAGGAAAAGAAGTTTTATTATTTGTGTAATCGGAAAAAATAATTCACTTATAATTTTTTTGGAACCACTTGAATTTATAATAAATTAATTTAAAAATATATAAAATTTGCATATAAATAAATCACTCAATAATTAAATTGTTTGAAGCCAGTCCAATAGATTTTAAGAATAAACTCATCAAAAAAACTTAACAAACTTAAGAATACTAGTTCTACTCATATTTGTGCTAATTACAATAATACCGACAATAATTATTATTATCATAATAATATAAAAGTAACTAATAATAATAATTGCAACAATAATAATGATAAAGATAATTACGATGATTTTAATGATAACGATGGTGATGCTAACAATAATAGTAGTGACAATAATAATAGTAATGATGATGATGATAATTAATTTGTTCCAGGAGAAGAAAAGAAAATAAGAAATATAGAAATCATCTTTTACACATATATACGATATCCCAAGTAAAATAATTTAACTCATCTTAAATTCTTCTTCAAATTATGAGTAGAACTAGGGTGTTCTTAAGTTCATCAAATTTCTTGGTGAATTCAAATTTAAAATTCATTGAATCGATTTTAAATGACGAATCAAAATCGTTAAAGCCCGCCTACTTTACGAGTAATACATCTAAATGTAAAAATTTTAAACATTCAAATTAATTTAGTATAAAGTGAATTGGTTAAAATTTAAAGGGAGAATTTCATATATACCACTCAAAAACCGTGAAATTACATATTTATCATCCAAATTTTTATAATTATATATTTACCATCTAAAAATCCAATAACTCACATATTTACCCAATATAACTTTAGTATATATCAAATATACCCAAAACTTAGATTAATTATGATTTTTTTAAAACTATAATTAATCAAGGATTAACTTACATCCTCTCTTTCATTATTTAGAACCGTTCTCCTTTATACCCAATATAAAAGATTAAAAACATATATTCCAAACTAAGTCGGTAACAAAATACAGATTCTCAAACTCAGTTACTACTTTGATAACGGAATGCGATATTAGCATCAAATTCAGTATGAGTTATTTTGTTGGAAAAGTTAGAACGGTTACCTTGTTTTTAGACGATCAAGCTGGAGTTGGAATCCTTAAATCGTAGTCTGTTGGCCATTCTCTCTGAGTTTAAGCAAGAGAGACAAGATGGAAAGTTACGTCAAAAAAGACATAAGGAAAATCTGTACGCAAAAAAGGAAGGGGCAGAGAAGGAGAAGCGACTAAATAACTTGTTAATTATATTTTATATAATCTTAAACTTAATTAATCTCATTTTTTTGATTAATTGAATAAATATGTGAGTTATTAGATTTTTAGATGATAAATATGTAATTAACTAATTATATAAATTTAGTTGGTAAATATGTAATTTTACAGTTTGAGTGGTATATATGAAATTTCTCCCAAATTTAAAACAACCTTGGTTCTACTCTCAAATTATTCCATAGTTTACACATGTTTGATTGCCCGAGTAAGAATTAAACACCTCGACCTTTCCGTTTTTCCTCCACCCGTGTTATCCGCACCAGCACAGCTCGCCTCGCTCTCTCTAGTCTCTAGTCGGCGCAACAAACCATCGCCACCAGCACCACCTTGCCCCTTCCGCGCGTCACCAGTATCCCCTTCCTTTCATGTATGTCACCGATATCGTTTCTTACCCTTATTCTCCTATTCCTCTTCATCCCGAGAATTTGGGTTTTATCTCATGTATTCGAAATTATGTTGGGTAAAGCTTAATCCATGTGCTGAAATTTCGGAATTGGGTTTGAATTTTTATTTTGGGGTGAAAAATGTGGAAATGCTTATTGGTATGTTTGTTTCTCTTATATTATTTGTCGTTTTCTTTTGAATTAAGAACCGTGGTTACCCTATTTGCAATTTCAGTGAAACATTTGGTAGTTGGTCCTTCAAATCAATGTGACATGGGAGAGTGCTGTTTGGTACCAGTGCAGTTCTAGCTGTTACTGCTGACTTCGTTCCGATTTGTAATTGACCAATTCCTTGAATTTTAACTTTCATCTAATTTACAATATCTTAGCATAAATACCTGATAAACATATATTTTTTTTTACCTGAGAAATCATTTTTTGGCGCAGCTGTTAGAAATCTTAAGCAACTTCAATTTATTATGCAGCTGTTAGAAAACTAACACGATGAAGGCCATATGCCAACAATCCCTTCTTCCGAGATTAGCAGCGGCCAGCTCCAATGAAAAAGCTAATAAAAGGATCATTTCTTCTTCTACATGTGGTTATTTTGCTCGACAGCAAAATATTATTAACATCTCAAGAAATTTTCCGTGGAAGGATTTGAAATTGCAGTCTGTAGCTTTGCACAAGAGGCGTCCTTTATTACCAGCCAATAGCCAATCATTCTCTGATTATAGTCTGAGCTCAGATAATGGTGGCAAAACATTTGGTCAGCATAAGGAGAGCCCGTTGGTTAGCTTTAAGGAAGCGGCCTCGTAAGATCTCTTTGAACTCTGTGATCCAGCTTAGTATACTACATTTCGGGTAGGATTTTGTTGGCAACAAACTTGTTTAACAACTGTGAAAACCGATCAAACAGTTATCAAAATAAAAAAGGGTAAAATTACAAATATCTTCTTTATAGTTTAGATAGGTTGTTGATCAAATTTTGTTGCAGTTTGAAAATGAATTGGTCATCCATTGAGCAACTGATGGTTCAGTTTTATCTGCACTTGATCAAATGATCAAACAATTTCCAAATTGCATCAAATTGAACTCACAACCTATCTAAATTATAAAGAACATATGCAAAAATTTACATTTTTGATTTTGATAACTGTTTTGTCGGTTGTTGCGTTTGTCTAAATATGATTGTCAATATAAAACTTCCCATTACATTTGTTTATTCATACAGAACGATTATGTAGTCTACAAGGCTTTGAGCAACAAACTGTACCAATGTGAGTGACATCTGGCCTGATGCATAAAATGTTACTTGCTTAAATTCTAAAGATTATAAGAATGAGCCTGTCTTCTATGTTCTTTTTGTTGTTGTTGTTGAAAGGAGTTTTTTTTGGGTGCTTTTTAGAGTTTGGTGTGGGAGCTGAGTTCCTTGCTTAATAACTGGATACGAGGATCTGCCCACCCCCCCCGCCCTCAAATTAGCCTTTTTATTTATTTTTAATTGTATGTGATGTTTGTAATTTACCTGATGTTTTTTAGGAGACATTTTTCTGAGTTTGTTTTTTTAATGGAGCAATTTCTGCTTTAGTAATTTAGTAGGAAATCCTGTGGGAGGAACCCATGACAACAGTGCTAGAAATGAGCTCATTCTTCTTGCTTTACCAGCAATAGTTGCACAAGCAATTGACCCCTTCTCACAATTGATGGAAACAGCATATATTGGCAGATTAGGTACTGTTTCATTCATAGTTTGGAAAAATAACCCTAGATTTTCTTTATCCTTGTGCATGATAGAATGTCTTCTTTCTTGAAGGGTCTGTGGAGTTGGCTTCAGCTGGAGTTGCCGTAACGGTCTTCAATCTCATATCAAAGCTCTTCAATATCCCTCTTTTGAGTGTTACCACCTCATTCGTGGCAGAAGAGATATCTAAGAATTCCATCTCAGGTATAATAAAAGCAAAAACAGAAATTCTACTTTAGTGAGTATTTTATTACTGAAATTGATGTATAATGTTGCAAAAACTGGAAAACCATATTTACCCTACCAAACTGTCATAATTACTCTTCCATCTCTAGACTTCAATTTACATATCTTAAACTTGGAAATATAGAATTTGCATGTATTAAATTTTTACAGGGAATGAAAATTAAACCATGTTGTCCAAAATTCCCCTATTATTGCACCTCATCTTTTGTCTGCTCCCATTCACAAGCCTATTGACAGAAGGGAACATTCTATCTTACACATATTTTAGACTGAAATTTAGATGAGAATTATTTATCATCTGGATTTTTGAGATAAATTTCTTGTAAGGAAAAATAATGATTTACCCTTGGAATGGATTTCACAACAATTTTCTTTTGTGCCTCTAAACCCCTTTCTTTTTGTTTTTTGGGGGTGGGGGAGGATTGGCAGGTAGAATGTTGTATTTTATTTGAGGTAGAAAGGTAATTTCATAGGAAAACTTGTGAGTTAACAAAATTTAGTGGGTGAGTGAATCCAAGGGTTTACTATCTTTTGCTTGAGAAAAAAATATTAGCTTATTTTCGATGGATGAGTGATTTTGGACTTTTCAAAGGCATACATGAAAATTCTTCTGTTTTTAGTAGATACTGCGTCTCAGAATGGCCACATGCCTATGGAGAAAATGAGACTTCCTTCTGTTTCATCTGCCCTTCTATTGGCTTCTGGTATTGGCATTGTTGAGGCCATTGGTTTATTTTTTGGCTCCGGAATACTTCTCAACTTGATGGGTGTATCAACTGTAAGTTTGTACATTTTGGTTCATGATATTCCATAATACTGTGTACATCTTGATTTTTAAAATTGTTTTTCTTTATATTTATGAGTAGGCATCACCTATGAGATGTCCATCAGAGATGTTTCTTAAACTAAGAGCTTTAGGTGCTCCTGCTGTTGTGCTTACTTTGGCTATGCAAGGTGTTTTTCGTGGATTTAAGGATACAAAAACTCCCGTTCTTTACTTAGGTAAGAGCCATAACTACAGTTCATGCTACTGGCATGCTATAAGTGGATATGAGATTCTTTAAATCATTTTATGCAGGTGTTGGGAACCTTTCATCTGTTGTTCTACTTCCTGTGCTTGTGTACTCGCTCGGTCTTGGTGTAACTGGAGCTGCTCTTGCTACTGTTGCATCCCAGTATGACTTACATAGATTACATTTTATCAAATGTCTTGTGCAATTAAAATCTCATTACCAAACCCTTAAGAAGCACACTTGGGTGCACTTAACATGCATGAAATCAAGAATTACTGAACCAGCTGCTATTAGATAAATGGATGTTGAATTGGTTACATGCAATTGATCTGATAATCTTTTGAATGTCAAATGATCAGGTACCTGACAATGTTCCTGCTTATGTGGTCACTGGGAAAAAGAGCGGAACTACTGCCTCCAAAGTTGGAAGATTTGCAATTTGCTGGCTACATCAAATCTGGTAGTTTGTTGACCTATGACAATCTTATTGTAATTTTCTTATGTGGTTGAGTCTAAAGTTAAAATGAATTGTTTTTTTTTTTTAAATTAATGTTGTAGGGGGGTTGCTATTGGGACGGACACTTGCAGTCCTTATGACAATGACCCTTGGAACTGCAATGGCGACGAGGCAGGGGCCAATAGCAATGGCAGGCCACCAGATTTGCTTACAACTTTGGCTAGCTGTTTCATTGCTTTCAGATGCTATGGCTGTTTCGGCCCAGGTAACTTCTCTTCTTGTCTCATACTTCTTAGCAATTCACTCGCAACACATCCATTCAATCTAAAGTTATGGTAGTTATGGCAGCCGTAAGTAAAATCAGGAGGTTTCTTCTTCTACCTTTTTTTTTTGGACTGTCTTTCAACTATTTATGTTGGGTGCTGCATGTGGGTGAGGTATTTCTTTGGCAGGATTTGACTAAACTAAAATGCCTCTCCTTAATTTTTGCTTATTTTCTCTTCCTAGTTTTGGTGATGTTATGCAATTCTGTAGAGATCACAGAGTTAGAAAACTAAATTACTAGACTACATCTTTTCTCTTTGTCAGCTATGGCTCTGGAAACATTAAAATGGGACATAAGAAATGAATATAATGGGTATTTTAGTCATTTCTTTTTTTAAAATAAGGAATGCTAACTGTCTTGGGTGGAATATAAGCATAGAGGGGTGGGTAGGTTTTTTTTTTGTGTGTGTGTGTGTGTGTTGGGGGGGGGGGGGGGGGGGGGGAATATTAAAAGTTTAATGTGGGAGGGATGTCTGTTGGAACTACACAGAGATGTGTGACATATCCCATTTTTGGTAAATTTCTGCAATCCATAGCTTTTCTTGTCAAACTGAACAATTTAAGTGCCTCTCATTTTTCTAATTGTTGAGTAATAATAATTTCTTTGCCAAACTGAACAATTTAGGTGCTTCTCATTTTTCTAATTGTTGAGTAATGATCTCAGGCATTAATTGCCAGTTCTTTTGCTAAATCTGACTACAAGAAGGTGAAGGAGGTTGCCTACAATGCATTGAAGGTGACAATCTCCTTGTTAATTTGCTCTACTGAGCATTGAAATAATTCTCCAAATTATGTATTCTTTTAACTCGTCAGTTATATTGTGTGCTTTTGTTTCCAGATCGGAGTATTTGCTGGTATTGCATTAGCTGTTGGTTTGGGTGCTTCCTTTGGAAGATTGGCAGAACTGTTTACAAAAGATCCTGAAGTGTTGCAAGTAGTCAAGTCTGGTGTACTGGTATGCTTTTTTACAGTTTAATTTTTTTGACCTGAGCCTTGATTTTTTTTCAGCTGAAAGAAGAAACTATTTAATCACCTTTCATTTTAATTATCGGAGTGGATAGTATTACATGTTTTTATGCTGAATAATCTTATTTCTTTTGACAATTTTAGTTTGTTAGTGCTAGTCAGCCAATTAACGGTCTTGCTTTCATCTTCGATGGTCTACATTATGGTGTATCTGATTTTTCATATGCAGCTGTTGCCATGGTAAAATGTGCTGTTTCAATAATGTCAATTTTATTAGTACATCTCACTGTGTGATGATTTACCCTGTAATCTGTTCTCCTTGGTTTGTTATTACTTACCTGTTTATTTGTTATTTAGATGAGCGTGGGGGCAATGTCATCATTGTTTTTGTTATTTGCTCCAAAATTTTATGGCCTTCCTGGTGTGTGGGTCGGGTTGACTCTTTTTATGGGGTTACGAGCAGTGGCAGGAATTATCAGGTAGCAGCATTTGAATTCATTTTCAATTTCAGTTTTGTAGCATATTTCTTGGTATTGTCTTACTAACTCTTCATTGTTTTGCTTTCTCAGGCTGCAATCAAAATCAGGTCCATGGTGGTTTTTGCACCGTGAGGATCTCAAACCTAAGGTTTGTGATTCTTGTTACAGAAAGTAGTCGATTTCATGTCTCTTTCTATTATTCTATTTCTAGTTTTTTTTTTGTTTCTTCTTCTTATTTCTGTACTTCCCTGCAGGCTATACAACCTGTCACAGATTCCATATTTTCATCTGGGGAACAGAAAAAGGGGGATACCATGGAATTGGATCCTCTTAGGTCAGATTATGATTATGTAACCCCTACAGATTAAACAAGAACTTTGGAGGCAGCTGATTGACATTTATGTGCTAAAGAGCCTAGAAATTTGAGGATATGAAATCTACATATATATTCTTTTTCATTGTAGTTAGATTAGCTAAGAGATGATTCTGGTTGTACAGTAGCACCCTATATTGGTTTATATTTTTGGTAGTTGTATGTATGGTTTATTTAAATGCGCTTGTATTATTATTTTGAATGAGCTACAATTTCAGTACAAAATATTTTAAAGACTGCTATCTATCTAGCCTTTAGCTGTTATTCTTTGTGATGACAAAAGGAACCTTAATTAGGTATAGTTTTTTTATTCCAAATTTATACGACGGAATCATAAAATAATCAAACAAGAACCACCTATTTTTTTGTTTGCAAACCTCATTTCTCCATGGCTACATATTAGCATAGTCAGCCGGTCCATACGGCTCAAACCACTCTGCAATCAAACTCTGCTTCCTCCTTGGATTCTGTCCCATGTCTTGGCACAGCATGTCATTATACCATATGTTTACAGCTGAAACACAAGAACTGCGGAAGTCCTTCCCGTTGTACCGTCTCTTGTACTCCTCCCATTGTTGTATCTCTGCTTCCATTTTTCTTATCCTCGGTAGCTTAAAGCCTCTGGCCAGAAAGTGGGCCACCCAGTTAGACATTCTTTCTGAGACATACATGTCAGTCAGGCTTGAAGAATAACCGATGATTGCCAGCTGGGGAATTCGAGGGTGGATGCATTCCCTGTGAAGATGTGCAAATACAAATTTTTTTTTTGCTGTAAATAAACATAGTTTTGAAATGCTCATAAATTATAAAAAAACAAAAATTTACCAACTTTATAACTTAATTTGTTCAGTTCCCTTTGGAAGCATGTTAAAAAAAAAAAAAAACCTGTAGAGAGGGGCAGTAGTGTTTGATGAGCCAGCAAGTAGCTTCTGGAGCCATGGTGATACAAAAATATTTCTAAGCTTCTGTTCCCCTCGAAATCCAGTTGCAAAGATCACAAGATCAGACTGTATTGATTCATCTCCACCGTTGAGCACCACACCTTCATGGCAGAATGTAAAGCTTTCTGATTTTTTCAGAACAATGCTCCCTTCTTCCACTCTGTTGTAAAACCCTTCTGGTAGTCTTGCGATTTGACAAGAAGAGATTGCATGGCCAAAATTATACTCAGGCACCATATCATGCTTCTCTAAAGGGATATTTTTCTTGAAGTATGTCTCAACAATTTTGGAAATGGCCCACCTCTATAAACAGTGAAAAGAGAATGTAAATATAGTAACAGTTATTTAAATAGTAAGATGTTCATTTAGGCACAAGATTCGAATTGAAATTCATACCAGAGGAGAAAGGAAAGTTGGCAAGAGACTGGCCAGAAAACCTTGGCCGGGCTTGTGAATTAGTAGCTCAGCAAAGCGATTGAGATAAAAATAACTAAGGTCGATACCAAATATATTAGAATCATTGATCAACCAATGCTTGGTTCTGCACACCATTGTGCATGGATGCTCAGTTCCTGCAATTTTGGAAGCCAGAAATGTTACATACAAGTCCCAAGAAAAGCTTTCGCTATTGCAAATATGAGAACTCTCCAGCGTTTACCGTTTGCTCTGGCACACTCTGCTGCAATGTCGAATGCTGATTTGCCAGAGCCAATCACCGCGACCCTCTTTCCCTTTATGAATTGAAATGCCGCGTCGTCAGCCATCTTGGAGTAGTCCATAGAGTGTATGACTTGTCCCTTGAAGATTTCTGGGCCTTCCTTCGTGGGAAAGTCGGGAATGTTTGGGGTCCCGCTATACAGGCCGATGCATAGGATCACAAAATCTAGCTGAAATACCTGTGCAACAAATTGAATCCTTTGCAAATTAATTATTCCCATTTTTTTCCTTAGAAATAAAAAAGGTCCAAATCATCTATACTTACATAAAACCTCACTAATATGAATGAATTACTTAATCAATACCTCAGTGATTCCTAGTCCTTGTTTCATGTCTTCAACAGTGATATGCCATTCTCCCTTTTCACCGTCACCGAATGCCTCACCGTTCCCAGCCCAAGTATCCCATGCCGCCATCTCCTCTTCATCAACCCCTACATACTCTATCCCCACCACTCTACTATTGAATCTAATACATTTAACCAAATCAAACTGACTGGCATAAGCCTTAACGTACTCCAAGACCTTGTCATGCCTCGGGTACATGTCGTCAGTCAAGTCAACCGGCCAAGGGAAGTCGGAGAATCGGTATGCATCTGCAGATGCCTGTAGCCTTGTTGATTCCAACGTATGGGTCCAGACCCCACCAATGTCGGGTTCAGCCTCGAAAACAATTGGGTTGAACCCTTTGTCGATAATGTGCTTGCATGCAGCAAGGCCGCTCACACCGGCTCCTATGATTCCGACCTTCTTCTTATCCATTTTGGTTTTCTTTTTTGCTCTTGGGACATTAGAGAGGACCTATTTGTAAGTACAATGAGTAGATTTTTATAAGATATTTTTTTATAACTACATTTGCTCTGTTCCACGGAAGATGAGATTAGATATCAGGGGTTGCTTTCATATGCACTATTATTGCAGATACAAGTAGTTATGAGATGAGTCATATATATATATTATTTTATCTTTAGCACTCCGTGAAATCAAATGAGTAGTGGCAATATGTTTATCTTGATTCCATCTGGCATATCCTCAGTCAAGTGGACACATCAAGTCACACCTTGCTGTAGATAAATTTGAGAAAAAACGAGCCTTTTATTTTTCAGTTCTTGATAGGGAAAAACTTATAGTAAGACTAATTATCTTGGAATTGATGCACATGATCCAAAAATTATATTTGTCTTCTTGTTAGGATGAGCCGGACGTTGGTTTCGTCGGAATTATGAATCCTGCATGGCAGCTAGGGAACATTACATGGTGTGGCGAGTCATGACATACTACGAAGTACGAACAAATGGGTCATAAGGGACACACAGGGAGGGGTGCGGGTGCGAACAGGGAGTTTGTACAGGAGAGGTAGATTGGACTGCAACTTTAATTAAATTTGTATTAGTAGACATATATGGGCTGCATAATTTTATCAACGAGTTGGGCTGAAACGGGCTTCTATTGTACTGGATGTATATTTAATTAATTTAAATATATTGTGGTCCGCTAATGGATTTAATTATTAGGATGAAATTATGATTAAATCGTACAAAATTTATTTGTATATATTTTCTTAGCCAGTTCGCGAGCTAGCTCGGCTAGGCATCAATTTGTGAATTTGTATGAACTTGTGTGCATTTTATACTGTCAAGTTCGATCTAAAACGTTTGTAGAATTTTTTTTTTTTTTTAAAACAAGGTCTAGTTAGATCTAACGAGCCATCTCGCTAGTTAGTTTGGTCCAACTTGTGACAATTTTAAATTAAGATTTCAGCTCATACCTCTAAAATCAGCTTGATCGCTTGTAATTTGGATAAACCATCTCGTGACAAATTTGAGCTCGACTCAGCTCGTGACGAGCCAGCTCATTGCCACTCTCAGTTGGTTATGATGCATTTTGAATATTGGATGGTTAATGGTCAAATTTAATGATTAATCAGTGTGGTCAACACAAGTATATAATACATTTATGCCCCTCCAACTTTTTGTGAATTCGCCCGGATGCTACCATTTATAATTATATAATAATAGTAACATTTGATAGTGGAAATACAGAGATGAAATTTCGGCACAAATGGGATTGAATCTTTTCAATTTAAGAGGTTTGTGTGTTAACGTATTTCTAACGAAACTTTTTAAGATTTGAATGGCTGTTAGACGGACAAAACAATGGGAAATTTATAGAAGGGTAAATTTATGATGATGATGATCAGGGATGGATTCAGAATTTTCGTTAGGGAAACAAAAAAATATTGAATCGGGTTTAAATAACTTATATGATTTAAACCCATTAACTAATTGAGAACTCATAAAAAAAAATATTTTGACGTATATTTTTCAATATCCTAACTTATAATTTATGATCCTATAACTTATAATTAATATTACCAATCATAATTCAAGAAATTTATTTTAATTTTAACACTAAATTTAATCCGAATTACAAATCAAACATTCAGAGGGGAGTAAAAAAATTTTCAGAGAGAAATAAAATCGGTCCGTACCAATAGATCACTACTAAAACTCGAAATCTAAGGGGGTGGCTATCCCCTTGTGCTATAGTAGATCCGCCCTCATGATAATCATTACCGTAGGGTGCTCATGCGGGTCTGACCCGGCCCTAAGTAATTCAAATTTAAATAAATGAAAGAATTAAATTTATCATGATGATAGTGATGGTGGTGATGATGATAAGGATGATGATCCTCATTAGAATTTGTATTACATTATTGTTCTTTTTGTCTTTGTCGTGATTGTTATCACAGACAATTTAAATATAAGTTGTTGAAAATACAAAAATCGCTCAATATTGATTCCATAGATGCATGGCATGTTATCATTGAAAGTATGAATTTAAAATTTATTTATTTCGATGACTTGGCTTGAAAAAAAAAAGTTCATTAATTCATTTTTCATCCGCGTACTTGGATATGTTTATTTCTGGGTAACAGAAAACGAGGGAAAACAAATGATAAACTTTAATAAAAGGAGAATATCAAATATAAATTTATTTCTGGGGAGTTATATCAGCATAATCGCCAGGTCCGTAGGGAAGCAGCAAATCAGCGAAAAATCCCTTTTTCCTTTTCGGATTGCAACCCATGTCCCGGCACAACTGATCATTGTACCAGACGTGAAGCGTACCGACGCATGATCGACGGAAGTAATCACGGGAGTACCTTTTCATGAACTTCTCCCATTCAATCACATCCTTCTCCATTGATTTTATACTAGGTAATTTGAACCCCCCTTCGAGAAAATGGATTAACCATTTAGAACGAAGCTCTGATGTGTATAGATTGGAAAGGCTTTCGGAGTAACCGACGATTGCTAGTTGGGGAATTCTTGGGTGAATGCATTCCCTGCCATATATTCCAAACTATAATGTGATTTATATATCTAGAAAGAAGAGAAAGAAATAATGTGCGTGAATCTAACACAACAAGTTCAACTATTGGCAATATAGGAAAAGACGGTACTTCATGGTATACAAATTGTTCAAATAATAACCTAAGATGTGTAGGATTGTTCTCCGCGGCAATTCAAATATATTTAGATAGAGAAAAATTTAGCATACTCCAAATTGGAGTATGCTGAATTGTAACATAAATAAGCAAAATTTGTTGATTTTCCAATTTTTCAAAAATTACAACTATAAATATGCACAGTGCATCTGTTACTAACCTGTATAGAGGAACAGTAGAAGATTGAGAGCCGGCCACAGTATCCCGAAAAAATGATGACTTGAATATATCTTTGAGCTTCAGATCACCTCGATATCCAGTTGCAAAGATGACTATATCGCTCTTTATAGGCGAGTTCTCCCCTTCAAGAATCACACCATCCTTACAAAAACTAAAAGCTTTTCCTTTCTCCAGCACAATGCTACCTTCATCCACTTTATTATAAAATTTCTCAGGCAGAATTGCTATCAAACACGAAGTCATGGCCTGAAAGATGCTATGGTCTGGCACCATCCCATGCTTCTTCATTGGTACAACAGATTTGTAATAACTCTCACAAAATTTTGAGAACAACCACCTCTGAAATTAAACATTTAAATAATAAATTAGGAGACTTCATACAGTAGCTATCATTTCATCATATCAGCATCGACATAGCACCTACTCGTAGTACTAAACCTGTTCTGATTGGTCACGATCTTAACTTCAATTTTTATTACTTTTTGGTACTATTTCCTGCATTGAATATGCACACTGATGCGGCTCCTAACTCAATACAGGTCAATCCCTATCAGTACCTTACCATTTGCAAATCATTCTGGTCTGGTACAAATCAGGCCATCATGTACAATTTGGCATTTTCTACATGCAAATTGAGATTGCAATTGAAGGTGTTTAGATAAAAATTACCAGAGGTGATAAAACGGTAGCCAACAGCCAAAGTAAGAATCCTTCTCCAGGTTTGTGAATTAGGAGCTCTGAAAAACGATTGAGATAAAGGAACCCAATGGGAAATCCAAACCATGCATAGTAGTCTGGTATGATCCAACGCTTTGTTCTGACAATCATTGTGCAGGGAAATTTGGAACCTAATAAAACCACATTATGAAAAAATTTAGTAGTTGCATTTGAGCACGGATGTAGAAAGGGGAAGGTGTATTCAATATACTTTTTTAGACTTTCTCTTCCTCTTTATTTTATTTTATTTTTGGTTTTTGGCACTCAACTGGGCAAGCTATGTTTTTTTTGAAGGTTGGCATCCCGATAACAGCACTCCCCACGCGGTATACAGTACTGGGCAAGCTATGTTGCAGGTACTTGTTTGCAATAGGATATCAGTACTTGAATTTTTTTTTTTTTTTTAGTAATAAGCAAAAGTGTCTTCTATAATTTCATTAAAAAAAAAAATAATAGTTATTTATTATGAGAGTTAAGGCTCTTCAAGTTCTATGTTTACTTTGTACTTTTTATTTTTCTGTCTCTAATGTCTTCAAGGTACCAATCTTGGGTTAGAACATTCTTTAAAAAAATTGAACATTTTTGCAAATGATTCCTTTACCATTCACATTGGAGCATTCGTCAGCAATGTCAATAGCTGATTTCTGGAAACCGACGACAGTGACGAGTTTATCCTTGATTAACTCTGCCGCCTTTGCAGTGCCCATGTTAGAGTAATCCATGGAATGGATCACCTTTCCTTCAAAAACATCAGTTCCCTTGCCTTGAGGAAATGTTGGGATGTTAGGAATTCCACTGAATCGGCCAATTGAGAGGATCACAAAATCCATCTGATATGTCTGGAATCACAAAATTAGTTTTTTAAAACAATGGTTGAGAGCATTAATTTTACTAACAAAAATTTGTGGGACCAAAAATATTTGTACCTAAAATCCTCAATAATATTTGTGTACCCAAAAATCTTGGCCTGATGTATAAAATTGAGATACCTGATTTTGCAAATATATGGAAGGTTAATTTTAGATGCATTCTAAGGCACATGATATTTATCAAATCAAAGCATTTTAATGGTATGTAGGAAATTAGCCTCAGAAATTAATGTAAGTACTGTCACATCTAAAGTAAAATTTAATTGTGGTACCGGGGCCTTTCCACAAGTTGAATAATTATTATGATAACAACTATTATAATGACTAATACCACAGTAGCAGTGCATTGTTTGAGTGATCCTTACAATACTGTTAATTATCCTATTATTTATATATCAAAATTAATGTATAGTACAAAATAATTGCACCTGATAGAGCCACTACTGTTTGGAGATCATCAACACGAACATAGAAACCATTCTTAGTGGGTTTTGAAATTATTTTTGTGAGTTATTAAAAGGTCACAGACATGCAGCTCATGTCAGTTTTGTATTAATTTTGAATCTCAAATTATTTTAAGTTCGGTTTAGGCTCAGATTAATTTGAGCCACGATATTTTAATTTCAGAGTTTGGATTTCAGAGCTAGGCCTTTTTGGTCAAGCACGATTTTGAATTCTATTAAGTTTGTGGTCAGGGAAAGTTGCTTCGGTGAAGGGGCCAAGTTCCTCCTATAAATTGAATTTTTTTTATTTTGTTCTTTAAAAATTCACAAAATTAATTTGTACTATTCTCTCTCATAAAATGAAATAACTTAATACATGTTTATCCAATCTTTCAATCTCAATTTTCTAATTCCGCCTCTAGTTGTGGTCAAGTAGTTTTAGTTGGTCATATATAAGTAATATAACAGTGAAGTAGTTTTAGTTTATAATTATTCAGAAGCAAAAAAATTAGAAGTTGAAGCAAAGTGCACAGCCTTTGGGCTTTTAGTTTGGTTTACAGAAATGTGAGTTCAGGACAGGTCAGATTTTGGTTTAGTTGGTTCTGATCCAGTTCAGATCCTTGACTTGACTTGAGACTAAAACAAAATACTTAATCCAACTCATAAATATATAGTTCTCGCTCATGTCTGGAAATAATTACACGAGATCATGGATTAATAGGCAAAATCTCAGTAAATGTTACCAATAAATTTGACAATTTAATTAGCAGAAATAATTAAGTTATATATCACCACAATTTCTAGAGAGAAAAGAAAGGAAAGGAAAAGCCAATTGATACACAATAAAAATAGAAAAAAGAAATCCAAACCTCAATTGTGCCTCCATGTTCAACAGTAATGTGCCACTCGCCTCGGCCACCTCCAAATGCCTCCCCATTCCCAGCCCATAACTCCCAAACTGTCATTTCCTCCTCCTTCGGTCCGACATACTCGATGCTCACCACTCTATGCTCAAATTTGATGCACTTCAACAGCTCGAAATGGCGCGCATACGACCAAAGGTAGTCCATAACCTGTATTTTAATTTAATAATTGTTTATATGAACAATTAATGTTACTACAACTATATATCAATAAGTTTAAACTTGTAAACCAACTTGTTAGACAAATTAAATTAAACCTGACGGTGGTCGGGGTACGGCTCTGTCACATTTTTCGGCCATGGAAAGTCCGAGAACTGGTACGCAACGCTAGGTGACTGAAGCCTTGTCGAGTCTATAGTGCGGGCCCACACACCACCTATGCTGGAGGTGGATTCGAAGACGACCGGGTTGAAGCCCCGGTCCAGGGCTTGTTTGCATGCACTAAGGCCGCTCACCCCGGCTCCGACGATGCCTACACGCTTCCTTTCCATTTTGAGGATGATCAGAAATTTGGTATGGTACTATCAACTATGGTATGGTGCGCTTTAAATACTTGTAGGTCGGGGCTTGGATTATCAGTTCCAAGTATAATAAATAATTGAGAAATGTTTTGTTACCCCGAACCATCACTCCCGATCGCATCCCTCAAGTAGTTTAACGGAAAAAAAATTTCAATGTTGTATAACTTTCATTTGCAGTGCTAATATCAAAACATTTAAAGCTATATTTATAACATTTTATAATGCTACTCGCAAGCATGTAAACCTTTGTCTGAAAGTATTAAAATTCTAAATTTGCATAGTTTAAACTTCTAACTACTTTTGTTTTTAAGCCAAAAACAAAAAAATTTCTTTCATCCACTCTTTTTTATTTTTTTCTCTGATTATTATAATTTATTTTTTCGACGATCCATGATGAATTTTACGAATCTAAAAATACGAACATTTTTTATTCGATTTTATCTTTCAAATAAGATTAATGAAGAAATATTTTTGAGTAATTTTAAAGTAAAACTTATGAGACTTTAAATTTTCAAGTTTTTAAATCTCAGTCTACAACCATTAAAATTTTCAAGACTTTGTATACAAGGTTTATATGCTTTGTAAATGCAGTGTTATTGTTGAGATTTATATGTTTTGAAATGTTATTGTTGAAGTTTTAATTCTTTGTACATGAGGTTTATATGCTTTATAAATGCAGCATTATTGTTAAAGTTTATATGCTTTGAAATGTTATTATTGAGGTTTTAATTCTTTGTACATGAGGTTTATATGTTTTATTCTAGAGATTTAAAGTGTTATTAATGAGCTTTATATGTTTGTACATGAGGTTTAAATTATTTTGAAGCAAAATTAAAAAAAAATTGAAAGTCACAAAGATTTAAAGTGGTAAAAAAAATTACGACACAAATATAACTCAAAAGTTATTCTTCATAGATCTCATTTGAAAAAGAAAATTGGATAAAAAACGTTCATATTTTTAGATTCGCAAAATTCATCACGGATCGTCGAAAAAATAGATGAGAATGATCAGAGAAAAAATTAAAAAAAAGTGGGTAGAAGAAATCTTTTCGTTTTTGGCTTGAAAACAAAAGTCGTTAGGAGTTAAAGCTACACAGATTTAGAATTTTAATGCTTGCAAACAAATGTTTAAATACTTGCGAGTAGCATTATAAAATGTTATAAACAAAGTTTTAAATGTTTGAATATTAGTGTTGAAAATAAAAGTTAGATAATATTAAAAAAAAAATTCTGTTAAACTATTTGAAAAACACGCTCCAAAATTTTGTCTGAAATACAATTATCAGGCTCTTAAATAATTATCAGTGTGGTTCACATGACGTGTGGAAATGTCATATCTGTTTTTGAGTGCGCATTCATCCTCTCTTCCTACTTAAAATCGGCAGCTGATACGCTGTAAAATTGGCACATTAATTACATCAATTGAGGGTGGGATAGAGGAAATGCTCAAGATTAAGTACAACAAAATTTAGTGCCATCCAACAATTGTTTTATCCAATTGTACGGAATTTAAGACGCTAGAAATCCTATGCTCATTCAAATCTTATCACTAAAATTTATTTAAGACGAGTCTCCATCCATTTGTACTGAATGCAATTCTTTCGCTGTTAGACACGCGGGTGATAGATGTGATTTGAAGAGATAATTTTACTTGCCTTTTTTTTTTTTTCAAGGCAGGCAGAAAGTTATTCACTGCTACAGGTGTTTAACGGTTCGGTTAAAACAGAAAAGAAGCCAAAAGAAATATTTTATTCGGTTTCCAAAATAGAACTGAATCGATTAAATTAAACTTATCCACCAAATTAAAACCGAACAAAATAAGGAGATTAATTATAAAAATAAATATTATTTTGCCAATTTTTTAACCAAGCAATATAGATTCTACCATAATTTTTTGAATTTTCTAAATGTTTGGTTCGGACAGGAGTCGGGTTCAAAATTTTTGGTTGGTTCAATGTAATCAGTTTTAAAAATGTGTATAAATAAAATAGAATAGAATAATTAAGATGGTTTTTTGTTATGTTTTGATGTTAAGTAGTTTTGTGATAGATATCAGTAGGAAATGTAATGGTTGTTCATTTGCTTTGTGTAATGTTGAGTTGTATATACGTAAATCTATAGTAAAGACTGGTATTAGCTTGGTACCAATACCTTGATTTTGTAGATTTTGTTCTGATTATAAAATCGGTGGTGTTATCTTTATAAAATAAATAAATAAATAAGCCGAACCAATTCATTTAATTGAAAAAAATTAAACTATTTAATCAAAATGCTCCCGATTCAATTTTAAACTAAGTATGCCGGATCGACCCGATGAACACCCCTGATCACTCCGCCACACAAATACAATTACAGGGATGCACAATTGTGGAAGGCAGAGAGATGTAAACAAGGATATTTATGCTATGACATAGCAATTGGTGAAATAATATAGGAATTGTGGATGTAAACACTTTTATTAATTTAATTTTAGTAGTCTCTACTAAGCTTTCAACAAAAAAAAAATAAATAAATAATTACAGAGATGAGTCATCTGCAAAGCCAAAAAAGCCAATTTTGACGGCCATTGACTTTGCACCAAATGAGAGAGATAGGAATAGGTCCAATGGGCATTAGACCTATATTTAGATTCAATTAGCTCTAACACCGTACGATTAGCATAGAGATTTGTGTGCATGGAAATTGATACAGACATGCACGTATTTTAATACTGAGTGCACAAATCTTCATACAATCGGATGGTCACTAGTTTCTATACCCATCCAACCAAAATAGGCCCATCGGACCTACTGTGAACACAATGAGAGAGGTGCATTCCATTGAAACTGGACAGATTAGACGGCGATGTGACTTCTTGTTCAATCGAAAAATACATTTTTTATTTTGGTTTATCTGCTCACTTCCCTTTTACCAAAAGAAAAAAAAAAAAAAAAACCCCACACACACGGAGAATCCGATCTGATGTAATGTAATGTCGTTTCTCAAACAAGAAAAATACAATTTTGTTGCCTACCCACTTACTAAAACTGTAACAAAATTAAATGTCCTGATGTAACCAACAGATAAGTACTGAAAATTCTTTCGTGCTCATAGAGAAAATGGAGATGCATGAGAGAAGAGCCAACCCACAAATAGAAATCTTTCCAACACCTTTTTCAGTTTTTCTTTCGCCTTATGGTGTTAGCCTGTTTGAGGACATGAATCTTCCACGTGTGCTTTGCTTTTGACTGATCCAGGAAAAATGAGCAATTCTTTCACGTAACTTGCAACTACTGGAAGGTGTTGTTGAATTCAAAATTTCATACGCATCTACTATTGTTTACCAAGGGCATCTGCATTGGGCTAAAAAAAATGGGAATTATTTAAATTATACAAATAGTTCTTATAATATCCCTAATTTTTTATTTTACTTCTTGAAGTATCACTTGATTATCATTTTAGTCTTTAATTTTCTAAATTATTGTTTCGGTTCATAAAGTATTACTTATTTATCATTCTGGTCCTTCAAACACATATTAATATGGAGAACAAGATGAACGGTTCGGATCGACTGTTAGGATTTTAAAAACTTGAATATTGAGCCGTAGCACCGTAGCCCTCTGTGCTATTCATAGCACCCAAGCCTTACTATATATATATAGTATGACTAAATTGCTACCGATAGCACTTCGACCTAAGTGCTTACGGAATCATACCTTAGTATTTGATATTCAAACAATAAATCCAAACCATAAAAAAACAACAATTTTCAATAAATCTAAAAAAATAAAATAAAAATTCCAAAAAATGCAAAATTTGGTCTACAAACATATACTGATATGGAGAACAAGATGAACGGTTCGGATCGACCGTTAGGATTTTAAAAAGAATAATTGTTATTTAATAATTGTTATTCAAAAAGAATTCTCAAAACAGATACAACTTTTTATAAATTAAATGTCCTAGAAGGATTATAATATTTTCTAGATTACATAGAAGTGACATTTGAACCGGGATCAATAACTCGGAATCTAAGCATTTTTATTTTTGTCCAATAACACATAAAGAGATATATTAATTTTTCTTACAACCGCGAAAAATCCGGCCTGAAAAATATTGATCCGGGTTATTTGTTGCAGTCTTTCTAATAAATCAAATTATATTGTATTACATCTATTTTTAAAGAAATATATTCAACATTTCTAATATTTCAATACAAAAAATAAAAAAATAAAAAAATTATTGTTTTAAAAAAAAAACTTAAAAAAAAAAAAAAACAGTGGACCACCCACTATATAGGCGGTTTGGTATTGATATTGGCCCGCTCCGCTTCCAAGCAGTTAGGGCATTAATAAAAAAAATGAAGTTATTTTTGAAATTATCTATTTTTTTTGTATTAATAAAAATGGCTGCATATACATATACATATACATATACATATACATATTATTTTAAATTTCATATATAATTTAAATTTTTCTATAATTTTAAATTTCATATTTGATTTACAAATTTTTTTGGTGTAAATTTGATAAATCTAAATACAAATTTTCATGTATATTTTCAATAGAAAAATAAAAAAATTTAAAATTTTCTGTTTTAAAAAAAAGTAAAAAAAAAAAAATCGGGTTCGGTTAACGGTTAACCGAACCAACGAATCCGGTTAACCGTTAACTGAACCCTTGATCCGCTAAACCGTCAACCGAACCCATACCCTTGGTCCGCTAAACGGTTAACCGAACCCTTGGTCTGCTAAACCGTTAACCGAACCCATTGGTTCGCTAAACCGTTAACCGCACCTAGGGTCCGGTTAACCGTTAACTGGAAATTTGGTCCGGTTAACGGTTAACCGGTTTGGGTAGATTTAAAATTTCACAGTCAAACCGGTTAATTTTTGAAATTTAATTTAAATTTTGGATAAAAATAAAAAAATCGGTTAATGGTCTTTTGCTCTTATGATGCATTTTCTAATGCATAATTAAAGATGATCAAAGTGCTTATGTTCATATAGTAATTCTACTTACAATACACACACACACTACTATCATGCCCGTGCGTTGCAACAGGACACACTATAAGAGAAATTTTGTTTTGAAAAAAATCATTCAATAAAATTAATAATTATTCAAAAATTGAGGGACATGATCTCTGAACATAATTATATGATTTTGTATTTTTTTGTGATCTCTTATAATAATTTAATGATGTGATGATTCTGTATTTTAAGTACCAATGATTTGAAATAATAGCTTTCTAATTTTAAATTAATTTGTACAAAATAGAATACCTGATAGGCTGATATAGCTAATTAGATATAATACCCATGCCATAAGCAAACTGAATGAAAAAGCCTGAAATTAAAAATACATTGGTATTTTAAGTACCAATGATTTCATATTTTTGGCGACTTTTCCAATTTTGTTTTCTTTCCCTTCTTTCTGTTCCGCTGATTTGTGCTTCTAAGATTTTCAATTGAAATTCATTGTGATATGTGTAGATTTGTATAAAAACAAAATTGATAATATTTCTAGAATTCTTATGGCAATAGCTATAGCAACATAGAAGAGAAATAATGAATGAAAGAAATAAGGAAATATTATTATAACACTAAATTGGAGAGCGAGACACAAGGAATGAATGAAATAAGGAAACATATTATATAGCTCAATTTCAGAATTTATTTAATTTTAATTATAATGCATTGTGTGGCAGTATGTGTGGCGAGTATGTTTTTAGTTGAATTTAGACTTCTACACATAATTCAGATGCATTTAATAAAAAAAAGACAAATTATGTAATTAGAGGGCTGAGATTAAATCTTAAATTTTATCTTTCAATCGCAGCCGTTGACAGATCGGACACCCTATGTGCATAATAATGAAATGGAGATATATATATATATTTCAGACATAAAAATATGCAAAATGTACACAGGGCACTGATAGTATGGGTTCAAAATGAACTGTGAAATTAAGTATGCATTCACAATTTAATCTGAACTCGTGCGTTAAAGCTGAATTGTGAACCCATGAATTCCTATTTCATTCTGAATATTTTCATTATTTTACAGACGGCTCAATACATAAGAGCATTAAAACTGTACGTGATGCATATGTTGAAAGTATGATATATTGTTATCAAACTTTTTCAAACCAAATATTACTGTTAGAGATATTACAAATAGATCAGATCGGTTTGAATTTTATATGTGATATCTCAATTAATCTATCCGATCCCAATAATTTTATAATCAATCGTTATATCATTGATCAGATCTGGATAATAAAAAATACCCAATGATTCCCACCAGCTGAAAGCACCTGATTACAATTTTGAAGTCAGACATGGTGAAGGCCTGGCCAGACAGATATAAATACGACATTGTAGAAATAATAAAGAACTAATTAAATTGTGGAGATAGAGTCGGTTAGTATTAACAAACTAATTTTTTTTAATGGAGCTCATGAACCGCGCGGGTGTTTTTAATTACTTTAAGACTTTGTGCTGATTTTTTATGGCACATCATGCTACCACCCCACTTTCAAGTTAATATCTCCAGATCTAATATATATATACTCGAAAGCAGGAAATATAATCTTTAATTGCAAGTTACGATTAAAACTTGAATGACGACATAAAACTTGATTTTTTTTTTTTATTTAAAGTCAAAACTTAAGTTACGAGTTCAATAACCAATAAACAACTTTAAGCAATAAATATAAGTTCTCTAATAAATATGAGTGGGGCTACATTGATAGTTTGTCTTTTTGAAAATAAGTAATTTCATTCATTCATGGAAATCAGACTGTTTTATTTTTATGAATTTATTTTATACTTTTCCTTTAAAACGATCTTATTCCGGTAATCCAAAAAAATGAAAGCAAATGATGATTTCCAGTTTTCTGATGGTCAAATTGTTTACATAAAAGTCAAAATTAATATGAGTACGGGTTAAAAATCTTCTATTGTTTTCATGCTGCAAAAATAAAAAAAAATTATTCGTAGAAACTATTAAAAAGTATTAGTGAGAAAGAGGAGGGTTCAAATACAGCCAAATTTTTGTGCATCTAAATGCACTTTATCTTTCAAATCTTTTTTCTCCGTTTTCAAAGTCCGAATAGTTAATCCGAACCATTAGATGCGATCTATATATTAAGATGTACTTGGAGATCAAATTTTATATTTTTTGGAATCTTTTTACTATCTATTAAGTCACTTTAAAAATTGCTAATTTTATATTTTCTGAATCATTGCATCAGCGATATTTCAAAGTGGCTTAATAAATAGTAAAAAAATTAAAAAAAAATGTAAAATTTGGTCTCCAAGCAAATATTAATATATATATATCGTATCTAACGGTTCGGATTGACTATTTAGACTTTAAAAATGAAGAAAAATAATAAGATGTATTTGACTGCACAAAAATTTGAGTGCATTTAACCCTCCTCAGAGAGAAATACAAATACTTCAATTACTAAATCCATATAAAGATTAGAGACATTATTTCTCATTCAAAGTTTGAATCGGAAACAACAATAACGATCCAAAATACAATTAGTTCTCCTCTAGTTTTTGTTCTTTCTCCGCGTGGGCCCCACATGCTACGATGGAGAAAAAAAAAAAAAAAAAAATACAATTATGTTAGTTCAGAGGATTTGGACTCCGCTACCCGGGGATAAGACGGTAAGTACAGAAAATTAATGCATTTAAGTGGGTCCATGCGGATAGGCATAGAAAAAAGCAAGTTTTTAAATAGCGTTTATTGCGTCATAGCCGGAGTCTCCAAAAAAAAGTTATAGCGAATAGCGACGCTATAACAAAAGCTATTCTAAATAGCGTTTTTTATTTTTATAAAAATTATATTATATATTTGTACTAAATATCAACATTATTTAGTCTGATAGAACAATAAATAATATCAAATTGATTAAAAAATTATAATATTTATATTGAACCGATACAAAGTCCAAATTGCGACTCAAAATATCTATAGTAATACTAATATCATAAAATATCGATTTTTTTCTATTTAAAATATCTTCAATATCATAACATAATTTATCTTTTTCTATTTAAATTTCAAAATAACCTAGAAATTACAAAGAAAAAAAAATTATACTTCTAGTAAAATAAACAGATGATCCTTGAAGAAATTCTTGTTAGTCCCTAAAATTTCCATAATTTAAAAATTATTTATTTGATTTGTCATCAATTAAAAAAAGACCAAGAGCAAAATGAAAAAATTATTATAGCGGACCTGAATTTGATATAATGTAATATTTATCAAAATTAAACAATATCTTCACCATTTATTTATTTTAAAGCTCATATAAATTAAAAAAAGAAGAAGCAAATGTTGCATAGTGCGCGCTATTTACGCTACACGTTATACGCTATAGCGGACCGCTATTACTGCTATTACCGCTATAGCGTCTGTAGCGCAAATAGCGTGTTTTAATGCCATAGCATAGCGTTTGGTCTCCAAAAATGCTATAGCGCGCTATTTAGAACACTGGAAAAAAATGCATCTAAGTGGGTCCACAGTAAAAAAATGGAAGATGAAGAAATTTTTGGTGGGATCCAAAGTGGAAAAAACGTGTTGTGCCGTTACTAACATGTCGTGACTTTGGTCTCGTGCTGTGCCGTGTCATGACCAAGTGAACAGTGACTCGTGCCGTGCCGTGTTGTGACCAAAATGTCAAGGGGTGGTCACGGCACGTGAGTCATGCCGTGACTCCCGTGCCGTGTCCAAACGTAACTAATCACGTTTCTCACGTTTAATTATTTTTTCATAATTTAAGTTAGTTTCTTCAAGATTCAACATTTAAATAGTAACACGTGTCGTTATCGTACCGTTCCATGCCGTTACTGTGCTGTTCTGTGATGGAGCCAACTCCACTGTGCCATTTTTCCCACACTAGTGGGATCCATGTTATAACTAAGAGGTGGAGAAGAGAGCAAACTGGAGATGAAATTTTTTTTTTGAATAGATATAATTGTTTTTTTTTTATCTAAATTTGAATTGGAAATAATATTTTTGATCTTTCTATAACAATTGATATACTCTTTTCTTTTTTTCATTTTTATAATAATTTTTATGAATAAAAAATTATCGTCCAATCATATCATATATTTTTATTTTTAAAGTTTAAATAATTGATTCCAACCGATTAACATAATATCTTTATTAAATGTGTTTGGAGTCTTAATTTTATATTTATTTTGAATTTCTTTTACTATTTTTTAAATAGTTACAAAATCACTACATTTTAGAAGATTCCGGACTATTAAAAAATAATAATTTTATACATATCTAAAATAATAGTGTAAAATTTTCTAAAAATATAAAATTTGATCTTTTTATATACTTCAGTATAGAAATCTAGGTTAAACTGTTTAAATTTTAAAAATAAATAAAAATGTTAGACACAAGTCGCACAATTCGAGCACAAAAATGATTAGACATTTTAACTCTACGTACTCAATATTAAAACTAATATTGCTCTCAAATGCCACCACACAAATGTAATAATATCGATAATGGTGTGCTTCTTCAAATATCGAACAACTAAAATATTTGTGCTCTTGTGCACTATCAGTGCAATAAAGTTATTGTGTCAATTAGAAATATATGGTAATAAAATAGATAAGGAAACTTGACAAAATTCTTCCTTTCAACTTGGTGAAAGTAGTTTGTCATTGTGCTATTGGTATATTTATTCATACGCATCACATTAATGGCACAATGAAAAAGGATACACCACTAAATAAAACGATACTTAATATTGAAATAATTTCGATATTTTTTTCTAATTACACATTTTCTTCATAAAAATAAACAATATTATAATGCAGAGAAAATATTTAATTTTACTTGTTACCGTTGATCTTCCTTGTAAGTCAAGACACAAGATCATTCCATAACACTAACAGAGTCAATTTCATAGAAGATCACTAACTGGAGGAATATTTTCAGAGCACGTATCCTCTGAGATATCTCAACTTTTGCGTGATCTACGTGTCCGGTGCCTATTCGGGCTGATGTAGGGGTTCGTATTTTGTATGCTTTGAGATTCGTGCAGAACGTCCTTAAACGGTTGGGATTTTCCATAAAATCACGTAAAGTTTGAGATATCTCAGAGGATATGAATTCATATTTTCACGGGTACAACAACAGCAAGGAGAACATTAATTGTGGAGATATTCAAAATCACTGATTGTACTGTACCTTCTTATTAATTTCTTCTCAGATCGTATAAAAATTGTGGAGATCTTCAAAATTTAACTTCATAAGATGCCACAACATTTATTTTATATTATTATTTCAGAATTCAATATATAAATAATTGATCCGCATCATTGATCTTTTTCTTCTTCAAGTATTAATTCCATGCAAAATTTTGGGTCTAAATAATTATATCATACTGACTACAACGGAATTAAATTTCATGGACAGTTCTTGTTGCTTTAAAGATCCTCAATTCACACAAGGTGAGTCTTGAATGTCAATTTTAGTACCATATGACATGACACCTGTTTGGAAGTTTATAAAAATATCTATACTGGTAGGATGAGAAAGATATTATTCGTTATTCATCATGGTCTTGAAAAGTTGGTTAGACTAAGTACAAAATGAACATTTTCTATCCACCTCATGGAACAGCATAGTGAATAAATTATTATGTAATTTTCTCTCCCTACCCTTCTCAATTTTTCTTTCTCAACCCTCCATTCCAACAAAATTTAAGTATAACGAAAAAAAATAAAACAAGACAAACAAATTATAAAATATATTAATCTATATTACTCTATGTGAAGCAAACATGAATGCAAGGAAATGAACATAAATCGTTCATATAAGAGTGCATAATTGATCCTTGCATGCTATGATTCCATCTATTGAAATGATCATCATCCCCACAATTTCATCCCTTCAGTTGCAAAATTGAAATTTACCACCATGTCCCAAAAAGTTCATAGTCTTATTACCAAAATCTTAAGATGAAATTTAGGAGTAGAACTAGGGTGCTCTTAAGCTTATCAAAGTTTTGGTGAGCTTAACTCTAAAACTCATCAAATCGATTTCAAATGACGAATTCGAACCTTTGAAACCCGCCTACCTTACGTGTGATGCATCTACATATCAAATTTTTAAATATTCGAATTAGTTTAGTATAAAGTCAAGTGATCAAAATTAGAAGGTTAATACATTAATTTTAGTGCATTCATTTTTTGAACTTTTTTTGACTACTTGACTTTATACTAAATTAATTCGAATGTTTAAAAATTTCACATGTAGATACATCACACGTAAGGTAGACGGATTTCAACGGTTCGAATTCGTTATTTGAAATCGACTTGATGAGTTTTAGAGTTAAGCTCATTAAAACTTTGGTGAGCTTAAGAGCACCCTAGTTCTACTCGAAATTTAGTATTATACATTACAAATTTACCATAGAAGAAAATTTATTGGGCCTTATAATTAATTCCAAGTGACACAAGCTCTTTTACTTGCCAAAGTAATATATTGGGCCTAGCCTGGCCTTGTTTTTGTTACATAAGGAAAAGTATTGGGCCCAATAAAGGGCTCTGTTTCTCCGATCAGCGTCTCCCCTCTCCTCGCGGGTGAAAAATGGGGGAAAGACCAGAGAATTTCACTCGCTTGCGAAACAATTACTGGGTGCTGAGGCATGGTCGAAGCATACCAAACGAGCGTGGTCTAATTGTTTCTTCTTTGGTAGCTTAAGTTTGCAGTATTTAGATTTGTATCTGTGATCTGTCCCTTTGTATTTTGCAATTTTTTTTTTTTCAAATTGTTAAAGAGAGCTGTTTGCACAATTTTCAAGGAAAATGGGACTCGTGAGGAATTTGGGTTGGCTGCTCTCGGAATCGAGCAGGCGAAATTAGCTGGCGAATTATTTAAGAAGGTTAATTTTCTTATCAATTTTTGTTAGGCGACAACTAATTTCTTGAGAGATATATGTAACGAGCTGAGATAACTAACAATGTGTAATTAGTAATATATGAATTATTTTCTGTTCAAATAATTGTTGTACAATATTGATTGTAGGAGTTAGAGGAAAAGAACTTCACAATTGACAGAGTCCGGATTTGTTATTCCCCATTTTCAAGAACAACTGAAACTGCTAGAGAAGTTGCTAGAGTTTTGGGAATTTCAATTGATAGCTCCAGTTGTAAAGTGAGTTTTATTTGTGTAGACTGAATGTGTTTTCGAAATATTTCACTATGGAGTTCACTTTTTATATTTTTTATGGCACAAAATTGAGGTCGGTAATGATTTGGGTTAATGTTTTGTAGGAAATGGTAGAATTGTGTGAACGATATTTTGGGACACTTGAGCTCCTTTCACATGATAAGGTGAGTCATTGAATTGGCTTTCAATATATAGTGCACCGTGTAGTAGTAGTAGTAGTAGCCTTTCTTGAATGAGCGATTGTTCTCTTTGAAAAATAAAGTTTGCAAATGCTTGGTTCACATTGAGAAGTTCAGAAGACATGAAACTTTCTCTTTTAAACAGTGAATCAAAACAGATCTATTGACAATGTGTACTGGTGGTCTCTTGTCGATAATTTTTTTGGTTTTAACTTTTTGTACACGTAGCTAAAATTAGTTTCAATTTAACAGTATGCAGAGGTGTGGGCCCTTGATGAAAAAAATCCTTTTATGCCACCGGAAGGCGGTGAAAGTGTTGCTGATGTTGCTTGGAGACTTAGGGCATCTTTGCTTGCTACTGAGACAGCATTTCAAGGGTATTCCATTCCAGTTTTATTTTTTCTTTGGCTGAAGTTACTGCATTTGAATTTCAGAATTTGAAATTCTATGCCACTAAATATTCCTGTGAAGTATGTAGATTGTAGACTAATTGCACACCCAATCAACTCAATCAATTTGCTTGTTGAACACATCTTCTCACTTCCTTTCGGTGCTCAATTTCAAATCAAGGATTAGTGAACTACCATGCCAAGATGGGATACCATAGTTGTTGGGTTCTCAATTCAAGCATATATCTACTGGTGTTAAATTATTCCCGATTTATGGACCTGTTGGTATCAACTCTTACACTTCATTTAACTTGTCCATTTAGCAGTCACAATTGTCAATTACAAAGATGCTAAAAGAGTGCAAAGTGTAATGGTGATCTTGGCTTATAACTAGTGACCATGTTCCTATAGATTTTATATAAGATTTCTTTTCATTATTAATATATTATATTAATCAATGTTACCAAATAAATGTTCTATATACATCAGAATTGTGCAAATGAAAATAAGTACTGTTACCCACTTTTGACAACCACAAATAGTTCTGTTGTTTCATTGGTGATAGTAAACATAAATAAAAACATAAATTTATATATTCTTATTTGAAAAATAGGCTTCTGGCTTTAAATTTCTTTTCCATTCTTTATCATGCGTGCAGATGTGCAGTCCTGATAGTTAGCCATGGAGATACTCTCCAAATCTTGCAAACCCTGCTTCAAAATTTGAAAGAAAATCCTTCTTCCAATGAGGATATCGAACAAAGAATAAAAGGATTAATAGTTAATACTGTCTTGTCCCAGCACCGCAAGTTTGCACTGCTAACTGGAGAGCTCCGTCAGATAATTTGAGTCATTATTTTTTACTTGTATTGCTTATTGATCATTTAATAATAACCATGAAAATAATTTTAGTACTCCTTGGGTTGGTTTCTCAAAAGTCATCCATGTAACTTGCCCAATCTAGTCGAATAAAATCTGTGTTCTCTATTGATACCGAAAATTTTATTAATATCCAAAAAATTAATAAATTTTAAATTCTATCAACTTTTGTGCAGGATTTCGAAAATTGTCCAAATTGGTCAATATCTCACCGGTTTCCCAACTTCTTTCTAGTTATTTTCTCACCGCTCCAAGAAAACAAACCGGTGAAGATTCTCACCGGTTTTTGTATATTTTTTTTTTTACAAAACAAAATTTTTTATAATTGTTTTATTGAAATATTAGAAGCGTTTAATATATTTATTTGAAAATAGATGGAATACAATATAATTTCATTTATTAGAAAGACTGCGACAAATAACCTGGATTAACATTTTTCAGTTTGGATTTTTCGCGGTTGTAAAAAAATTAATATATTTCTTTGTGTTATTAAAAAAAATGCTTTGAATTTGAGTTATTGATTGCGATTTAAAAGTCACTTCTAGATAATACATAAAATATTATGATCCTTCTAGTACATTTAATTTCTAAAAAAATGTATCTATTATGAAATTTTTTTTAATAACAATCTTAAATAATTAAAAAAATTTTGTTATTATTATTTTTTCAAAAATAGATACAACTTTTTAGAAATTAAATGTAAAAAAGAATGACAATATTTTTTGTATTTACTTAGAAGTGACTTTTGAACTGAGATCAACAACTTAGAATCTAAGCATATTTTTTTTTCCTATAACACGTAAAAAAATATATTAATTTTTCTTCTAGCTGCAAAAAATTCGGCCTGAAAAATATTGATCCGAGTTATTTGTCGCAGCCTTTCTAATAAATCAAATTATATTGTATTCCATCTATTTTCAAAGAAATATATTAAACATTTCAAATATTTTTATACAAAAAATAAATAAATTATAAAATTTTATGTTTTGTAAAAAAAAAAAGGTGAGAATCTCACCAGTTTGTTTTCTTGAAAGTCGTTGGGTGCAAGTGGGTATTTACAGTGAAGTAGAGCCTAGAAGGGTTGCATTGAGCACTACAAGACATGGTTGGTAGCAAAGGATTATAATCAGAACTATGACATTGACTATAATGAGACATTTGCACCTGTGGCAAAGATGAGCACAGTGAGGATGCTGTTTTCCCTTGCAGTGAATGGTGGATGGAAGTTACACCAGCTCGATGTGAAGAATGCATTTTTTCATGGTGATTTGTTGGAGGAGGTGTATATGGAGGTACCACCAGGGTTCGACATAAATCAGACAGTTGGTAAGGTGTGTAGACTCAAGAAGTCGCTTTATGGGTTGAAGCAGTCTTCTCGAGCCTGGTTTGACAGGTTTATAAATGTTATGGTAGGCATTGGATATCAGCATATCAATGCAGACCATACAATGTTTTTTAGGCAATAAGGAGGTCAAATCACGATTCTTGTTGTATATGTTGATGATATGATTATCACATGTGATGATAAAAGGGAGATTGCTTAGCTAAAGGTAAGATTGGGCAAATAATTTGAGGTAAAAGATCTAGGCTTGCTTTGATACTTCCTTGGGATTGAGGTAGCCTGTGGAGTAGAGGGGATAGTCCCGTCTTAGAGGAAGTACATGCTAGATCTCCTCACAGAAATTGGCATGTTGGGATGCAAGCTTGCAGTCTCTCCAATTGATTATAAGTTCAAGTTGAATGCAGAGGCAGGAGAACCAATTGATCGTGAGAGGTACCAGAGATTGGTGGACCGATTGATCTATCTGAGTCATACTCGTCCTGATATCTTATTTGCCGTGAGCATGGTGTGCTACTACATGCATGACCTAATGAAGGGTCATATGGATGCAGTATATCAGATTCTGAGGTACCTGAAGAGTGCACCAATAAAGGGTTTGATCTTAAGAAAGAATGGTCATCTAGGCATTGAGGGTTATTGTGAATCAAACTAAGATAGTTATGCTGATGATAGGAGGTCCACATATGGATTACATGTTCGTATGGGCCAACTTGGTCTCTTAGAAGAGTAAGAAGCAGTTAGTAGTAGCGAGGTCGACAATAGAGGCAAAGTATAGGGCCCATGGCCTTAGGATTTGCCAAGAAGTTGTGGCTAAAAGCTCTACTGGTAGAGTTGAAGATGGACCAAGGGGCTCAAATGAAGTTGTGGTGCGACAACAAGTCAGCAATCAACATTGCCAACAACCCGGTGCGGCACGACAGAACCAAACATGCGGAGATTGATAGGTTCTTCATAAAAGAGAAATTGACTAGTGGACTATTGGAGCTAAGTCACGTTGCTACTGCAGAGCAAGTGACAGACTGTCTTACCAAGGGACTTAGTTCGTTAGATCTATCTAGATTGTGTCACAAGATGGGCTTAGTCAGTATCTTTTGCCCATCTTGAAGGCGAGTGTTAAGATTTGTATCTAGTTTAGGGGCCTATTAGTGAAATAAGAATATATAAAATACTAGAGACTTGATTGTAAGATGTAAGCTCTATATAAATCTAAAGGTAATCAATAAATAATTAATTCATTTGATTAAAATCTTTTATAACCAATTTCTAATAAAACACACTAAAAGACTTAATTCAAATCATGTAAATGAAATATTCTTGTTCTTTACAAATTTTCATAATAAAAATTTACTTTTTGTTTATTTTTCTAAAAGACTAATGGCTTTAAATGGCTACCAATACGTATTTACAATGAGTCAAATAATCATAATTCCTAGATCTACTTTTTTATTCTCACTAATTTTTCTAAACTACTATAATATTCTAATCCTACTTATATACACTATTAATGACTCTATTATCTTAATCATCATCTCTCATGACCAGATTTGCTTTTTTTTTTCACCACTGCCATGCTCCGATCGAGATGAAGTAGAGACTTTACTCTCAAAGCTCCGATGATACCACACTCTTGAAAACGCCAATTTATATAGCAAAAATCACTACTTTTAAGTATGAAAAAAGGAGAAAAAACATATGCAAAGTAGCCATTTTTTTGAATTATTTACTGTAAACATGTTTTTAGGCCATTTTGACAGGTTTTGGAGAAAGTTGCATATTTAGGCCGAAAACATAATAAAAATGTCATATTTGTGCCAATTCTAAAGGTAACGTCAAAATATGACATCCCATGGAGTATGCAACACTTTACACGAAGTGCACAACATGCAACATGGTGAAAATCATAGTAAAATTAGCTAAGTCAGGTGTTGTGCGGACTGAGAAACCCTTATGCAGGTAAGGTTTCTAGGCCGCAAAGCACACAGGTTGAATTCGTGGATTGTCTTAGTTGGATGTGATCTCATATGTGTTGCACGAGGCTTCTATCCAGCCAACCCTCCGTACGGCCACGCCAAGGCCCCATGCAACCTCGTTTGTGTCGCAAGAAGACATAAGGTCCATACAAGCCAAAGCGACCCGCACGGAGGAGTCGTATACGACATCATCCCAGGCTACAGGGCCTCCAGTCGCCGTCACATCGACACTTTCGTACTAAAGGGAGCGAATCAGATCTACCACCAACTTGGAACCAGGCACTTCCTCCAGTCAAGATCAACCTCATCGATGCTCGGCAGTGGAAGAGCTCGTGGAAATCAAGCAAAGGCTTGAAAACCTCGAGTTCCATAGAGCTCTCATGGACAACGCGAGCGAATTCTTCAAGACCTACAACGCCAAAGAAGGACCATCCTTCGGCGGCATTCCTCGTTGATTTTGACTATAAGTTTGACCCTAGGTTCGATTTCGTTTTCGAAGATTTCACTGTTGCATTGGAAGCAATGCAAGGTTTAAGCTTGAGGGAGGGAATTGACCCTTGTATCTTAGGTTAGGTCAATTTTTTTTTCATTATTTTTAGGATTTAGGGTTTAAGATTTACCTAAGTTATAAAAATAGAGTCTTGCATAATTAAACTTAATTGTTTGAGAATGCATAAAATATATGTTAGCTATAGTCCAACACATGAAAAAAAAAACACAAAAATTTTGAAAATTTTCAAAGCGTGAAGCTTTTCATATTTTATTGAATCAGTTCTTACATGAAAAAGTAGCATAGTCTTCAAGACACTTGTTTGAAATTTTAGACATAGAAAGACTAAGACTAACAACAAATTGATCGAGAAAGAAACATTCTTAAAAGATGATTTTTCTTATGCCTTGTGTAAGTAAAAATTCTCTAAGGTTTTGAAATATTTTCAAAAATAAGTGTTTTTTTAGATTTAGACCCTGACTTTGAAAAATATATATAATAGTTTTCGTGTGTATTTTAGTAAAATGCAACTAAATTATTAAAAGAAGACAAAAAAATAAGTCCCACCAAAAACCCAAAAATACTAATTATTAAAAGAGGATGTAAGATTAGGTCCCACCACCATATTTCGGATTGGGATTCGATGAAATCCATAGATGCATTCGGAACGTATAACCTCTCCTTAGGCATATTCAGAACACATAACTTCTCATTTGTATTTATGCAATAGAAGAGTAAAGCCAATTAGAGTATGGTATATTTACTTTTTGCATTTTTATTTTTGTTGCATTTTTACTATTTGCATACTTAGACTACAAATCTTTATATTCAAAGGAAGGATCGAAATTTAGAGGGAATCAAAAATTTGAGTATTTATAGATTTCTTTTACCATAATGATTTTAAGATAAAGTCATGTTCAAAATTATTTCAATCAAGATCCAAATGTTGGTAATGCAAATGTTTCTATTGTCTATAAATTCATCAAGTACAAATATTAGGAATAGAGTAGATATTTTTGTATTTAGTTAATGCTTAGTTAATTCTTCTATCACATAGATTCATCAAGTACAAACCCTAGAGGTTCTCTATTTCTGACTTATAGCAATTAGCATCTCCACTTAAATCCGAGACAAAGTAAACTGTAAAATCAAACCTGATTATTATTATTATTATTATTTAGGAAAAATGGTTATTTGCCACTCCAAAATCTTCAAAATGTAAAAATACCATTCTGGAATTTGAAATTGTAAAAATGACACCCCAAACTTCATTAATTTGTAATTTTTTCACTTAAAAAAATTAATAACTAAAATATCTTCCCTTCTTCTCATCTCTTTTTCTCCAACCTCCTTTTCTTCTACTGCGACGGCGAAAGGCAAGATATAAAAAACAAATCCTAAAACCGTTGATTTGGTTTATTCAACGAGTTTGATAAACACATTCTATAAACAGTATCATAATAACCAAGCACTTATATTTATACTGTTAGAAATACATAATAATAAACAAATCACCGTACCAGCAGCTGAATCCAACTGAACTAAAAAAAAAAAAAAATGCAAAATAGCTTTATTTATGAACAAAACAGTTCAGCTCAAAATCGAGTTACTTTTTCAAAACAAATGAACACGCGTAGCGGCGTAGGTTAAGCATGCACAGCTTGAAAAGTTTCTCTGAACTTGTCTCTGTACCGGGGCGAACTTGTCTCAATGGTTTTATGATCCGCCTTTTCATCTTGTCTTTCGCCATGGCAGAAAAAGAAGTGGAGGAGAAGAAGAAGAAGGGATAGTATTTTGGTTATTAATTATTTGGAGTGATAAAATTACAAATTAATGAAGTTTGAAGTAGCATTTTTACAATTTCAAATTTTAGAATGACATTTTTATAATTTGAAGGTTTTGGAGTGACAAATATTAATTTTCCATATTATTTACTATCAGCACACAACCAATCAAACTTGAGAATCTAGACTAGTATATGTTGTTAATCAGTTAAAAATTTATCCTTGTGGATCAACACCCAACACTACTACACGGTAGGATCATGCACTTGTGATTCGAACAAAAGTAGAATTAGAATAACTAAGTATATTTTTATATACTAAAAGTTAGTAGTATTCATTTAGAGTCATCAACTCTAGGCTCTGGTTCCTCCTCTCTCTCTCATTTTCATCTCTGTTCGAGGAGGTAGAACTGAGAGAGGGGTACTGTTGTGTCAAGGATGAGACCTACAAAAAGTGGGAGGGCGGACTAAGACTTGAGGCGAGGAGGGGAGGGGGACAGTTGCACTAAGGATTTTGGTCACTTTTGAAAGAGCGGTTTTTTTTTTCTTGGCCGGGCACTCCCATCCATTATTTGTTTATTGTTTATTACAATTTTATAAAAAAGAATCAAACATTTAATGAATAAAAAATAGTTATTTCATTTAAATAATATTATTAACTTCTAATAAAAAATTAGTATCAAAATCAAGAATTTGAAGAAGATAAATAAAATTTCTCACAATAAATTAGTATACAATCAAACAATAATTTATGCTTATTTCAGTCCTTCCCACCCGAATAAGGTATGAAATCTATTGTTATCCAGACTCTCTTTTTTCTCTCTCCTCCTCTTTGAAGAGAGAGAAAAATGAATAGCAGGATTATGTTATTCTACTAAGAAGAACAGCAAATTTTGATCTCCCGAATAAATATTTGTTCTTTTTCATGGACCAGTGGATATCCTCCATCTCATCCTCATTTTTTTCTTTTTTTATTACCGAAATCAAATTCTAAAACAATTAATTGCTAATAGGAGTAAACTGGAACCATCCATTCTCTTCTAACTAACTACGGAAGTTGTTAGGATTTTTAGCAATTCTGTTAGCTAAACAACTAGAGTTAGAATAAGTAAACTCTAGTTAAATTAGGAGTTAAAGAAGTATTACATTTCTCTTTCTATATATATATATCAGTTGATATACACACTCAATTACAGAAACATGAATGAAAATTTAAATTTCGTTTTAGCTTGAAAGCTTTTAATTGCTCTTCAATAAAAACTCAAATTCAAATCTAGAATTATGATTTTACTCCATAGAACTAATTATTTTTACCAAGAGAAAAGAAAACAAAAACTGAAGAAGTCAGAGCATATAGATCTACATGTTTTGTCGTTTGATTGGTTTTAGGAGAACGGGCATTAATATAACACGAAAATAGCCTAATAGGTGAGACTTGAGAACTTTAATTTAAGTTTCATCCCTAATGAGACGAACCAAAAGCCTAATTTTCACAAAAAAAAAAGAAAAAGAAAGCACGGATCTACAAATTTAAGGAAAAAGTAATCTGAAACTATGTTCCTAATGAAAACTGTAAAGGCCAACACAGGCCCACTATGTACAAAATTAAGTCCGGGAGTTCGGCCCAAATATGTATGCCAACACAAGTTTCAAAATGCAATTTACTTTGTTTAGTTATTCAAGAGGGGTCGCTGTCAGATTGTCATCATTACAATGGCAGCAGAGCGCAGAAATGATAACCTCTGCGGCGCAGAGTTTTTTCGTGCGGAGCTTTTAATCTGGTTCGTTCGTTTCGGATCGGACGGATCAAATTAAAAATTCCGCAAATTTTGAGAATTTTTTTTTTTTGAATTTGGACAAGATCTGATCTGGTCCGTCCGATTCGAAACGAATTAATCCTTCACTTCTATTTATAAACAAGTTCCAGGAATAGTTAGTTCTCTTCTCGGTTCCCTTCTTCAGTCCCTCCCCGAAAGCGATAAAAACTCACCTATAAGCTATAAACAAACATCTCAGTGATCCTTCTTCGATCGAACTAATCCCATCTCCAGTTTTAAACCCTTCGCTTAAACTTTTCTTTCAATAGTGGCAATGGGCTCCGAAGGCGTTTGTAGCCTGATCACTCTACAAATTCAGTTGGCGTCTAATCGAATCAAATTCCCTTTTCAAACTGAGCTCGATCCGACGGTCGAGGAGCTCAAGATGTTATTGTCTGACCTGACCGGAATACCGCCCGATCGGCAACAATTGGTTTACAAGGGACATAACCTTAAAAATCCTCAAACACTCAGGAGCTATGGTTTGTTTCTCTTTTCATTTAATTGTTGATTTAATTTCTTGACTACATTGGGTAACCTCAAGATTTAATAATGAAGCAGGGTTCTTATGGTAACTTTTAAAATCTTGGTGTGGGGAATGGATGGCGAGTGTATGTAATGAATGTTTGATTTTCTAAGCGTAATATACCGTCCTTTAACTTTCTTTGATGGTATATTGGAGTATTAGGCCTTCAAAATCCCTTATTTTAGTTGGCAAGACAGCTTCTTGTTTTAATACCACTGAAAACCCACAAGCATTATGTGTTGCTTAGAATATCTCAACCATCAGATATTAATTTTGATTTTTGAGCTTAGCATTTGAGTGAGTTCAATACTGGACGTGAGTTGCCTGGGTGGTTCATATATGATCTTTGGATATTTATTATTGCACGGATGAACAGTAAGCTTGTGAGTAAAATTGAATATTGAGCAGTCACAGGATAGATTTGCAACTCTGCAAATATCTCCTTTTTTGGGAGTTTTGCAAACTGATCTCTTGAAATATGTAATTTTGCAAATTTTACTCTTAATTATTTTCTATCTGTACAGAACTGGAGCCAGATCAGACCATATACTTGATTCGCACTGGACTACCACCCAGCAAACCTGTTGTCTCTATGTCAAGAGACAGCACTGCAAAACCTGTTGTCTCTCTGTCAAGAAACAGCACTACAACATTCCCTGGAAAGACTAATGGACTGAATGCAACCAATGTTTCTCATAGTGAGCCCCTGCTAGATGTTGGAGCAATAATAAAGAGCATCCCCATATTTTTTGAAGCTTCCGAGCAGCCTGAGGTGGGTGAAATGCTAGAAAATCCGGTAATATTACGTTGTGTTTTGTTGTATCTGTTCAATTTCGAGACTAACAGAGGCAAGGCAAGTGGCGGAGCCGACTTAACGAAAAATATCAAAGCACAGACTGAGGGATCCCACAAACTCGAGTGCATGTATGATGGCCTGCATGGTAATTATCTTGGAAACAGAGGACAATAATTTGTAGCTTGACTTGGCATGTCAGCCAGTGAACCAGAGAGTTCAACTACCAACTTGTCAGACTTGACACTCAATACAGACCCACTTCGCAACACATTGGGTGGTTGTTTTTGTTAATTGATTACCAGATAACTACTTATTTTTTGTTCCTCTTTGGTTTCTATCCCAAAAAGCAACGTAGAAAATAGCAATAAATAAGAACGTAGGACCCAGTAAAAGATAAGAAATATGGCTCCCAGATGAAAACCCTTCCCATAATTAACTAACTTTATGGTATCCTCTTTACCTTTTACCAGCCAATGGAACCTGTTTGTCAGAAATAGAACAAGCATGTGGCAGTAACGAGTTAGTGGAACCATCCTTTAGGCATGATGCTCACGAAGAAGCCATTGATAATTTTGAGCAGATCCTCTTCTCTGATGCCACTTTTTTGAGACATTACAAGAAGGTTAGGCACATACTTTTAGAATATTTCCACCTCACACTTACAATTTGTATTGCACTGTATTTTGTTCTTTTATGTATCATGTGTCCATATATTGATTCTCCTTTTTTTCTCTAATTTTTCTGTTCAGCAAGGTGAATCAATTGATCGTGCTATTGTTACAATGCTTGGGTGGGATGATCCCAGTCGGTAAGCCATATGATACCCTTTTTGAAATTATTTTTCTTATTGTCAGAACATTGTATCTTTGATTTATCGGGCATAATTGTCGACAACTCTCATCTTTACATGAGCTGTTCTTTGAATATTTGATGGGTAGTCTATGATTAACCTTATGGCAGAATCTGATTAAACAAATTGGTGCTGTACCTTGTATTGTAATAATTCACAAGGAAATAACATTTCATTGTAAGATAATTGACTGACGACTCAGCCATGGCAACAATAACTCTTCTGAATTGAACAATATCCAGAAGTAATTATTATAATATTAAGTTAATGGGGGCTTGCGTCGAAAACATCCATCCAGATTTAAATTTAGAATGCATTGAAAGTGCCTTTCTTTTCCGTAAGTATCATATTTTAGCATATTTATAAATCTTTTCCTTTCTGATCCCTTAAATGGTTTGATGAGCTGGCATGTTAGTTCATACCCAACCTTTTTATCACTTCTGACATTCAAATAACTCTGTCTGTGGCTGCAGATATTCCTATTCTACACGAGACAGACTAGGTAACATATTTTGATAGTAATCTACTCCCCATTTGTTTTGATAACAATATTATCTTTTTCTTCCATTTTGTTCCCAGCTGAATAATGCATATGATTGCATTTATAATACAAAAATTTCACAAAATGAAATAGAGGAACTTGAACTCGCTGAAACTTCACTGGATGATGCATTTTTATGCTTTTGTAACAAAGGCCTCTCATTTAATACACGTCTTCTAAGCAATTGGACGTACTGTTAAAAAGTAAAAATGTTTACTCTTTTAACTTTAAGTATCTATAATTTCAACCTACTATGTCAAACTCTTACATGCTTTATAACAGGTAAACTGCTTGATCCACATTGGCCTCCTTACACAAATCTGAATTTTGTGCATCCAAATGACCTGGATTACAATTCGTCCTGTTCATCTAATGGTAATAAATCTACTGTTTTTATGTAAAAAATTACCTGTCTACTTGGTCCTATTAAAATGCTTTGTGCACTTCAAAATGATGAGATGATTCTTGTTGTTCAGCTAGTGGTAAATGCTCTACCATTTTCATGTAAAAATTTACCCACCTACTCAGTACAAGAACTGGAATTTAGGTTGGGGCTGGTGCATTTTAGCATGGTGTTCCCATGCCATCATAATTGCAAAGTTGAATTGGTAGAAGTAGTATACTGGTTTCTACGTGTCAAAATTGCTTTGAACAAGGATGTCAGTTGTTGTTTGTTACACGAACTGTGACAGGCCACTGCCATATGTTACATACATCACTAGAATGGGGTATCAGCTCAAATGGGGTTTATTACTAGAAACCCAAAAGGCAATCAATAGTCACAGTCAATTCAGATTTCAGTAGGCATATCAGCTCATGAATATTTGATAATCACCGCCAATAGAACCCAAAATTTTTATTTATTGCATTAAAAAGTTAAAAATAAACCAAATCACCCTGGTTCGGGAGGATTTCGACAAATACCCAAGCTGCATATTGGTTCTGTGGACCCAGTATTTGAGTCTGCAGAACCAATCTGCGGCCTCAACTTTTTTTTATAGAAAATTTATTTATAAAAAAAAAAAAAAATTGGTTTCTGTGCATGTCAGAGATAGAACAAAAACTTCTTTTTTTTTGACATGTTTCAGTGGCAGCACAAGCTACAGTAGTCTTACCTTCTCTGCAATTTTACTCTGACTTGCACAGAAACTAACTTTTTTGTTTTTTTATTAATATATTTTCTGTATAAAAAAAACAAAACAAAAGTTGGGGCCACAGATTGGTTCTACGGATTCCAGAACCAATTTGCGGCATGGGTAATTCTCGAATTCCGATCAAATTGGTGTTTTCTTTTTTATTATGCTATAAATAAAAATTCTGGCAGTATAACTTTTTGGTAGCTTCAGATTTTGAGACATGACAAATTACATTTGTTATTATAGTTGATGTTGTGCATATGCATAATTTAGATAGCAGCTATGGCTTTGCTCTGGAGGAAAAATCAGAGGAGCTGCTTGCCTTGCAGTTGGCAGAAATGGAGGAGATGGGGTTCATGAACTGTGAAGAAAATCTCAGAGCTTTGCTCAAGTCTGGGGCTGATGTGGAGCAGGCTGTCGAGAGGCTTCTAGAAAAAACATATCCAGAGGAGGGACAATGATTATGATGACAAACTTTTCTCGAGTTGCTTTAAACCTCATGAGTTACCTTTTTTTTTTTTTAATTCACCACCTCATGACTTCGTTTGCAAGAAAATAAAGAATTGTTTCATACTGATGAGTTCATTTTTTTTCACTGTTTTTGTCATGGTTCATGGTGTAGAATTTTGTCGAGTGTAAATATGAGCATGTGGATGAATGGCATCTGTGATACATAATTTCTATATTCTTTTCAGCTTGTTCAGTAGTAAATTATTTGATGGCACTGAATAGATACAAGATGCTTTTGATTAAGTAAACTTTGTCTAGATCTTTTTTTTTTCATTTCATTGCATAATAATTGATCTGTATAGACGGCTTTTTTGAGACAAATTTTATATCCATAAATTCTTTTAGTTACTTTATTAACATGCAGTTCAATTTAAGTTGCATTCACCTTGCTGATTTGCATTTACCTTTGACAGTGGAGGGTTAATGTTGAGGCACACTATATTAAAACTAATTTTATTACTCTTTTAAGATATTCTTACAACTCTACTACTTAATAATATACCTTTCAAGATTACACCTTTTATTACTTATATTATTTTACACCTCCAAACTACTACAACACTCTACTACTTATATGATTAAAAATTGCTTTCTTGCTTGGATGGTTAAAATGAGGAGCAAGACACCCTATTTATACTTACTTTATAAAAGCCAAAGAAACATCTAGATTTAAAATATTTTTGAGTTCTTCTAGATTTTCCTACATCTTATATTACAAAATATTTTATTTGATAATTTTTAGACAATTCTTGATATCTTCGTGAAAACTAATTTTGGGCCTTGGGTCCTTGGTACTGATACTTCAACAGTTAATTTTCATTTATTTCCTTCTTTTCCTTTTTTTCATATAAAACAGAATTATACAGAAGGAAATTGAGGGGGTCTGATATATTCCTAGACTCACTGGCCGTCTGATTCTTGGGTTTCTATCCCTGATTCAAGTCTGATTGAGGTGATACCTACTTAACAAGAGCACAATGCTGTTCACCGGTCATCTGATCGAATCATTTCTGGTCTTCAGCTGAAAAACTATACAAAAACTCTCTCTCTCTCACTCTGAATCTGTGTCTCTCTCTCATGTTGCATATGTATTTGGATATATGGGATATAAAAAAAATTGCAAGGACATTCCAAAGATCACCACTAATTTTTCCTGTTTGCTGTCTTTTTTTTTAAGGATAGGAAACATTGAAGACCTTAATTTTCTGCTCAGAAGAAAGATTGAGCAGACTTTCCTCAGAAAAAAAGAAATTAAGAGTTATATGTTCTTAAAAAAGAACTTTCATCATTGATTTCAGCAGCCAACTGGTATATATTCTCAATTTGCTGTCTTGCCTCAAGAGTTATATATTCTCAATTTGCTGTAAAAATGAGAATATATACCAGTTGTCTTTCATCAATGATCACCATTGGTTTGTTGTCTTGCCTCTTGGACAGTCAAAGGGCAAAGAGAGAACGAAACTGTGTATAAACTACATCATTAGAAAAAAAAAGAAAAAAATCTTAGTGTATAGTTTTCAATGAAATATAACATTTTTGAGGTTTCGAAAATAGGTCTAAGGGATATTTTGATTGCCAGGGTTCAGATCGCCTCCGTTTAATCATCAATGAATACGCGTCATGTTGCATGTATGTCAATCCTAAATATCCAACCAAACTCAATTTCTATCAGTCTACTATTGAAGAGAGATACATCTGACCAACTTCGCTTGTGTTAAATATTAATCATGTAGAATTGTAGATACACATTTTCATATTACATGATGCACGCCAATTGGTGACCAAGTCAGGTTTTGATCGAGTAACATTGTCCTGCCTTGACATCATTAGCAATTTCTTTCTAGTATATGTCAGTTCAAGTCAATTACGAGTGTGGGCCCGGTTCTCAGCCAAATCAGGTTTTTTTTTTTTTTTTTGGGGTCTTATCTCGCTCTTTTTCAAATGTTTAACGTTAATATTCTCGTTTTTAAAAGTATTTGACAACTGAATATTTACTTTATGAAGATACTAATAATTTAGTAATTTATACTGAATTTGTGTGTTCGAACTTCGAACAGTTAAAAGATGCAAACAAAAAAAATTCTAAGTACTAAATGCATGAAAACTTGAACTCGTGTATGTAGTCTGTACTTGCAAACAAAATTAATATTTTCCAATTTTTTGAGCACATGAATGTAAATAAAATTTTCGATGCACGCATTTAAAAACTAAATATGATCTTTGGAGACTTCAATAAATTTTGATGGCTATATGGCTCTTCCTAATTAATTCAATTCTTCTCCTCCATGCCAATGAAGCAGAGGTCCAGAATACAGTCTTCCTACCTCCTCAAGCTACCTCAACCTCAAGGGAACCTCCAACAGACCAACTGACAAACTCTGGAAATGGAGACGTTTACGTTTATTGTGAATAGCAAAATAAATAATGTGAATAATAAAGCACTCAGTGTATATAATAAACAAAACAAGCAAATTGAATAACAAAAGTATCTGATATTAAAATACTCAACATGAATAATTAATGTTTACTCAAAAAAACATGAACAATTAATGAATAGCATTCTTAGTATTATCAATTTTGAGTTCTTTATTATTCATGTTTATTACTTTGTTATTTATTTTGTGTTCTTTAGTAGTCACATTCAACTATTCGAGATTCATTAGAGCTCATTCAAAAGTTATTATTCAATTTGATTACTTTGTTTTATTATTTATGTTAATTTGTGTGCGCTTTATTGTTCACATTAGGTGTCTCCGTCCGAAGTTCCTTGGAGTTCCGTCAGAAATAATTATTATTTATTTTTATTGCATTGTTTAATTATTCACGTTGAATTTGTATTGTTCACGTTGTGTTTTATTTTTTAATTAAATATTTTAGAAATTTTGCTTAAAATCGTGAAAAGTTCAAGCTCGGTCGAAAATTTGTTAGAGCTCTGCCAATAGTATGTGGAAGCTGGCTAGAAAGTTATTTTTTTTAAGAAAAATTTATATAAGGTACTGTTCGAAAGTAAAAAGAAAATTATTATTGATGTGAGGAAAAAAAATTCATTATGATTTTTCTTTTTCGTGTAAAAAGTAACTTTTTATTCAAATTTTTTTATTCTTATTCCTATTTCTATTCTTAGTAGAGCTGTCGAACAGGGTCTAAAGAAATTGAATAATCAAATAAAACTATTAAATTACAGAGACGCATATTAATTTTCGAGAATAACATTAAAAGATTATAGAATGTACTGGGACCCTTTAATATAATTGAGAAAAATATATATCAAAGAAAAGAAAGCTATTAACCGAAAAAAAAAATTGGAGAAGAAGAAATGTAGAGATTATGAACCGACAAAAAAAAATTGACTACCGAATTGTGATATCAACAGTGCTATTAATAGTGAGATCAATATATCATCTCTCAATCTAAGAATAAATTGAAACTATTCTTTAGACAACGGGTGATATTTCTCAAGTCCGTCCTTTAAAATTACTTTAATTAATTAAAGCAGCTCAGCTGTCAAGATCGCTGACAATCAGAATCTGGTCTAAACATTTCCTCAATCTGGTGTAAAAGAAATACTCATTCTGCAATTCTGCAAATTAGATTCGAACAGGGAGGAGCACAAGCGGGTGAGTTTCCAATTAATCTGTGCAATCGAGAAGCTAAGGAAACAAATAACAGGTGCGCTCTAATTCATCCCTTCAATCATTTTACTTCATTTTCTAAGCTACTTTTTTTTTCCCCCTTTTTTCTCTTTTACTCGCTCTCTCCCAAGAGCGCATGAGACAAGAAATAACTTAGTTCAATATGCTTAATCAATTATCGGTATATTTAAACAAAGGTTTTTCTATTAAACTAAGCTCAGGAAGAGATCTAAGTCGAGATCCCAATCGCTGCCAATTAACCCCATATAGTGTTTGGTAAACGGGCCGGGCCGGGCGGTCCGGGCAAAACCCGGGCACGGGCACGGGTAGCCACGGTCACGGGCGTCACGGGCACACGGGCAAAACGGGCCGGGCATCACGGGTTTTTTTTTCAAAAATCCTGCCCTGCCCGTTTAATACCCGTGCCCGTCACGGGTTCGGGGGCAAGACGGTCCGGGTACGGGGGGCCGGGCAGTCCGGTCCGGTCCGGGTCCGGATCCGGTTTTTTTTCTCTGTTTTTTTTTTAAAAAAACAGAAATAAAAAACAGAAATAAAAAAACAGAAATAAAAAAAACAGAAATAAAAAACAGAAATAAGAAAAACAGAAATAAAAAACAGAAATAAAAAAAACAGAATTTAAAAAACAGAAATAAAAAACAGAAATAAGAAAAACAGAAAAAAAAACAGAAATAAAAAACAGAAATAAGAAAAACAGAAATAAAAAACAGAAATAAGAAAAACAGAAATAAGAAAAATAGAAATAAAAAACAGAAATAAAAAAAACAGAATTTAAAAAACAGAAATAAAAAACAGAAATAAGAAAAACAAAATTAAAAAAATAGAAATAAAAAAACAGTATTTAAAAAACAGAAATGGGGGGAATTTGGGTTTGAATTTTGAATTTTAGATCAAAAGTAAAAAAAAAATAAAAAAATCTGCCACGAGCTTACGGGCACGGGCACGGGCACGGGTGCACGGGTTCACGGGCACGGGCATCACGGGTACGGGTTACGGGTACGGGGGTCCGGGTTCTCACGGGTATTTTTCCAAAAAACGGGATCCGGCCCGTTTAATACCCGTGTCCGTGTACCCGTGTACCCGTGCATACCCGTGGCACGGGCACGGTCCGGTCCGGGCACGGGCACGGACGGACCGGTCCGGATTGAGCCCCCGGAGGCATTTACCAAACAGTAACCCCATATCAGAAAGAATTCATATCCTCAGAGATATCTCAAACTTTGCGTGACTTTATGGAAAATCCCAACCGTTTAACTACGTTCTGCACGAATCTCAAAGCTCACATAATAGGCACCGGACACGTCGGTCACGCAAAAGTTGAGATGTCCCAGAGGATACTCACTGATAGGAAGTAGGATTTTTTATCGTCGCTCTCTGGATCTTCTGTGGCGCAGAATCAATTTCCCGCGTTGTACTCTGTATGAGGTACAATATCTTCCTCCATTTTTAATTTTAGTATTTTAAAGAACTCTTTTGCGTACGCAACACTTGCGAAAGAAACAAAAGGACACAGAACTTGATCGGCCATTTTTATTAATATCCCAAAAAAAATAGATAATTTTAAAAATAACCTCGTTTTTTTTTTTTTTTATTAATGTCCTAACCGCTTGGAAGCGGAGCGGGCCAATATCAACACCAAACCGCCCACTATATGGGCGGTCCACTTTTTTTTTTTTTTTTTTTTTTTTAAGTTTTTTTTTTTTAAAAACAGAAATTTTTTTTTTTTATTGAAATATTAGAAATGTTGAATATATTTCTTTAGAAATAGATGTAATACAATATAATTTGATTTATTAGAAAGACTGCAACAAATAACCCGGATCAATATTTTTCAGGCCGGATTTTTCGCGGCTGTAAGAAAAATTAATATATCTCTTTATGTGTTATTGGACAAAAATAAAAATGCTTAGATTCTGAGTTATTGATCCCGGTTCAAAAGTCACTTCTATGTAATCTAGAAAATATTATAATTCTTCTAGGACATTTAATTTATAAAAAGTTGTATCTATTTTGAGAATTCTTTTTGAATAACAATTATTAAATAACTTAAAGTTTTTATTTTTTTTCAAAAATAGATACAACTTTTTATAAATTAAATGTCCTAGAAGGATTATAATATTTTCTAGATTACATAGAAGTGACTTTTGAACCGGGATCAATAACTCGGAATCTAAGCATTTTTATTTTTGTCCAATAACACATAAAGAGATATATTAATTTTTCTTACAGCCGCGAAAAATCCGGCCTGAAAAATATTGATCCGGGTTATTTGTTGCAGTCTTTCTAATAAATCAAATTATATTGTATTTCATCTATTTTTAAAGAAATATATTCAACATTTCTAATATTTCAATACAAAAAATACAAAAAATAAAAATTTATGTTTAAAAAAAAAATCAAAAAAAAAAGAACCGCCCTTGAATTGGGCGGTCTGGTTTTTTTTTTTTTTTAATTTTTTTTTTTTTTAAAAAAAATTTTCTTTTTTTTTTAAACAGAATTTTTTTTTATTTTTTTATTGAAATATTAGAAATGTTGAATATATTTCTTTAGAAATAGATAGAATACAATATAATTTGATTTATTAGAAAGACTGCAACAAATAACTCGGATCAATATTTTTCAGGCCGGATTTTTCGCGGCTGTAAGAAAAATTAATATATCTCTTTATGTGTTATTGGACAAAAATAAAAATGCTTAGATTCCGAGTTATTGATCCCGGTTCAAAAGTCACTTCTATGTAATCTAGAAAATATTATAATCCTTCTAGGACATTTAATTTATAAAAAGTTGTATCTATTTTTGAAAAAAAAATAAAAACTTTAAGTTATTTAATAATTGTTATTCAAAAAGAATTCTCAAAATAGATACAACTTTTTATAAATTAAATGTCCTAGAAGAATTATAATATTTTCTAGATTACATAGAAGTGACTTTTGAACCGGGATCAATAACTCAGAATCTAAGCATTTTTATTTTTGTCCAATAACACATAAAGAGATATATTAATTTTTCTTACAGCCGCGAAAAATCCGGCCTGAAAAATATTGATCCGGGTTATTTGTTGCAGTCTTTCTAATAAATCAAATTATATTGTATTACATCTATTTCTAAAGAAATATATTCAAAATTTCTAATATTTCAATAAAAAAAAAAAAAAATTCTGTTTTTAAAAAAAAAAAAACTTAAAAAAAAAAAAAAAAAAAAAAAAAAAAAAAAAAAAACAGTGGACCGCCCATATAGTGGGCGGTTTGGTGTTGATATTGGCCCGCTCCGCTTCCAAGCGGTTAGGGCATTAATAAAAAAAAAAAAAAGCAAGGTTATTTTTAAAATTATCTATTTTTTTGGGGATATTAATAAAAATGGCCGGAACTTGATGGTTTTTTTTTTTTTTTTTTTTTTTTTGGTAAGTAGCAATTACATGAAAAAAGTTTGAATATATCTGAGCTTTGTACGAAACCAATAGTGAGTCTATGGTACTATGCATATTATGATTTGGCACCGTATTATGGTTCTATATTCGAGTTTTCAAATCCTAACGGTTGATCTGAACTGTTCATCTTGTTCTCCATATTAATATGTGTTTGGAGATCAAATTTTATATTTTTTGAAATTTTTTTACTATTTTTTTAGATTTATTGAAAATCACTGTTTTTGGATGGTCCAGAATTTTCAGATCAAGTGATTTTCTAAGTATTTAAAAAAATAATAAACAAATTTTAAAAAATGTAAAATTTGGTCTCCAAATACATATTAATATGGAGAACAAGATGAACGGTTCGGATCAATTGTTAGGATTAGAAAACTCAAATATAGAGTCGTAGCACGGTAACAACCCGTGATATGCATATTACCATAGACTCACTCCGAAACCAATATATTTAAAAAATGCACTAAACTTATTAGGCTTTGTGATAAACAATAGAAACGTGCACTCGTCACTTGTAGGGGTGTTCAAACAGTTCGGTTTGTTTAATTTTCAATTGACTTGAAAATTTTTAGTTTAAATGGATTGGTTTTCATTTTAAATGGATCGGTTCGGATAAATTTTTAAATTATTTTGGTTTAATTGGTTTAGAATTTTTAAAACTTATTACACTGAATTGACTGAATTATAATGGTTTAAGTATGGTTTATATTTTATTTGGTTCAATCATTGCTTTCTTTCTTCATTTTGGATTTGGATATTTTGTATAAAATTGAATAATGTGTAATGTTATCTTGATTTTTTATGAATGAAATTACTAATGTATTGAGTTTTCACTTCTTGAAATTTAATCTCTTATTTAGTTCAACTGAAAAATCAAAATTTAATTTGCTTTAACAATTCAATTCTTATTCAGTTTGTCATTTTAATTCGGTTAGTTCAGTTAGATTTAAAAAATAAATTATTTTACCTATTTTATTTTGGTTTCAACCAGACCAACCGTTTGAACATCCATAATCACTAGTAGTAAGAATGAAGATAAAATCTATATATTGATGTGATGTGAACATTATTGTAACTAGTATTATATTATTGCTACAAGTAGAAATGGAGTTTTTTTGAAGCTCATTAAGTCTTTTGATGAGGTTAATTTTAAAATTTATTGGAATGATTTTAAACAATAAATTTAAATCGTTGAAACTTATATACTTGATGAATGATATATTTACATTCACAATTTATTAATTTTCCACTAAATTTATAAAACCAAGCAGCGAAAAAAGAAGTTTATAAATTAATTTTGATGTGTTCATTTTTTATTATTTTTTTTACCTCTTGACTTTATACTAAATTAATTCGAAAATTTACAAATTTGATATGTAAACACGTCATTTGTGAAGTTGATCGATTTTCAACGGTTTTAATTCATCATTTGAAATCAATCCGATAGATTTTAGGAAAAATTTCTAGTGTACCCATCTAAACTTCTAAAATAGCCAATATCCCCATGAAAATATCATAATATCCTATATCCCCATTAAAATTTTAAAAAGTTTCTTCCATCCCCTTTTATTCATTTAACCTTTTATTTAATTTTTTGTAAAATTGAATGGACAAATATACCCTCATCTCTCCCAAATGACATGTGCCATTTTAATAATCTCAAAGTTTTGATTCTACTGACAAATATAACCTCATGAGCCGATCCTCCAATTCGGCACCCAAGTCAAATTCAAATACCCAAAGCGATGTGCTCCGTAAAGGAGATTGATTCAATTAAACAAAATACCTGCTCAAATCAAGAAAAACCTGTATCACCTAGTACATATATACTATTTGAATATCCTATCCCCTTTGGGCCCTTTCTTCTTTTTTTTTGCAAAAAATTAAATGTTTCAATTTCACCTAGGACTTCCGGTGGTCTTCAGTCTTAGAACTTCGAACTTTGAGGCTATTAAAATGACACATGTCATTTGGGAGAGACAAGGGTATATTTGTCCATTCAATTTAAAAAAAATAAAAATAAAATGTTAAATGAATAAAAGGAGATAGAAGAAACTTTTTGAATTTTTTATGGGGATATAGGATATTATGATGTTTTTATGGGGATATTGGCTATTTTAGAAGTTTAGATGGGTACACTAGAAATTTTCTATAGATTTTAAATTAAGCTTACAAAAAACTTGGTGGGACTATTCGGCAACAAAGAATTAAGCTTCCTTAAGGCTTAATCTGCTTCCTTTAGTTTCCTTAGCCTCTTACTCCTATTGAACACCAGCTCCTTATCACGGATTACTATAACCTCCTTTAGCGTTTTTTGACCGGATTGTAATTCTCTATCTGAACCTTAAGGCACATCTACTCATTGTTTTAGTTTCCTTAGCTTTCATCCATAAATTAGGACAACTGGACATCAGTTCCTTAGCGTTCCTTAAGCTCTTAATCTATTATTGTCGAACAGCACAGCTGAATTCAAGAACACACTAGTAATAATATTATATGTCTCAATATTTTGAATTTTTATTGTTACTTTTACATAAGAGTCACATTAACCATGATATCTATTTCCTTTTAGATTTCTTTTTTAAAAATTAAACTTCTATCTCTTAACTAATTGTACTATAACTATGTTAAGTTTTGATTTTTCGTAAGATATGTCAAAATGGATTTCAAACTATTCCCCTCATTAACACAACACAAGTAAATTAAAATAGAGAAATTGAACCCAAATGTACACAATGAACAATTAAGTTGGGCTCAATAAGGTCATAATATTTCCCGATGGGAATCTGGAAATTAAATCTCGAGGGTTGGTATTTTAATTTACGAGGCTGTGTCCAGCGTGAGCATAGTGACAACTTAATAGTTCAGAAAAGATTCGGCAGAGTTAAAAACTCGTGATTTGGATATAATTCGGGTATAATTCGGAAATAATTCAAAAATAATTTGTTTTTGTAAACACCAAATCAGTATAATTCGCGTATAATTCGGAAATAATTCGTTTTTGTACACACCAAATAATATACTAAAATATTAAAGTTGTAAAAAAAAATTTAAGATTGTTTGGTTCATTTTGGGCCTGAGCAGGATAGATCCGAATTATTACTATAAATAATTCGTTTTGGACCTAAGCAAAACACCATTAAATTCTAATGGCAAAGAATTGGGCCTAAAGAAAGAAAAAGACCTGATGCCTACAAGCAAAACAAAAGAGGTGCTAACAAAAGGCGCTGACAAGCAAACCATTATATCCGATTTTTTACTCTTGCCTAGTCCCACAATCAAAACAAAAGGCGCTGACAGCTCTTGAGTTCTTTATATAAGAGAGTTAAGGGGCAGAAGAGATCTGCACTCTTGGATAGAGTGAGTCATCATGCATATTGACTCGTGGCCTAATTGGGCACTGGGCATTTGTCCAAAAAAAATAATTATTTAAATATTGCGAATATTTCATTAAAAACGCGAATAATTCGTAAAATTCGCGTTTTATTCATAAAATACGTGTTTTATTTGGTTGAAGGTTTGGTCAACTAAATAGTTCGCTGTTCAGTACGGAAACCTCATAAAGATGTTTTATTTGAGAATTAAATGCGAATAAAACGCGTACTTTGTTACTATGAGCGTGAGTAGATGTATCATATATATATGTGCATACGGATTTTGTAATAGAAAAAAAAATGCAGTAAACATTGTTCTGCATAAAGAAAATTATCCTCTATTCATAGGCGGGATGTATAAAAACTAAGAAAGTGACAACATAAGGTGCCTCGAAGAAAAATAAAATAAAATAAAAAGACTATAAAAAGGCAAAACAAGAGAGCTTAAATTATCGTCTCCAGCACCTACGGGTTTTCCATAAAAAAAAAATTAACATCTGCAGCGCAGTGCCAACTGCCATGTCTTAAAATGAGTTTGGGCCCTTGGATTTATAGAAAAGATTTTCATAGCTGCTCAGCGCACATCTCAATGAAACGGAGCTGCAATGTGACCGTCAGATCTGCGCATGCTATGATGCTAAGATCTCAAATCCAGCAAAGAGACGAAGTACTCTACTTGTCTTTTCTTGTCTGTTTTTTTCCTATTCTTATTAAAAGGTTATTACTATTAAACGCTTTCGACAGACGTGACGAGACAGAAACCTTAATTACTTGGAATAGTTTTCCTAGAAAGGAGGGATCGATAGCATTAGCAGGTGAAAACAGAAAAGGAGCCACTTTGTTTTGTCTTCTTTCACTTCTTTCTCGTATCTCCCGTTATGTGGGACCCACTGGGAAACATGCAAAATAGCCCTCGTACATTTAGTTAGGCCTTTGGGCCGGGACATCTTTTTAAAGGCCCAATACTTAACAAATCAAATCTTCTGTCTTCTTTAAACGTGGATGCAGTTGCTGTGACACGTGTCCCAATTTTTGCATCAAATCAGAAGCCAAGCTTGCATCAAGACTCTCCTAGATCTTCTCACTTTTTACCAGTTTCCATTTTTCTTTGGCTTAGCTTTCAAGCCATGCATGCTTTGTTTCCAAAACAAGGGATATAGTCTTTGGTTGTATGCCACTGTTGAAGGCGCTAGACAGAGCCAATTGAATCATGGCTAGTAAGCGCATGCTTAAGTGGTAAGTGCACTCAATGTTTGATACTTTGATATCACCTCTCTCTCTATATATATCTGATATTTGATAACAAGTTAAATGCAAGTCTAATTTGCTTTTGTGATCAATATATCTATAGCTGCAAAGGTGTGTTGTCTTGTTGCTCAGGACCTCTGCCTGAAATGGCTCCTACTGGTGTCAGAATTGAAGTATTGGATCGATATGTAGGTGCAACTTTTCTTTGGTTATAATTTTTTTTTTTTAAGTTTTGTATCCTTTTTGTTGCAATTGATGCTTGTTGATGTACATCGATAATAAAATTTAAAAATATGTCAGGTTGTAATCGATAATGGGATAATTCAGCTCACACTTTCAAAGCCTGATGGGGTTGTAACAGGGATTCAGTACAATGGTGTGGATAATCTGATGGAGATACTTAACAAAGAAGATAATAGAGGGTACAATATCTCATATTATTTCCCTAATGGCAAAACCAATAATTGAACTATGGACCTAGGGACTAAAATTAGTAACTGAGCACGAATTTTAAAGCCTATCATGCAGCTGTAATTATTAACTTCCTTATTGGAGTAATGTACGTAAGCGTTGTTTTGTGTGTAGGTATTGGGACATTGTATGGAATGAACCAGGAAAATCTGGTATATTCGATGTGTAAGTGCACTAATTTAAATTCTATTTGCACATTTTTTTCTCCTTCATACGAAGGTGTGAAACATGCTAATTGCGTACAACTTTTACAGTATAAAAGGAACAAATTTCAGCATAGTTACACAAGACGATGATCAAGTGGAAGTGTCATTCACAAGGACATGGGACCCATCTCTTCAAGGCAAACTTGTTCCTTTGAACATTGATAAAAGGTACATCAATTTGGTTATTTATTTAATCTCAATTTTACATGCATGATTTCTTGGGTTATAATCTATTGATGCATGTTGTTAATTAACTATTTAAAACTTCAAGGTTTATAGTTCTCAGAGGCAGCTCAGGTTTCTACACTTACGCAATTTATGAACATTTGGAAGGATGGCCAGACTTCAGTATAGGCGAGACTAGAGTTGCTTTCAAGCTTAGAAAAGACAAGTAGGAACAAATTAATTTCCATCCTTCCCATATTTTTAGATCGGAACTTAGAAGATGATCACCGATATTTGTCTTATGCTGTAATACTAGCAAATTTTTTAAAATAATTATATTTTAATTGTAGATTTCAGTACATGGCTATGGCTGACAATAGGCAAAGAGTGATGCCACTGCCAGATGACAGATTACCTGGAAGATGCCAACAGTTAGGATACCCTGAGGCTGTTCTTCTAACGAACCCTGTTAATCCAAATCTCAGAGGAGAGGTAATGCGATTCATGTTATTTAATTGGTCAAGTTTGTGCAATTACAATTAATTTAGGTTTTTGTTTTCCCTATATCTAAATAATTTAGAATGGTTATGCAAGGTGGATGACAAGTACCAGTACTCATGTGATAACAAGGACAACAAGGTGCATGGATGGATAAGTTTCGATCCTCCAATTGGCTTTTGGCAGATCACACCTAGTGACGAGTTCCGCACTGGTGGGCCCCCTAAGCAGAATTTGACCTCCCATGTGGGTCCTACCACTCTAGCAGTAAGTCCTTTATGTGGAAATTACCCGGTTAAATATTTGATTGGAAACTCAACTTGAAAAAGAATACTTAAATGGGAAACTACATTTAGAAAGCACAACTAGGATATCTTACACCAAAATAAATAAAAATTACATCTCAGTAACATAAAGGAGAGACACCTTTGACTGAAGTTCTACTTTCTGATTTTTGCATTAATTTGATCAAAGTGTAGATGTTCATGAGTGCGCATTATGCTGGAGATGATCTTTCACCGAAGTTCACAAATGGTGAATACTGGAAGAAAGTATTCGGTCCTGTATTTATGTACTGTAATTCATCTTATGATGGATCCGACCCCACTCTCCTCTGGGAAGATGCCAAAGTTCAGGTTGTAGTTCTATTTATATTTTATATGACTTTTACAATATGAAAATGCTCTTATTTTTTAGTAACTTGGTATGAAATTTCCTAATGCATGAATTGAAAATAGACATCTCCTTTTTTTCAAAATGAATTCAGATGCTAATCGAAGTGGAGAGCTGGCCATATTGTTTTCCAGCTTCTGATGATTTTGACAAATCTTGGCAGAGAGGTTCTATTAGTGGCTGCCTACTTGTTCGAGATAGGTAATCATCTAATTTCTTATGAGCCTTTTTTTATTTTATTTTTTTCCATCTTCATTTGGAAAGCTAGGTAGACTTTACTTGTCGAAATTTTTATTAATAGGAAAATAAGTAAATAAATATCAACAATGGAGAAGGAAATGGTGTAAATTTGATATCTAGAAAAAACATGATAGTTTACAAACAATCATGACCAGCTTAGCCAAATCTAATTAATCTCTAACTAAACCATGGGAAAAAAAAATTTAGACTTCATAGTCCATCACGGCCAGAGAATACATGGACTTCATAGTCCATCACGGCCAAAGATCTCTAACCGTAATGGACTATGAAGTCTAGAATTTTTTTTCCATTGTTTAGTTAGAGAGTAGTTATAGATTTTGCTAAGCATGCCATGATTGTTTATAATGTCCTCATAGTCCATAAAAATTTCCTATATGTTAAACTATCACATTTTTCCTAGATGTCAGAATTCTGCTATTTTTTTCTCCACTGTCGATATTTATTTATTTATTTTTCTATTAATAAAAATTTCGGCTATATTTGAGCATGTAAATTGCTTTTCTGTTCCTGTCTCATCTGACATTGTTTTATATTAATTAGGTATGCTAGTGACATTGATATACCAGCTAGTCAAGCTTATGTTGGTCTAGCCTTACCAGGTGAAGCTGGATCATGGCAAAGAGAATGCAAGGTAAGAATACTTTAGAAGCTCCATTACATCCTGTTTATATATTTTGTATTACAGTACAGTACAGTACTGAATATCATTGTTCTTTTATAGGGATACCAATTTTGGACCCGAGCTGATGAATTTGGTAACTTCTACATAAGCAATGTACAAGCCGGCAATTATAATCTTTACGCATGGGTACCTGGTTTTATAGGGGATTACAAGCTTGAAGCAACAGTAACCATCTCATCTGGTTCGTCTCTTATTAAGAATTTAAATGCTCATACACTTCAGGAGTTGTTTGTGCACTTTCCTTGCTAATGTAGTTTTTTTTAGTGTTAAAAATTATTTTTCTTGAGTTTTGATTCAACTTCAAAGTTATAATTTAAATTTGTATGACTCAAGCATATGATGTTTGTTATAATCTGATGAAGGTGAAGATATTAATCTCAGTGAGCTTGTATATGAACCACCAAGAGACGGTCCCACTTTGTGGGAGATAGGCATCCCGGACCGCTCAGCTTCTGAGTTTTACATTCCTGACCCTAACCCTAATTTTGTCAACCGGCTTTTCATCAATCATCCCGACAAGTAACTTTTGTTTTGCATTGACTTGTAATTTGCTTTAATATAAATTATTAAGGTGTAATACTCAATTTTTGTTCGCATTTGTTCAGATTTAGGCAGTATGGTCTATGGGAGAGATATGCTGAGATTTATCCAGACACCGATCTTATTTACACAGTTGGTGAAAGTGATTATACTAGAGATTGGTTTTTTGCTCATGTTACCAGGTGATACTTAAAAGAAGTTCAAAGTATTACAGTATGTATATCTGATGAAACTCAAATAGCAATATCATGTATTTTGATTTTTATGATCTACAGAAAGAGTAATGATAACTCCTTTAAAGCAGCCACATGGCAAATTAAGTTTCAACTCGAAACTGTTCATCAAAATGCCACCTACAAACTCAGAGTAGCACTTGCATCAGCCACACTTTCTGAATTACAGGTATGATTTGTCAAAATTAAACTTCTTTTAGGGATTTCTATTGAAATTAGAACTGGACTTTATTAAGGATTGAGAAACTTGAATGTCTTAATTAGAAGAAAAATCAAACGTGGTGGCTGCTTTTTGATTTTTTCTACAGCCCCAAAGAAATTTATATCCTAGCTTTGGAACATTTACAACAAAGACCCTAAAAGTATCATATTGTGATATAGCTAGCCCCTTTTTCATAACAAAGAAACTATATATACTTCTGTACTAATACAATAAACTACAATCTCTCTAACATTTATGAAAAAGAATCATGATTATAGGAAATCATGACAAAATGAAAATATAATAAATATATTCTTCTTTTCATTTGTAATTTAGGTCCGGTTCAACGACGCAACAACAAATCGGCCTCATTTCACTACGGGTCTAATCGGTCGAGACAATTCTATTGCAAGACATGGAATCCATGGTCTATACTGGCTATACAATATTGACGTGCAAAGTGGTTGGCTTGTGCAAGGAGAGAACATAATATTTCTGACACAAAATAGAACCCAAAGCCCTTTTCAAGGCATTATGTATGATTATATTCGCATGGAGGGGCCGCCTACATCAGCTTAGCATCAGTAAAGCAGAGATTTGTTTATTTACACATGGATACCGCACCGGTGCCACGAACTCCAGCTGTATGATTTATTTCCCCAAGATTATTAACAGATTTATTAGATGTACAACGAAATATGTGAAAATTTTAATTAAGAAGCTGTAAGGAATCATATTCTCCTGACTTGGTATATTCAATTATAGATCCAGGAGTGCTATTAGAGTACAGCATACGACTTTAGAGAACTTTAATTTGTTGGTATTCTTAATTTAGCATTGAATGATGCAAGCTCTGGTACGGCCGGGGTTAGAATATTAATTCACCAAGCTACTGGAAAATTCAAACAGAAAATTGTATATGATTTCTTGCTTTTTGAAAATGCATTAATTCCAGCTTTTTAAATTACAAGTTGATCCAAAGTTGGTGGTGACTAAGCCCAGTATGAACTGGTATAGGTAATAGGCAACATGTGGGGAAGCTTTCCAGCTAGCGGTTTTAATTTTAAATACTTAATTTTGTCAGTCTCGTAGAGTAGACGCAAAAAACAACTTAATGTATTTACTTAATTATAAAATCAGAAGTGGATTATTATGAAACTCCATTAAGGAACCAGACATCTCTTAAAGTAATAAGAGGTGGAGGTAGCACTTGCAATTTGTGGAACTAATTAAAGTGTTCTTTGATAAAGTTGAATGATTTTTGGAGAAAAGAATCTGTATTAATTATTTGTTCCGTTTTCTAACAACTATTAGTTGTCTTGAGGAAGGTCTCAAATATTATTTTTCTTTCATGAGATTGACAAGTATTGCGTAAGCACTGTAAAAGGTCTCAAATATTATTCTTTTACGGCGAAAATGAATTAAATTTGATATCTATATTATTAATTTGTAAATTTTACAAAGAATATACAACTTAACTTGAATAATTTGCAAACTTTTGAGAATATTTTTGTTTGCTTGTTTAAAAGATCAACATTAATTTTGTACATGATTTGTAAAATAGAAAATGAACCATTATCGATTTGTATTGTAACGAAAATTATGAATTATGTTTAATATGATTAGATTCAAATTTCTAATTTGTTACTACTCTTTTCTACTTTCTAGCATATAAAAAGAACAAGGAACGGAACAAAAAAAAAAAATTCTCCTTTTTCTCCTTTAGAATTTTCATGCCATTTTAATTCGATAGACCAATTTTTTTGTATGACGTATAAAAGTATTGTTTACTTAATATAATAATTTTAATGATAACAATTAAGTTAGCTCATATATCTAACTACAATTTATTTTTAATCAAAAAATAATTTAACTTAGACTATGTATGGGCTAGGGTAGGGAGCAACTTTATAAGTTAAACTGTTTTTCTAATAGAAACTAATATTTTTATTAACACCATTATTTTTTTTATTAGCATAATATCTTAAAAAACTATGAACAATTTTAGCCTCTTTAAATGTCTTTCTAGTTGTCATATATTTTCATAATGTAATTAATTAATGTTGTGATGATTTATTAAATATTATTTTCATAATTGTTAGATGCTATTTCTTCTCTTTCTTATGATTTTGGATTAAATAGGTATCTCTTCTAAAGAACATATAATAATCCAAAAGTTCATGGAAATAGCAAAGCATAATTTTCAAGAGAATACATCATTAAGGAGAAAAAAAAATGAATGAGTTATCATCAACTTGAGGGATTTTTTCAAAATGAAATTAAGAAAGTTTCTATTATATTTTATTATTTAAGTTTAGTGCGGACAATTTATTAATTTTAGCATGATTGATGTATATATTTTTTTTGTAGTGTTAGGGGGTATTGTTATTTTTAAATTGTAATCACAAGTCTATTGTCAAGAGTATTATGATATAATTTGTATTTCGTATTACTTCTTCTAATCAGTTTTAATTAGAAGTAATCATGTCATTTTCTTTAGTTTACTTTGTGAAAATAACGATAAAATTTGTCAAAACATTTTTTAAGTAGATTATCAATAAAAGTTAATTTGTGGAGCTGAATGGATAAATCAACATACCAAGTTGATAGATTTTCAATAATCTCTTTAATTTTCGTAATATCTTTAGAATTCTTGGATATGACGAGATACAAATAACAAATGAGACATAATATTGATTTATTTTGTATTAACTTTTAATGAAAGAAAATCATATAATTAATAATGTATGAAAGAGAAGCACCTTTAAACATAATAATTATTGTAAATATAATTATTAATGAAAGAAATTCTATAATAATTTTATGGAAGAGAAGCAGTTTTAAAAGAAAATAAATGAAGAATAAAAATGACTATATATGTTAAAATATTTAGATAAGTTACATTAATAAACAAATAAAAAAGGTTAACAGTTTTAATATCATGACCCAATTTAATTCTAGTTAAAATGCAGTATTGTATAAAAGCAGATTGTACTTGTATTAAAATATTTGTGAATAGTTGACATTCTCAATATATATATGTAGTTAAATATCTACAGGTATTCGTGATATCTAAAAATAAATAAAGTGTTTATCTACATTAATTTGAATAGAATATATGTGACAAAATTAATAGTAAGAGCTGAGTACATGCTTTGTTGGCGACACTGCGACAATCTCTTTAGATAGAGATCATAAATATATAATAATTAATGAACAATAATTTTCAATTTAATATTTATATTCTAAAATAAGTAAATTTCTTAAGTAAAAGATTTAGATACTTATCTCATATTGAAGTTATATTATAATTTTATTATTGTATACAACAACAATCACAGTGGGTCCGTGAAAGATCGAACACATTATTCATAACTAATTATTCAATGTGAGGTTCATATTTATGTATGATATATAAATCAATTCTTTCTGAGATCTTTTGTATTAATTCATACATCAAACAAATTGAAAATCTCATACCTTTCATTTAATTTGGAAAAGCATCACCCAACCGTTCAAGTGACTATAGAATGAATCCAGGTCCATCTATCGATCTAAGCAGAGCGGTGCTATAACCAAAAATAACGATAACCAATGAATTAAAAGGGACCACTTTTCCTTTTCATGAAATAGGCAACCATGTGCCCTTGTTAGGTATTGGCATAATGGCATGGAGATTGGAGAGTACAATTAACATTTTACACGCATGGTTACTACTTGCAATGCTTAATGCTTTGCATCTTGTGCCTCCATGATTTGTACCAGACAAAGTTTCCTGTTTGAGCCCATATTTTGATTCCTTTGTTTGTAGTGTACCAAAATTGTTGGAGACATTTAACACAAACAGAGTTGGTGTTAATTAATTGAGTCATGGTCTTGGGGAACAAAATTCCAAAAGATGCTCTGGTCCACTTCTATTGGTGCAATTCATGACGGAATCATACACGGAATCATATTTTTCATTTTCTTGACATAGATACAGGGCAGGCGCTGAGCTGATTCTCTTAATTATATTTAATAGTGACACATGACAAGGCAACCAAACGAACAATATTAATTAATTTTTCATTTTCTTTTAGCAGAGAGAGAGAGAAAGAGAGAGAGATGTCACCATGAAAGTGATGTCTTGGAGGCAGTTCGTGTCTCCAATTTTCATATTCTTAATTAACAATGAGATATCTAAAGTCAATAATAATAAAAATTGTATGCAATTGTCAGCTGTATCGTTTATTTAACATGCATTGGAAGTTTTTGAACCGTTCAGTTTTATTTATGTCATAATTAAGAGATAGGTATAGTATCATTTTATGTGGATGAAACAAATGAAGCATTATTTACAACATTTTACAAGTTATTTAAATCAGATTCAACTGTTTATCTTGTTATTTAAATGTGTAAAAAATTTCATATGAAAAATTTAATAAATAGACCTGAAATAGAGATTAAAAAAAAACCGAAGCATTGAAATATTTTGGAAATATTTCTCCTTTTTTGTGTGAAAATGACAGGTAGGTTCATCGTCATCAAACTATATATATATAAAAAAAAAATGATAAAAGTCTCAGTACAACTTCCGTACAAGTAACTCTATAATAAACTCAAATTTCAGAATATGAGCTAATATTTAATTAGTCTAAATCTCTTAATGGTGCTCCATTAAATAGGAAAAGGAGAAATAAAATCAGCACCATCCCATCAATGAACTCCTTGTTTTTTTTTTTTAAAAGAACATGTCACCCTCTTGCCAGTACAGCCTCGGAAAAAGTCTACTTTAAAACACTTCTCTCAAAAAAAAAACTTTAAAACACAGATCAAAGACATCAAACAAGCTTTTGTTGTTATTATTATTATTCTAAAAAAGAAAATATTTTCTTCATGTAAAATCTCCAACTTTGTCACCTTCATAGTTCATTCATGTACAGAAACAGGTCAATGATTATTTGGTGCATCTTTCCATTTTTTTTAAAAAAAAAAAATCCAATTGCAAGCTAATTTTATTAATCAGTGATGTGACATTAATGGTTAATTTGTATTAATGAGCAATTTTAAATTCTGAACAATTAATAGCTAGCAAAGATCAAGCAGAACCTGAGTGGTGGTGGCTTCTAATTAATGCTTGCTTGTGGATTCAGTTCTTGAGTCTTTATGCGTTGGAAACTTACCAAATCTCATTTAATGTATATAAAAGATCCTTAAAAATTGAATGAAGATCCAAAATATTTTATATAAATATTTTATGTTGGATGTGCACAGAGGTGCTAGAAGAATGAAATAAAGAGGGCTAAGAGTAAACATAAAGTAGTGATAAGAATAGCCTTAAAATTTTATTAACAAATAACTAATCAATTATACAACAATACTTAATATAAATGATAATTGATATATCTTCAATTTAATAAAGTTCAACAAAAACTATATTGAGGACTAGCCTTTGCTTTAGAAGAAAAGGCAATGTTATTTGTATAGAAGGTCGCAGGTTCGAAATTCATATGAAGGAATTTTTTGTAGATATTAAATAGTTAAGTGGCTCGATCTCCAATCTTCACTCAAAAAACAAAAACTACATTAAAAAAAATGAATTATATTAGCTAATTTTGTCAATAAAAATTGAAGGAAAAGAAATTTGCATTGGTATCAATTTGAATGTAGCTTTTGCTAACTTTAAGGAAAAAAATTAATTTAGTTTTATATACTCTGGAACTTTTTTTAAAGATAAAGTAAATCCAACATATTTTAGTGGTTATTTTTTTAGAATTAAACATACATCTCTATAGAGAGACGGGCTCGTACCACTACATTGATAACTAATTTATTTGGGTAGATTAAACGCATTTAAAGAAAGAAAACTATTACTGTTCAACAGTCCGAATTTTTTGAAATCAATGGAATTTCTAAATAATAGTAGAAAAAATAAAATTAGAAAATTAATAAAGCAATATATACATTCGTACAGTATTTCATTATATATGTAGGTTATACTTGAATTATTAATTAGATCAGCCATTCAAAGTTCATGAATAAAGATTTAGAATCAATGCACTAGCTAATTGATCATTGCTTCATCACAAACCACAAAGTATGATTTATAAATTAATAACAGAGTAGTAAGCTAGGAATCCACTTGCACTTTCATTTAATGAAAGATGGATCCAATATACTTTATGTCCGTACCTTTTCCCAGCAACATCAGCAATTCAGAATCACTATCATATATATATATATATATATAGGAGAAATCAAATGACACCATTTTTTGGTGACATGAAATGACACCGTCCATTTTCAAAGTCCAAACAGTCGATCCAAACCGTTCAACTTGATGGATATGTTAAAATGTGCTTACAGATCAAATTTTACATTTTTCTGAATTTTTTTTTGGTTTATTTAGAGGGGTTCAAAAATTCAACGGTTTGAATATAGCGATTTTGTTAAATACTTAATAAATAGTAAACAAATTCAGAAAAATGTAAAATTTTATTTCCAAGTTACTCTTAATATATTCATCATATTGAACGGTTTGGATCGACTATTTGGATTTTGAAATTTCAAAAATGGACATTGTCACACCATGTCACCAAAATAGTGGTGTAATCCGATCCCTCCTCATATATATATATATATATATATATATATATATATATATATATATATATATATATTTATAGTGATTAGAAGTAGCTTTATTTTATTCACTATGAAGTACATATCAATACTTGTTAGGGTTGTAGTGATCAGTAGGCCATGCTACATTGTATTTTATTATGTTTCACCTCATCTTCATAATTCTAAAGAATGTGGAAAAAAAATGACTAATGTCACGTATAATTCCACGGAGATAATTATCTCCGAATTCCGAGATTACTTATATTACTATCGGTATTTTGAACACCCACACTGTTTTAAAATTATATCTGCAGTTTTAAAACGGATTCTTGTTTGATTTGAATGAATTGAAGTCTAAAAATCCTATTCTACATGCATATTTTTCCATATGCTAGGGAAATATGTCAGTCAATACTGGAAATGGTTTTAAGATAGATATTTTATTTCCATCCAAAATTTGGAGGCTAATTAGCTCGTTTCTTGATCTTATTTTCACATTCTAATTGTTTGGATTATCATCATTTATTTAAGTCTATTTAAGTCTCAAATTTTTTTTTTTTGAAAAAGTGAAATTCCACCTATTTTATTATGAAACAATATAGTTCATACAAAAATTCAATTATTCTGAATTAGTGGAACATCAATCAACTAATATCAGTAACCACAAAACATAGTATACCAAAAAAAATATAATCAAACTAACATCACTAACATCACTAATATCACTAATATCAATCACTAATAGCAATCACATCAGTGGAAGAAGAGCTATTAGCAGCTTAAAGACCAATCAGGAGACAATAAACTAGTTGCCTCATTAATGGCATCGTAGATGTCTCTATCATCTGACTCTCCTAAACCAAGAGAAGGGATCCCGTCTAAAACCATATGGGAGCTGGCTCTGTCCTGAGAATCTATGTCCAATATCACTATTAGGGGGCCTATCTGAGTCAGAGTAGAAATATCAACAGGCATAATCAATGACAATTTAAAATATGAATTATCTAAACGAGACTTACACCAATATGAAGTGAAAATAATAATAGAAGATTCTACAAAACTAATAGATGGCACTAGTGTATTTTGAAAATAAATTTTATTTCTGATCAACCAAACAATCCATAAAGTAGTTGCTCTAATTAACTCATGAATGATTTCTTTTAAAGGTATCCAATAATCAAAATTTCAAAGGTCAAACACTTGTATGCAATTCAAAACAAAATTGTTATGGTTACCAATTCAAGACCACAAAGTAGAAATAAATTGACAAGTAACAAATAGGTGATGTGTAGTCTCAGAGGCACTACAAAATGAACAGTTTACATTACCTTGCCAACCTCTAGTACGTAAATTGCATTTAGTAAAAAATTTATCATGTTTAAGTAACCAAACAAAAATTTTGATCTTAAAATAAATCTTAAACTTAAAGTATTGGAAATATGATTTAGAATACCTCTAAATGAAAGTCATTTACAAAGAGAGTGAATAGTAAAGAATCCAAAGAAGTTCATCTCCAATTAAAATGTTTTTACCCGTAAATTGAAACGCCGACTAATCTCAATCAAGCTGATCAAATTTCTCTGTTAATCATCTGGAATAATAAAAATTAAAAATTAAAACAGGGGGGAAGTCGTAAAAGCACTTGCAGGAGAGGAGAGTCCTGCCCAACTCAACTACTTCCCACAGATATGAGAAATGAGAAATGAAAAATGAGATGAAAAGTATTTAATATTCCTTTCAACGGATGGAATCCTTTTCAAAATCCACCTTCAATAATTACATAGTTAATCACAAAAGAAAACATAATTACACAACTGTCTATAAAGTTGACTTTAATAAGGAAGAGGAGATGGTTGGATTCCTCAAAGCTTGTGGACCCCAGGATGAGAGCGAAATATTCTAGCATTAAAAATTTCTGGCATGACACTAGAAGACAAAGAAAAAAGTGGCCAAGATCCAATATAAGATTTTATATATTGGATAAGTTATTTAGAAAAATACATGTTGTCATTTTTTTAAAGAGAAAAAGAGAATAAATATATACTGCATCACCAAGACAACAAGTAGGCTTACAGTAGCAACAAAATATATATAATATTAGTTTTGATAAAGTTGTACTGAGACGGTAGCACAATGGTATAGAGTACGAATCGACTGTTATTTTTCTTTAAAAAAAAATTAACGGTTGGATGAGAAAAAATAAGTTTGTGTTTTGTTTTTCCAAAAGAACAACAGCAGCTTTTCTCGTCAATGATATAACCAAGTTTAGTTTAAAAAAACAGCAGATTTTTTTTTCTAATGCTGAATTTTTTTATATAAAAATTGTATATACTAGGAAAGAAATTAAAGAATTATTTGTATGTAAAGAAAAAAAAAAAAAAAAAAGGTGGCGGCTTATTTTGCTGTGAATCGGTTAGCAGTTGGAAACATTTCCGAAAAAAATATTATAGGGTCCCACACGCAAAAGTTTCCCGGGAAAATGCCAAAAGGTCCCTATCTTCCATCAGGATTCCAAGGATGCAAGTGTTAAATGGAGGCCTACGGGCCATGTAAGAACCAAAAAAAAAAAAAGTGTTAAATGGAATATATGGTCTGGGTTCAGTAGAGCACCAGCTCAATTTCTTTTGTGGTTCAAGCGTCAAAATAAAAAACAACCACTAGCTCATAGGAAGGAAGAGAAGTCGGCTCATAGGAAAGGGGAAATAGGCGGTTTTCAATTTCTCCTTCGTTTTTTTTTTTCTTTCAGAAAGAGAGTTATCAGGAAAAAGTGCTTGTGATTTAATTACAAGAGAGAGTTATCAGGACAAAGACAGAACCTTCCAGGAAAAGGAGAATTTCTTCCACGAAGGGTAGCGCTCTCTCTCTTTGTTGTTACTATCGTTGTTAGTTTACTGCCTCCTGTTCTCTTTTCTTTGAAGATATTTCTTTTGTTTTGTTAAAGTTATCTGAGAATATCAGGTATGATAATTTTTCACTTTTTTGTGTTTCTTTAAAGTATCAAGACTTCTCTCTTGAGATTGTAAATAAATCTTTGCAATTATGTGATCCTTTTCTCTGTTTTAATAATTTAAGGAGTTTGCGCATTTACATCAGAAGAAAATTAAGCCTATTAACAAATTTTTATTTTTCCTTTTCATCCTTTAACACCAATCCTGATATTTTTAACGCTAATAAGCTATTAATGTTACTTTGTATCTGCTCTTCTTTTTGAATTCATGCCTCAATTTAAAAATTACAAGTACCACACGAGCACACTCTTCAGCTGTAGTTTTTTTTATTGCCAATTTCTGTTCACTAATGAATTTGCAATCTCTCAAGCCTGCTTTGATAATTATTATGAGATAACAATCATTTTTGTCTCTTTTACCAGGCACAATTATCGCATAATTTCTGAGTTCTGAGCAATATGAGAAGAGCCTAGAGAAAAGGTTTCACATGGAAGATAGCCTCAATCCAGCTGGAATCTCAGTTGGCTTCACTATCTCAGGCGGTACATCCGATTTTGATCTATTAGACCAGCTTCTCTCAACAGATAATAATTGGTTAGATGCATCAACTAGTATCACCAATTCCACATCATTCTCCCCTCTCTGGCAATCCAACAACTCCCTAAAGGAGAGGGTTCAAGAAGCATTGAGTTTCATCAGAGAAGCACGAATTGAATCCAATTTCCTAGTACAGTTGTGGGTCCCAGTACAGAAAGGAAACAAGCTGCTGCTGACAACTGGGGGCCAGCCATACGCTCTAAATGAAAACAGCGAAAAATTAGTGAATTACAGAAATGTCTCGACGACTTATGAATTTTCAGCCGAGGTGGGTACTAGCCTGTCACTTGGTTTGCCTGGAAGGGTTTTTGTTGGGAGGCTGCCAGAGTGGACCCCAGATGTCAGCTTTTTTAGTAAATATGAGTATCCTCGAGTGATCTATGCACACAGATTTGATATGCACGGCTCTATAGCCCTTCCGGTGTTTGAACGAGACAGTGGCACATGTCTAGGTGTGGTGGAAGTGATCGTGACAACACAAAAGACCAGTTTTGCCCCTGAGCTTGTCACAATTTGTAGTGCCCTACAGGTAATCAATGATATACTAGTAAACAAATTGCTTCTTTGTGTTTGATATTAATATTCTATGATTAGATTCATTGCCCATAAGATGACTAATTTATGTCATTGGGCTCCTACCATGTGAAATCTACCCAAGCTAGATGTGAAATACAGTTGCTTCCCAGACATTAACAAAGCTAAGGAGCATATTATATACTATTTAAACTCCTTGTCATTTAAAATTGATTGTCTAATTTTCTTCTTTTTAACATACTCTTAATTACAGGCAGTTGATCTCAGAACCTCTGAAGTTTCAGTTGCTTCCCTCTTAACAGTAAGCACATTAAAAAATTAAAACAAAGATTTAAAACTCATATTTTTAAAGTACTTACTAAAGTATATATATATATATTTATACTTCCTCTCAGTTTAACAGCAACTCCTACCAAGCAGCTTTACCAGAAATACAGCATGTATTGACCACGGTATGCCACAAACACAATCTTCCGCTAGCGCAAACATGGGTCCGATGTATCCAACAAGGAAAAAGGGGCACCCGTCACACAGATGAAAACTACCACCACTGTATCTCAACCGTTGATTCAGCTTGCTATATAAATGACCCATCAATCATGGCCTTCCATGTGGCATGCTCAGAGCACCACCTGGTAAGAGGCCAGGGCATGGCAGGAAAGGCATTTACAACAAACCAACCATGTTTTGCTCCTGACATATCATCTTTTAGTAAATATGATTATCCTTTATCTCACCATGCGAGGATGTTTAATTTTAAGGGAGTGGTGGCGATTAGGTTAAGGTGCACCCATACCGGTACAGCTGATTTTGTATTAGAATTCTTCCTACCATTTGATTGCGTAAAAATGGAAGACCAGAAGGTTTTGCTCAATTCTTTGTCTACCACAGTGCAAAAGGCTTGCCAGACATTACGTGTTGTAAAAGACAGTGAGATTGAGGAAGAAACTGTGTTGGAATTACGTGAATTAAATGTTCTGATCGACTCCGAAATTGGAGAAAGCAATCAACTAATGGATGAAGATAAAGAAGACTTGTCAAATGGTGCTGATTTAAATTTACAAGGTGAGGTGTCTAGAACAGAGAAGAAACGAACTAAGGCAGAGAAGACCATCAGCTTGTCAGTTCTGAGAAAATACTTTGCCGGTAGTTTGAAAGATGCTGCAAAAAGCCTTGGAGGTTAGTAGTAATATATTTACTTAAAAGATTAAAATCGTGATAAATTTGAGATTTTCATTTTTCAACTATTTCAGGAAAGAAATTTCCTCATTTATCTATTAGGATGCATCGCATTAATTTTACTATTCACTTCATGTTTCCATCTTGATCAATTTACAACATGAGAGTGCTAATCAACCTAAATTACCATCATTGGCACAATTATCTTTGCTAATATCAGGAGTCAAGTTCACTATTTGATCCTAAGCTTCTGATCATATAGACATTTTATCCAACTATTTGTCATCCAATACTATAAAATTGCTCAATCCTTTTATTTCCAAAAATTTAACACATTTTTTTTATCCTTTATTTTTACAGTTTGCCCTACAACTCTAAAGAGAATTTGTAGACAGCATGGCATAACCCGGTGGCCATCTCGGAAAATAAAAAAGGTGGACCACTCTCTAAAGAAGCTCCAACTGATCATAGACTCGGTCCACGGTGCAGATCCAGCCATCCAGCTCACCACCTTATACCAAGACCTAACAAAAGCCCCATCACCACAAAATAACTCACTGAAAGATAAGAAATCAGCCTCATCAGGCAGCAATAATTCTAGCTCAAGTGGGCCCTCTTCTAATGGCACAACAAAAGAAAATGCTTCTCCAGAGAAAACCATTGGAGCTGAACAGAAAGAAACCGCTGAAGCTGAACAGAGTACTCAAAAAAAGTCACAAAGGAATGGAGAAGTATTGAGTAGAATAAAGGCAACTTATGGTTCAGAGAATGTACGGCTCCGATTAGATCCAAATTGGGGTGTTAAGGAGTTAAAAGATGAGATTTGTAGCCGCTTTAATATAGAGAATAGTAATTCTGTGAATTTAAGGTACTTGGATGACGACTCTGAATGGATTCTTTTAACTTGCGAGGCCGATTTGAAGGAGTGTGTACATGTGTATAAATCATCTAAGGCTGCTACAATCAAAATCTGCGTTCAAACTTCAAGACAGTCATAATGTAGTAATTTCATTTTCAGGATGATTTTTTTTCTTTTTCTTTAAAGCTAATATTAGAATAGCATATTAATATTTGGTGTTAGAAAGATTTATTGGGGGATTGGAGCAAGATAATTGCGAAGGTTAGAGTAGAAAGGGGAATTGGGATCTATAAAATTTGGGAATTTACCAGAAAATTTTCTTCATATTTTCAATACAGCTCAGGTCTTCCGTGAATCTGTCGAAATGATGATTATTGCTTTAGAACTCAAGTAGAGAGTAGTTGGGTGGTAGAAAAGACACTTTTGTAATTTGTACTGTTAGATTTGGTACCTTTCAAGGGTTGTTCTTGTAAATTCGTACTAGTAAATTATAACTTTTGCTTACATTCTTTTGTGCTGAATTTTCGGTTCCTTTGTATATTCCAGTTTCAAAATATTTGATTTCGTGTAATGATACAGTTGTCATTCTCTTATCCAAACGAGACGATATTCAAGCTTATGTAAAAACAAAAAAGCATAGAAAAACAAAACATCAAGAAAATACGCTGTCAAAAGAAAGTAATACTAACGGTAGCATTCTCCGGACTATTAATTAATCAACCTAGCATAATAAATCTCGAAAGGACAAAGAATAAAAGAAAAATAGAGAAGGGAGATCGTATCGTACGCAATGTTACAAATTATGTTAAGTACTGAATCTAATTTGATTAGAGAATCAAGACTTTACAACAACAATCAAATATTTTAGTGGATTTGAGATACTCGGAGAGATACATGTTAATGCAAAAGAGCGAAAACGAGAGTTGAAATTCAATGATTACTTTCTTATTGCATAAATTGAATCTATACATGGATTTGCCTTTTCTAGGCGATACTCTAACAAAAGAAACAATTTTGATTCCCTGACTAAATCTCTGGAATTAACTACGACGCGACACGTAAGCGATGTGTTGGACGAACTTTGCTGATCTGACCAAACGACCTTCTTAACGACCAACCCTTCTGCTCTCCATTTCCTTCTATTCCTCTGCTCTCCATTTCTGACTGTTAGCCCCAACTTTCCTGTGTAGCTTTGGTATTAAATACTCGGTCAGTTTTATTAATGCGGACCCCTTCTTCAGAGTTGCTTTTTAATATTTCGCTGCCCATCCTCCTGACCGACCTTCCCTTCTCCATCTCCTCATTGACCTAGTCAAAGTCAAAAGATTTCTCCCAATTCGAATTGAGTTCGTGAGTCGTGACATATTACATTATTACAACACAGGAAAGTACTTGGAGATTGCTAACCGCCCCCACAAGAGTCCGCATCGTCTGCATTAACTCAAAAGAGTTAATAGATATAGTCCGTCCGATTGTAAACAGAGTCCATCTGATTTATACCTATGTTAGAGGTTCCGGATTTAATTTGTACGAATCTTAAAACTGATCGGACGGTCCAAATATATTAACTCAAAAGATTTGTTTTTGAGTTAATGCATAGGATACGAATTCCCCCTTGTTGAATGCCTTTAGATTTATCTCCTGAAGAAGCTTCGACCTGAGATAGAACAGCGAGCTATTCAATGGCCCTGAGTCATCACTGATTTGTCCGACTTCCGAGAGAGGGGTATGGTGGGAATTATTTTTGGGCTAAATTCACACCATGTTGTTGTATGTCTTAAAATGAAAAGAAAAGTTATTCCTACTCAAAGCGGGGGCATTCAATTTCTACTTCTATATATTGTTGCTTACCGTTCAGTGTGGCGGACTTTATGAAATATTCTCATTCTTAGAACATCAAGTAAATATTCTTCCTTCAAATTTGAATTTGACAAATATTTATGTAAAATCCAAATATATATCCTGCCATTACTTTCTTTTACGCAGAACAAAAAAACAGATGAGTAGAACTAGGGTGTTCTTAAGTTCACCAAGGGAAATCTCCTCAAATCGGCTTTAAACAACGAATCTGAACTTTTGAAACCTACTTACTTTACAAGTGATGAGTCTACATGTAAAAAATAATAATTTTGCATAGAATTAAGTAGTCAAAATACGTTCAAAAAATGAATGCATTAAAATTAATTTATTAATCTTCTAATTTTGACCGCTTGACTTTAAACTAGATTAATTCGAATGTTTAAAATTTTCACATATAGATGCTTCACTCGTAAAGTAGGCAGATTTCAACAGTTCAGATTTGTCATTTGAAACTGATTTAATGAATTTTAAACTTGGATTCACCAAGAGACTTGGTGAACTTACAAACACCCTAGTTCTACTCAAAACAGATTGCTTGTGGCTCATGTCTTTTCTGCACCGGCTAATTTAATATATATGTTTCCTTTATATTCTTAATTCTTTATATCATTTTGTTATGCTTTTCTGAATAAATAATGTTGATTGCAGTGTTCTTTTATAATTTCCAAGAGAAAATAAAGAATTGAATTAGACAATGATAATTTACCTCAAGGAAGAACCATCCTTTAATTTAGTGCAAAGACAATATCATCTTTGTTAGAAGTCGTAGATTTGAAATCTAAATAGAAAATTCTTTTGTAAATATTAAATAGTTAGATGGATTAAACTCTAATTTTTATTAAGAAAAAACACAAATTAATTCCACCTCAGTGCATGTGATCTGCACCTCATTTGTTGTACATGAACTAAATTATAATATTGGCAAGTATCAACCATTCTGGAGATTATAATTATAGGCTCGTTTAATATATTTTTTATATAATTGAGAGAAAGATAAAAAAATAAAAAAAACTACCAAAACAAAATAAAAAAGAAAAAAAAGAAATACATTTACTTCATTTATTTGAATTCCAGGTATGCTCTCAATGGTATATTTAGAGGAAACAGGACGAAGAGTTCACAGCTACGTACCTCCCTTTTGACACAAAGCGTGAAAAAAAAATTCCAATGAAAGAACCATGTGGAAACGACTAAACCAAAGAACCACAAAACAAGCATAACCAGAGCAAATATTAATTAGAACTACAAAAAAAACACACCCACCCACCCTTCTTTGTTTCTGCCCTTATTTTGTTCTGAACTCAAGCTTGATGCATTTAGGTTGCTAGATTTACAAATTACATATAGGGAAAATAAAATCAGCCGTTTAGTTCTAGAGCTTTTTATTTGCCGTGTTTTTTTTTTTTTTAAATTAAAGAAACTCGATACACACTCGTATTTTTTACATGAGGAGGGTTCAAATGTCTCTATTTTTTGTGCCTTCATCATGCCTCCATTTGTAAAAACTTAAATAACTCAAAGTTAAAAACTTAAAATTCAAAATAAAACCGTTAGATGTGATCTATGTGCCCATAAAAAATTATCACATTTTGATTTTGTTTTTATATAAATCAATAAGTTGAAAAATCAACGTCTAGAAATCATTCACATTAGTATATATTTTTACAAGCTCGAGATGATAACCAAAACAACGTTGATACACTCTCGTATTTTTTACATACCGTGCTTTAATTTCCATAAAATAAGATGGAATGCTGGCAAATTTTTGTAAAAGACGGAGAAAGAGAGGGAACAGAGAATGTGACAAGGTGTATATTGAACATTTTATTAATAAATTTAGAAAAAGGAATGTTTTAAAAAAGAAAGACATTTTGTAAAATTATTTGTTCCGTGTCAGTACACAATTATAAAGTTACATCTAATATCTGACATTCTAATAGATTTCTTAAGTTTACCATTGCTTTTTTTTTTTTTGGCAAATTTTATATACTTGGAAGATCATAATAGGCTAGAGTGATGCAGGGGATTCTTTGTCTGAGTCCGCATCGTCTGCATTAACTCAAAAGAACATCTTTTGAGTTAATAGATATCGATCATTCAATTATAAACGGAGTCTATTCGGTTCCATTTAAAATATAGAAGTCTTTAATATTAATGCAGTTTTAATTTGCACGAATTTTAAAATTAATTAGACTGTCCAAATATATTAACTCGAAAGATTCCTATTTTGAATTAATGCAGAGGATACGAATTCTGTCTTTGTATCGTCCCCATGACAGCAACTTATGATTTGTACGAATCTTCTCGTTTGGTGTTATATTAATATTCTACTCTGATAGAGAAAGGGGAGGTAGCACAACTGGCTAAAAAAATATTTTAGAGTTGTTATATCCAAAAATCGAGAGTTCGATTCTCTCTCACGAACCTTGGTAGCTACTACCAAGTTTTCAAAAAAAAATATTCTACTCTGATAGAATAGTGACAAGCAAGTAAGCTCACATTCACATAAGCCTATTTTGTCCGACAGCCGACCTGATCCGATCTTATATTCAATGGATCAAATTGGGCCTAATCAGTTGATAGGGGCTGCTGGACTAAGACAGGATTTTGAGTTATGCACACCCATCCGGCCTAAGTATAATAATAGAATGGTAGTGTTGTGTTAATAATTTATTTTACAAACATAATATAAAACCATTGATTAATTAATTATTAAATTATTTATAAGCTTGACTATAGTGAGTTGTAAAGTAAGAGTTTTCTTACTTTATATTCAGATATTCAACTTTTAAAATTCAAACAGTCAATCAGAATTATTCAATTTGATCTTTATATGAAAATGTTTCGAAAATTAAATTTTATATTTTTGTAGAATTATTTACTATTAGATAGGTAGAAAAAATCAATGTTTAAATGTGAAGTAAGAAATAGTTTTTACTTTTTTACAACTCACTCCAGCTCATCTCATAATTTATTAATATGATATTGTTATACTAAATGCACCGGTAATTGCATAAAATAGAAAAATAATTGTGATTAAAAAATAAATAGATGAGTTTAGAGAAATTTGACACGCGAGATGATAACAAAATTTGGCAAAACAATGACCTACGTCTCTGGAGCGTCGCAACCTCTTCTAGGTGCTTCTTTCTATACCCCACGAGAAAGGTTTATAACTTGTGAAACGGTGAGCCATTACAAACCAATGGGAAATCACACGGCTAACTCAAAGAGAGAACGAAGTCTCAAAGTTTAGATCCTCAAGAAGAACACTCAAGATCTCACTCTAACATAATTAATTCAAGATTAGTAAAGTGGATTTGAGGTTGTTTGAGAGATATTGAAGTTTTAAGCTCAATCAACAATGGAGGAACCAAGCTCACAAAAAAACAGTGTTTTTGAAAGTTATGGTCGGCTGGGAGGATTTGGGATGGAGGCCCAAAACTCTAATTATAGAAACAGCTCCAGAAAGAGCAATTTGACTTAAATCGTTACTAACGTTTTACAAAACGTTATAACATTTTAGTTCATAATTCAAATTAGGTTTTCTTTTTCTGTGAGATTGATCAAAACGTTACCAATGTTTATAAAACGTTACTAACGATTGCTCCCTGTAAAAACTTAATCAAAAACAGGAATTTCTGAATGTTGGATTTAATTAAATCATTACAACGTTTATCAAACGTTACAACGCTGAATTAATTAAATTATTGTAACAATTGACAAACGTTACTAACGTTTGTGATTCCTTCTGAGTTTGATCAAGCTGTTCCTCAGCATTTTCTTACAGGTTAAATCGTTATAATGTTTTACAAACGTGACCAACATTTGTATCATGTTGAAACAACATCAAACACACTTTACCAAATTTAAAATATTACAATTTAAATTCTTGATAAATGTCTTCATTATTTCTTCAGTTCAAGCAATCCATATTGCAATTCCAATTTGCTTGCACCTGCATAACTCTAAAATAGAAAAAATCATAAAATTCAATAATTGTATGTTTTGCAAATTAGTCAAATAGACGAAAAAGATTATTGCTTAGAACAACAGATATATGATATATTTGTATAATTTAAAATATAATAGTAATTGATAAGCATAAAATATATACACATTCGATCTAGTTTTTATCATAAAATAACACCAAATATCTTGTATTTTGAATATAAAGTGAATAAAATACATCTAGAATCAAGTTACTGTATTTACTTTGGCTTTACAGTGCAGGAACTAATGAAAAATGAAGAAAAATGCCCTAGTGCAGACGCATGGTAGCAGCTAGCCAAAAATGGAGTATAAACTTAAAACGGCCATAACTTTTGACTCGTAACTCCGTTTTGGACGTATGACCACTTTTCAGAAAGCTAGCGGGAAGATCTACAACTTGAGAAACTAAAAAAAGAAAAATGCAGACGCACTCAATAATTGGACAAATTTTCAGCATTTCAGCACTTCACAGAAAAAGTTCGAGCCTAATGTAGACGCACTCACCTCCAGTGCAGCTCAAATCATCCGCATTGGACCCATAGATAGCCAGAAATATGCATTCTCGACAGTTTTTCTATTTCTAGCACATTCAGGACGCATTTCAAGGGTCTAAATTTAAACGTGACAGTCTGGGAAATTATGCAAAAATAGCCCCCACTACACATTCTAGCCTCTAAATTGGGCATGGACTTTAGCTATAAAAGATGAGGTTAATTCTCATTCAAGGCATCAATCTCATCTCTCTCATCATCCCTTAGTGCGTGTCTATTTCCATAAAATACAACGGAAAATCTGCATAAATTCTCGAAGTTTTAGAGACTTTTCAAGGAAGGAGAAGAAGAAGATCTGATCAAGATTTCAGCAAAATTGAGGTTTTTGATTTGATAAAGGGTGTAATCATTTATTTATTTTATTTCTTATTATTTTTGCAAAATTTTGTAATGGATCTCTCCAAGAGAGAGTACATCTCTCTATAGGGGTTTAGGTCAATGCATTAACTTGTTTAATTTTATGTTATTTGGTTATTTGTTTTTATTATGATTGTTAATTCCTGTGATTTATCATTTGTATTTATTACATAGTTTAATACTTGCAATCAATGTAGTCCCGCTTTGGATTCCCTTTTGATTCAAAAGAACCAAAATAGTTAGGATGAGAGGAGAGTACTAAATTATGAACACAAATACCTTAGTATTTAGATTAGAAGCGACTGTACTTTGATATCCAAAATCGGACTTATAGAAATTAAAGGTTAGGGTTTGGTGAAGAATGACTGTGAAGTCAAACCCTTACTTATGACACCTAGATTGATTAAGTATTGATATGTATTTTGTGTGCACGAGTGTTAAATATCCCTTTAGGATAGTGACAGCACCTAAAATTCGAGAAACATTAATCCACTGCACCAAAATATTTGTATCAAAATTAATTGAAATAGGTTAACAAGAGCTTATGGTCTATGTAGCTAGGATGAAGGACCTAACCGTGAAGTCCAAATTACTTAGGCACATTATTAATGCACGAAAGTAACCCTTAATGACACATTAGGTTGGAAACCTCATCAAATCATACATAAATTTAAATAATAACAAATAGATAGAATTAGCAAGGGATTGTAGATTAAATGCCCCTAGATCTCCTCAACAAGAAAGCAAATTAATCTTTCTTTTCTTTATTTTATTTTTATTTATTGTTTAAAATTCCTTTCTTCGGGTATTGAACACAAATTTAGTATTGATAGAACAAAATCCCCCCATTTCTACTTTATTGTACTTTACTTTCCTTATTTATCTGAAATTTATTGTTAAAATTTAAGCTAAGTATTTAAACGTACTCCATGTGGTTCGACACCCTAAGTACTACATTGATCGGTTGTGCGCTTGCAATAAACCTTTCTTTAAGTATTAAAGGTAATAAATTTAAAGACAAAAATAGTATGCATAAAGCACAATTCCATATCTCAAAAATACTCATGAATAATATATATTTTAATTATGTATTATATTAAAATAAACATACTAAAAGACGATTATTATTGTTAGGCTCAGTCCTGGTGCTGTGCAGTCAGGGCAACTATTCCGGGTCCCAAAATTTAAGGGGCCTCCAAAAAAAAAGTCTGTATATATAAAAAAAAATTGAATATATTAAAAATAAATAAAAGATTAGAGTTCAAATTTTGTATATATAAAGGGCTCAAATTTGTCTATAAATAAGTATAATCTATTAATATATCTATTTTTCTCCAATTTTACGAATTTTTTTTTCCAATTTTACAAATTTTTTCATATTTTTTTCAAGAACAAATTTTTTTTGTTTTATTATAGGACTAAGACTTCTAATCCAGATAATTCCAAATCATTTTCAAATTATACCCAAATTATTCTCGAATCACGAATTTTTGATCTTGCCAAATCAAAACCGAATAATTCATTTGTCACCGTGCTTGTGAACGCAATTTCATATACATGACCCGTCTCAAGTGTTACCACAGGTTGAGAAAGCCAGAAGTTCGAAACCTTTTCAAAAGGAATATTTCTTTTAAAAAGATAAAGATGCTTGCCGTGTGCAGCTGCTTCCTAAGCTGACCGAATGCGGTATTCTGATTCGCCTCATGTTTTATTTTTTTACGAGAAACTACGATCTGTAATAAAGTAAAAATAAACAAATATAAATAAGATGCAAATAATAACTATCTCTTCTTCGTAGACTTATATTTATAGACTATCAATTATAAATAAAAAGTTATTATAATAATAAATAAAAAAATAAAATTATGAAGTGAGATATAAATTCTAATGATAGTGGAGTAGTAGAAATTAATATTGAAAATTACAATATAAATAAATCATTTATTATATTTATAACACCGTCATCTTTGTTTTAAAAAAGGCCAAAGTCTGTTTTATTAGAAAATAAAACTTCAGAGTCTTACAAGCTACCAATAGTTGACAAATTCATATTTTAAATAAGAGTTGGGTTAAAATCCCTTATTATTTTTTGTCTCGGGTCCATATTTTTTTTCAGGTACTGAATGCAATTGAAATGGACGGTCCAGATTTACTCTTAACCAGTGCCTATTTGTGCTTTTATATTCGTGCTAAGTTAAAAAAAATGATTTTGAACCGTTTATTTCAATTATACTTAGTCAAGTTATTTGACCTAAAGAGATGTATTCTTTGTATTCCAATCATATTCAATATCTTTATCTTGATTTTCAAAATTCAAACTCTGTATGAAACTTCTGCCGAAGATTGCAAAGCTTATTTTATTTATTGACATTAGTATTTAGATTATGAACCTTAATATTCACCTTATTTGTCTTAGCATTTAGGACAAGACTTATATGACCTTACTATATTATATATTATTATTCAGTTTATTGACTTTAATATTCCACTTATTTACATTAAAGTTTAGGCTATTAAAATAGTGGGTGGCAATGATTGTATTGAGCAGGCTATTGATATATCATCTCCTCTTTTTATATAGTATTTTTCTAATTTTCTTTTCTTTATCAAATTTTATATTTGAGACAAATCAGCAAGTTTCAGCAGTCGTGTCCTTTCGTGGTCCATTTTAGTTTGTTTTAAAAAGTATTTTAAGTTTTCCCAATTAAAGATATATAACATCACCAATTCACCATCACTACGCAAAGTTTGATGCGACAAATTACACCACTTTGCTGATATTTATTATAAAGCAAACAAAACAATTAATTAAATATTATTTTTCTTTATCACATCGTTATCATTCTTACAACTGAAACTAAATAATTAACACAGGAGAACAAGAACATAGTAATACGTTGCTGAATCATATAACAATTGGGCCTACCTTAGTCAATATATTCCCTCTAATTAATCATATTTTATATGTGATAAAAAATTAAGACCAGAATCCACCGGATGGTTCTAATTTGACCAAATTCCCCTCGGTTTCTTTCCTTGATGGTAACATATATAGATAAGCACGTTCGATCATGAACCACACATCTAGATGTAAGCAACTATGTGGTGTACAATCTGTTGCTCATGTAACCATTTTATTTATTATATATATGTATGTGTATAGTATACTGTAATTATTTCATCGTCTCTAAGAGCTTGCAAATAAACAGCATTAACTAAAAAGATATTCTCCAATCTCCACTAAATGGAAAGGGAAACCCCGTATTGATCTTCTTTATTCATGTACAATCTCTCTTAAATGGAAAGCTCTTATATATATATTTCCTACTAATAATTTTATCTCTTCCACAAATTCCATTCTTTTCATGTGCATTAAAACATAAAAAGCTTCCCTTCTCTCGGTATTAATTAAGGTCATCACCATGGTCAAGTTGAAGATAAGGAGCTTCTTTCTCATCATCCTGCTCGTTCTCTCTCTAAAAGTACTTTATCGTTTCTCTTCTTTCATCGGCGGGGTTAACCCAGCACTTAACCGGTCTGTGCAACCAGTCGATCATCTCCACATCATCTCCTCCGATCATACTGATGCAATTCTGCTACCTGACTGGGAGGTTTTCGTTCTACTACCACCTCATTCCTCCTCTGCTTATGCACGTTCGAAGATGATGTGTCAATTCCAGGATGGTGCCACCTCAGCAGCTTTCTTCGGTGGTGTCATCCCCTCGTCCGGCCGTATTACATTTAATTGCATCCTACCAAAATCGGTGCGTCTTACCCGACCTTTCTTATCCCCTCGCATCATCTCTACTAGTATTTCACGTAATTCATTATCAAAAGGCTCAGAGAAATTAGAATTTGATTCTGATTCTGCACCAGAGATGCTGAGATGGATCCAGCTAGTGTATGATGCAGTTACAACACCTCTGGATGTAATAATTTTTGCCAAGGGATTGAATAGACGCTCTGGTACAAACCTTCCAGCTAGTGATGTGGAGTGCGTCTATCTCTCTGTGGCCGACGGCCATGCAGCCACCTATGGAGCTATAAGCTCTGCTCAGGAAGTGTTTCGCTGCCCACATCCTTCTTCGATGGATTTGAATTTCTTCAATAGTTCCTCTCTTGTTAAAATTTCCCTTGCGGTTGGTGCAAATAACACTCCGATACCGTCTATAGCCACTTACAGTCTGCCACGTGCACCGGTGCATGATACCAAAATGATCAACCAATCACTAATATGTGCTTGCACCATGGTTTTTAATGCGGCCAAGTTTCTAAGGGAATGGGTCTTATACCATGCTAGTATCGGTGTAGTAAAGTTCATTTTGTATGACAACGGAAGCGAGGATGAATTGGGGACCACCGTCAGCCAATTATTACATGAGGCATACGACGTGGCAGTTTATTACTGGCCATGGCCAAAGACTCAGGAGGCGGGGTTCTCTCACTGTGCAGCCGTGAACGAGCAAAGTTGCCAATGGATGGCATTCATTGACGTGGATGAATTCGTCTTTGCACCAGCATGGGCTGATTCAGGCCAACCGAATCCTACCATGCTTGCTTCGTTGGTACAACCTGTCAGGAGTGAAGTGGGGCAAATCATCATCGGTTGCCATGATTTTGCACCTTCCGGTCTTAGGGCCCACCCGAAAAACGGCGTTACACAGGGTTACATCTGCCGCAGAAAATCCGTGCAGAGGCATAAGTCCATACTTCGGCTCAGAGCCGTGGATCATAGTCTGGTTAACTCAGTGCACCACTTCAAACTCAAGGATGGATTTAAAACAAAGAATTTGGCATCGGTACGTATAAACCATTACAAGTACCAAGTTTGGGAGGAATTTCGGATGAAATTTCGGAGACGGGTATCAGCCTACGTGGTTGACTGGAAAGAACAATTGAACCCTGGTTCACAGGATAGAACACCCGGATTAGGTTTCGAGCCGGTTGAACCGGACGATTGGGCTCACAAGTTTTGTGAGGAAAATGACACGCTGCTCCGAGATGTGACCCGGCGATGGTTTATGACAAAAGAAACTGATGGAAGGTTCAAATTGAAATGGGAAAGGGTATAGTTTTGCTTTTTTTAATTCTTATTCTTTTATTCTTTGTTACATATTTTTGTTGTACAGAGGTAGGAAAACCAAAACGTGGCAAAGACGCAGATATATATCCTTATTATTTGAGAGAAAAACTATGTTAAAGTCGTGGTTCTATATTATTTTTCTCATAATTAGTATAATATCAATATTTCATGGGACCGGCTAACTTGGTGTATTTACTGATTTAATCAATCTCTTGTAATACGGGCTAGAACCCTATTTTTCATCAAAATCAATCTCTTGTAAAAAGGGGAGAAATGGAGCGCATCCATTTTTTTTTTACCCATGTTCAGTAATATCCACTGAAAGCAGAAGTTATGTATAAAATTACTATACTTTGTAAAAGAGTTAAATAAATACGGATTAATCTTATTTGAAGTGTCTGCGCGCTATCAAAAAAAGACAATTTTTTTTTAATAAACTCAGTGTGTTTAGGTATGAACGACCGTCCCCTTGTAAATATATTGCAACCCCAATCTTATTATATTTTTCGACTCGCTACAACTAGCTATGTCAATTTGGGGCAGCGATCAGCACCACATGGTAGACCGGACTGATTGAGGAATTTGGGAATGCCAATGTGGGACAGAGACCTGCACCACAAGGAAACCGGACTAATTAACCAGCTTGCTTAAATTGACGGATAAGCTAGTATAACAAATGCCATGCTTAAATCAACATCTTCCACAGAAGCATGCGTTGCTATCATTACACAACCTAGAGGTTAAGTGTGTACATAGTACATGGATGGTAAGAAGATATGTGGAGCCCAACTGAGTTGATAAGAAGAAAACCTAGGAATGAAACATGCCAGGTATATTTGAGTTGATAAGAAGAGGTGGAGCCCAACTGAGCAGCCATTCTTGTTCAGGTCCTGGCCGGGTTGCTGCAAATTTTATTCAATCGAAATAAGAAATGAGAATAGTCTGTCCAACCCTTAATCGCTCTCTTTCTAGAAAGAGAATTGTTTTACATATTGCTTGCTCCGATGGATTCACATCTGCAACTTTTACTTGCAGAAGACTTGTTCATTTGAATCGGCCTCATCGGGTTATTATTAACGAACTAAATCACGCACAGATTTCTGCTTCTGTATCTGCCAAACTGACTGCACACATCAATGTATTAAAAGCGCAATAATCAGCTCAAATTTGAACTTTAAAGAATTCTTAAATCCTAGGCAGGACCTTCCCTTTCTTCACATTTTCCTGTGCTAACTGCTAAACCTCACAGATTATACTTTTTTCTTTTTCTTTTTTTTAAATGAGAGAGCTCAACGATGAGTACAAAAGAAAAACATCCACTAATCTGCATCTTATTTTTCTCTGGATCAACAGGGTACAAACCTGGATAAGCATAATATTTGTCTTTGATCTAGTCAGATTTAATAGCACACCTGAGTTCCTAACAAAGGGTATCGGTGTCAAATCCATTGGCACAATTTAAACTTGAAAAGGGAACAGTTCACAAAATTATATTAAAAAAAAAAGATTATTAACTATCAATCTGTATTTGATAGGACTATAAATGAAAAATATAATATATCACTTGTGATGTAAGACATAATCAAAGTTACAATAAAGCACATGATGAAGCAGAACAGTAAAACATTGAATTGCCAAGTACAAGCCATGATAGATACACTTGTTCACATGACAGAAACAAAGGGAGCAAAGAGCCATTCAGGCAGAATATTCCAACGCAGCAATGCACCAGTGCAACACATTTAATATTATGCTTTCCAATTGAAAAAAAAAATCATTTTCAATTTGAATCAATCTGTAGAAAATCCTAAAATGTCCTCAAATCAGATAAATTCACCCCTCTCTCTCTCTCTCTCTCTCTCAAAATAATTTTCTACTAAGGACCCTCGCCAATGCAGGGCCAAATCGGGCTGCTGTCATCACCCATCCACAACAACAGCAGACCAAGGTCCATGCGATTGAAACCCTAAAGTTCAGATCTGAGGGTGCTACACTGCTCCTATTCACAACCCTTGAATTACACAAAGTCCATTACTGCAACCATACTTCAACCCCTCCATTTCTATCTGGCCGCAGCTGCTGCTCCCAAGGACAGCCCCAATGATTCCCCCCCAATTCTTTACTTGAGAAGACACATTACCTCGCAATGTTCAATTGAAACAGGGCACTTGGCTGCATCCTTTACTGCCTCCAATAATTTTGGCAGGTGCCACTGTGCCAGAAACAGGTATAGCTTCTGCACTTGGGTTCAGTTAGGTATCTATTGGGACTTGGGTAGATGAGTTGCTACATAATACGGGTGGAGTGATGAGTGGGGGGCACGAAGTGGCAGGTGATGAGTTATTTGGTAGGATGTGTCTCTTGGGTCCCTTCACTTTCACCAACCCAGCTTCGACCAAACTTAGTGCCAGGAGGGAGCACCTGCTCAATACGTTTTGCCACAATTTTCCAGGCTGCTGGGCTGAGTTTAGCAGCAAATCGAGCAAGACTGCGTGAGTATGCATGAGGCTGATGGATCCCAACCTGGTTCAAAATTTATATAATTGCTGACTGTAACAACAATAATATCTTATAAAACAAATATCCCACTGTGCAGTTCACTAATTAAATTTGCTTCTGCCACAACATAAAATGATAGTTAAAAATAAAAACCATGAAAGGCTACCTTTACAATTAAGAATGCCAATCATCTCTAAAGTGCCCTTTCATCTACATTGAACCTCATTAATCCCCTTAGTTTTCACCCAATGTACCTTTTCTGATTTATTATTGAATTAGATCCTTTCATCTTTTTGTGTGATGGACAATTTCAGCCCTCAGAAGAATGTAAAAGAGTGTTGATAAACTTTCTTCTCAGTTTATAAACTTTATAAGCTAATAAAAGAATAGGAATTAAGCAACCAACCAACTTTTCAGGCAAGGTTGTAGAGAAGAGTGCATGTTTTCATGAAGACATGGACTATTGTTTGGAAAGGAATCACTAAAGTTTACAGTAAAAAGCAAAAGGCACATTTGTTGGCCAATTAAAAAAAAATCAACAATTCTGAAAGTTCAGTAAACATAATAGACAGCTGTTGAATATAAATGGATGAACCATATAGAAAGGAGATTGATCGTACCGGGATCAGCGCTTTCCTCTCACTGTCAAAAGTGGAAAAAATAGGTAGATCTTGCATGGAATCAGATGGAATGGGATGGTCATATGTACCCCTGCGGCTTGCATCAATCTCTGTTAGTTTCTTTCCCCACTTTGACCAACCTCCTTTGAATCCAAATCCTATCAGAAACAAAGAAAATAATACTGAGTTCAAATTACAAAGGAGAGGGCAGCTGCAGGCTTAAGGAAAGTTTTGATCTTGGAACAAAAGAATAGCATAGAGTAAAGTTATAAAAAGAAATCCAGTAAACTTGTGAAACTAAGCATCAAGTACAAACAAAACATCAAAATAAATAAATCACTGACCTGAGAAGTCATCATTTCTCTCAGATCTAAGTTCATTAGACCAGTTATTCTCCAAGACCCTGAGACCAAAAAGGTTCTTTGGTGGGTCCACTATTGCAGCTTTATCAGGCTGTTTGCATGGCTGGTCCTGGCCTCGGAAAATCAGGGCCTGCCCACAGGTCCCAACATTGGAAAACCCAACATCAGGAGAAGGATCAGGCACCACCCGCTCAGCTGCAGGAGGCCTTCCAGGTTTCTTCAACGGTGGTCTCCCTCTGCGCGGGGCTGGCTTCGGTTCTTGCTCCCTGTTCTCAGTCTCTGTTTTAAGGTTTGTGAAATCCTTCTTCGCAAGTTCTTCAATAGTGCGAGCCTACAACCGATTGATAAATTAATCAGGCACCTAATAACAAACAAGCGCCAAAATTTGAGCAAAAATTAAATAAATATATCTTGAACATGCAAATACCTGCCGGTAGTAGATTGTGTCAGATGCATTGTACACCATAGCATTGGAACATATCAAAAAGATGTCACTCTGCAAAACACAATAACCAACAATACTTGTAAGAGATTAAACAAAATTAGAGGAACTGTTTCTCCAAACCCGATGGTAATCATTTGGCACGAACAAAAGTCTTATGCCCGACATCAGGAACTCCTAATCAAAAATTACATTGTTGTAGCAATATATGCATTGAAGATAACTTCTGTAGCTCCACAAAAGGACCTTTTGTCTCGTTACAAATGAAGAATGGTAATGGAAATGGATAAACAAATACAAGGTGCATTTCTCAAAATTGGATTTATATTTTCAGAGACACTACAACTTTTTAAACACGGTGTTGATATGAAATTCTGCAGTTCTGATCATTTGAGCAGAAAAATCAAGGGGGAATTTCATGTATATCCCTCAAAAACTTTGAAATTACGTATTAATCCCTCCAAAATTCATAATATCATATTTACCCTTCTAAATTTTCAAAACTCACAAATTTACCCAATTAATCAATAACTAAAATTAATTAGATTTAATATTCTCTAAAATATAGTTAATCACCTAGATTACTATGAATTAGAAATGTCATTATAAACCTTTCATGTGATCTCTCTCGTGCTTTTTCCATGGCGATCCCTCCCTCACCCCCGTGCCTAAAATCCTTTCCCCTCTACTCTCCTTCTCTTGCCCCTTCTTTCTCTCAACTCCTAAAAACCTTCTCTCAATCAAACCGTTCCTGCAGTAATATTAAAAATCATCCCAATTCCTCTCCCCCAAACCTTTATACTGTCAGCTCTCAAATAATCCCCCCAGCTTACCACTGGGCTCACTAAAGATGAAGACGCCTCTGAATAATTTCCTATCTAGAGCCACTACTCCAACAACTACAACCAACATAACATGTAAAATAATTAGAACGCATGACCAATTCTGTTAATAAGCGCTATATATTAACGTTATAGCATGTAATTGAAGATGAGACATTCACGTTATCTAGATACCCAGTATTTTTCACAATTATTGAAAAATTTAAGGATGCATCTCGGACAATTTAATGTTTCTACGTACACTTGTATTTCTGATTTTACAATAGGGTCATTGAAATTTCAACTGTTCGCACGTCCATAGGTGAGTAGAGGGTTTATTTGAGAGCCAAATTGGAATTTAGGAGTTCAAAGGTTTGGGGTAGAGGAATTGAGTTTTTAGTATTACTATGGGAGGGGTTTGATTGATGGAAGGTTCATAGGAGTCGGAGAAAGAAGGGGGAAGGATTTTAGTCATGGTGGAGAGGAAGGGATTGCCATGGAAGGAGAAGGAGAGGGATCAGCATGGAAGGAGGAGAAGGAGAAGGAGAGAAGGTTTATAATGACATTTCTTGTTGATTCATACTAATTCAGTGATTAATTATATTTGAAAGAAATTAAACCTAATTAATTTTAGTTATTGATTAATTGGGTAATTTGTGAGTTTTGAAAATTTAGAAGGGTAAATATGATATTATGAATTTTGGAGGGATAAATACGTAATTTCGAAGTTTTTGAGGGATATACATGAAATTCCCCCAAAAATCAAATATATGATGAATTGACACAAGCAAGAATGACCGTTGCAGGAAAAATCTGTAGCCAGGTCCTCATAAATCACAATTACCTAGCATGACCAACTAGAATAAGAAGCAAAAACAAGAAGAGAATATTTTCTTCCTCACCCTCTAACAATGTGAACTTACATCCAAGAGAGCCTCTGAGAAGTGATGAAAGATAACAAATTTAACACTGAAAACCCCTAACCCCTAACCCCTAATTTCCCATCCCCAAAACAACATGGACCTAAACATAAATAAAAATGGCCTCTGGACATATGCAAGTAAAAGACAAAATGCCCAGACATCTATAAAACATGACAAGTTAATTTTATGTGAAAACATAAGTAGAGAAAAAAAAAAAAACAGATGTTCCAAATTCTTGACTAGAAAAACTGACCTAAAAGATCAGTTTTCAATTCTACACTTTTAGACATAACAGATATAACAGAAGGCCAGATTCCAAAGAATGAGAAATGATTTATACAAACCTCAAGCTGCTCCAAATTAGCATATTCACCCTTCTCAAGCTTCTGCCGGACTGTCCCAAAGTCCATGGGATGGTCAATAATCTCATGGTAATCTGGTAACTGCAAGCAAATAAAACATAATTTCCCAAACAATAACCAAACTGAACCAAACGAAAAACCATATATCCATCAAACATAAGAGAAAAAAAACCCTGACCTCCTCAGGATCAACAGGCTCTGAAAATACTCCATATGTATCCTTCCTAAATAAACCAAAACAAAATTAGAAAGACAGCAAAATTCAACGAAAGAAAAGAAAGTTAAAGACGCCATGGGAATTGGGTAATAAGAAGAAGATGAAGAACTTACTTCTGAAGCCTTTCAAGGATGACAATCAACAACTTTTTGTCAGGCATAGGTGTAGTGGGTCCAGGCTCTGACAGCTCTAAAGATCCGCACAGCATAGATACAAACAAGTGTTACTAAAAAATTCAATTACCGCTTTAAAGTTTGCAATTCTTTTTTTTTTCCTCATAACAATTAAATGAGTAAAAGCTGTAGAAGCACCACAAACCTGCATCCTCAGCTGTCGCTTTCGCACCAAGATTGGTTTCGCTCTCTGCCTGAAAATTAGAAGAAATAAAACAGCTTATACCAAAGTCAAAAGAAAATTAAGAAAATTCGAGAGCAGAAAAAATTACTAAAAAGAAAAGAGCATCCTCGAATCCCCAAAATAATAAACACAGAAGGAGAAGAAGTACAAAAAGGGAAGGCAAACGGACAAAAAGGAAATCTTTCGGCTGTCTCCAACAAAGAGCAGATAAATACCAAAATTGGAAAAACTAAACCCTTCCGACCAAAAATATATTTCCAACAGGAAATACAACTGATTTCTTTCGACCAGAAAATGTTTGCGGTTGACCAGGTCAAAGCCAAAAGCCTAGCCCTACAACTAGCACTAGTAGTCCCAACTCTCAAGTGGAAAAACAAGAGATGGGGTTTATTATCCCTTAAAATATAGCGTAAAAGAACAGACTTTCTGCCACAGTTCCACCGTACAAACACTGCGCGCCAAATTCAACGCTTTAAATGCCAATAAATCATTTAGAGCTCCCGATTTTTCCACGTTTCCTCACTCCTCCACTTGTCAACACCACACGAGACACAGCACAGTGTTCAAGCGCGAATTCCAATAAGCACCTCATATTTTCTCAGCATTACAAAGAGAAAACGGTGTCAATTGATGAGATAGTTGTAAATTGTTCCTTCTCAGAAAGGACACTTTTGCAACCTTGTGGTCTTTGTGAGATTACAAATGCATGGAAATGTAAGGTTCTAGTATTGGAATTCAACGAGAACTTCACACCGATGTGTACAGAACCAACTGATAAAGTCAGAGGCGCACCCGATCAGGCGAATTCGAGGCTGCATCGAGCACCAGTCGAAGCTTCTTCTCCTTCCGGCTTGTATTCTTCTCCTCTTCCTCTTCCTCGTCCTTGTCCTGGTCGCTGGTGCTAGGGTTAGGGTTCTGGCGAGTGGATCGGCGGCCTAAGGTGGAATTGGGGAAGCGAAGGTTAGGAATTGGATTAGAGGGGTTAGGATTAGGGTTCCGCCTCTTCCTCTTCAGACTCTCCTGCTCCTGCTCCTCCTGTTGCTTCTGCAAACGGAGGCTCCGTTTCTTGAGATCTAGGAGAGAGGGACGACCTTTCTTCTTCCGTCCTCTCCGGCGGGTCATGTCCAGTGGAGCAGATGCCTTGCTGCTGTTGCCCATTCTCACACGCCACGTATACCCGCCTACTTTCTCTCTCTAGTCTCTACAAGTGTGCTCCCCTCTCTCTCTCTTGCGCTCTAGAAGGGAGATTAATCGGGAGTTGCTTTTGGAGCTTCCGTTTCCGTTGTTATTCCAAATTCGGATAGCTAATGCCATTTTTTTTATAGATCGTCCGATCTAAAATAAGCGCATCGGATCATCTTTCTGACGTCGGTAAAAATCAGTGTAAATAGTCAGGTAATTAATCTGATTCGTTTATTTTAAATCGTACCATCGCGGAAAAGAAAATTCGGCTATCCCGGCCCATAATAACAGCATAAGCCATATGGCCCATATCGGAAATTTTAAAAAATACCATTTTTTAATAATTATTAAACTAAAACACCAATTTCGCGTGGAATTTGCACATTTCGCATGGCCGCTTTCCCTGGAAGTGGGCACCTGGAGCTGGACCGCTTCATAGGGAATCGGGTACCTTTCTGGGCCGCTTCTAAGCTCAGCAGGCTGGGCTGCTTTGGAGGGTAGCGGCCACACCTCGATGCTGCACAGTGGCCATAGTAACTATTAAAACCCCACTGTCTCATTTTTTTTATATCATTTCCTCATTCCTTATTCCATCCTTTCAAATCAGGTAATTTTCTTCTTCTTTCTAAATATTTTAGTTTAAAGTAAGAGTAGGAGTATGAGTAGGAGTAGGAATAAGGTAATTATGAAATTGTACCAAAATTAATTATTGACCAAAATAATTATGAAATGGTATGAAAATTGATTATTGATCAAAATAATTGTAAAATTATACCAAAATTGATTATTTGACCAAAATAATTATCGCATTGTACCAAAATTTATTATTCACTAAAATAATTATCGTATTGTACCAAAATTATGAAAATTAGTTATTGACCAAAATAATTAATACCCAAACTATAATTATTTTTTAAAATTTAATTTCAAATCCTAATAAGACCAAAATATGAAAATACAGCATGGCATCTATGGGATCTGGACCGTCTTCTAGTAGGGGTGTACCTTCTTCCAGTAAAGGTGCACCAGTACCCACTTCATATGAGATGTCACAGTATGTCGATGCGGCATTGACATCTGTGGTCCCCGGTATCCGGCACCGCACTGATCGGGTATCAGACTTTCTCTGGTACCCGAATGCAGAGCACCGTATCTTGGAGGCTGCCACTGGAGTGAGTTTTATATTATTAATAAAATTATAATTTTATTTCAAATTTTATTAATAATTTTCTTTTAATTTAGGGACTAGATACAGTTACAATACGCCACAACAAAATGTGGCTTAAGTACCAGAAGGCCTATGCAGGGACGTTGCGTGCCATGGAATTGTACCAGCTATCCCAGATGGCCGAGGAGATTGCCGATCCGGGATTGTGCTCTGGGCTCATTGAGCAATGGCATCCCGAAACCCACTCATTTCATCTCCCCCACGCTGAGATGACAGTCACCCTATAGGATGTCAGTTGTCTATGGGGCATGATCATTGTCGGGGAGCCTGTGACGGGCGTCGAGTATGGAGATTTCAGATCCTTGTGCGAGGACCTGCTGGGGATACCGCACGCTGCTTTGCAGAAAGAGAAGAAGAGAGGCTCCAAGACACAGATCTCCCCAGGTATCATCAGCTTGGCAAAGTTGAGATCCGCCTTCAAGGAGTTTCCAGCTGCTAGTAGTCGTCCCCTCAGGTATGTAAATTTTATCTTATTTACTTATACAAAATTTCAGTTTTCTTCTAAATAATATTTTAATTAAAATAAATAACATGCCACTATTGATTAGCACTTGCGTGCATACATTTTGGAGATGATCACAGTCAAATTGTTCCCTGATTCACATGGAGATCAGGTACGACTGTTCTATCTCCCATTGCTTGCTTATTTGCCCAATGCGAGCAAGTACAATTGGGGGGCTGCGACTCTCGCATGCTTGTATAGGTGTGTGACTTGAAATTATTGTTTACAAATTTCAATATGAAAAATATCATCACTACACCGGTTGTTGACACTAACATTGTACAGGGGTCTTAATCAAGCATGTCTGAAGAAGAACAAGACATTTATTGGACCATGCATGTTGTTGCGGCATTGGTCCTGGGCACATCTAATTGTTGGTCGTCCGACAATCACTTGCAAGATAGATGTGCCAGATTGGGGCATACCCGAGCCAGACACATACCCTGCATATGCGCATATGTGGAGCTATGTCATGGCGGGACTCTCGGCATCAATCACCAGAGACAGGAGATCGAGCATCTCAGGGATGATCCAGAGTATGTTACATGGCAGCCCTACAGAGAATATGTAAGTTCTTATTTTATTTAAAATTTGATCTAAATAAATTTGTAAATCTTGGCATATCTGATTGATGTAAGTGTTAAAATCTATGAATTCAACTCGAGGTAAATGGGGTACATCAGACCTATCTTGAGATACTGCCCGAGAGATGTCGGCAGCAGGAGCGTTACTGGCGCGCCGAGGTGCCCCTCATATGTTTTTAGGTACCGTATTTGAATTTATTTTACAAATTTTAGCTATGACAACATTTATTAAAAAACCTACTAAATTCATATTGTCGAGCATCATTACCCAGTCGGGTCATGAGGCAGTTTGGATTGAGGCAGACAGCTCCTCCCCCAGAGCCGATCAGTAAGGATGTTTGGCGACAGCTTCATTTGGCCAGAGACATCTCTCCAGGCAGAGACTGGGAGCACTGGTACAGATCATACGTCCAGCTGGCATCCGTTATCGACCCACCTATAGCTGATGAGCACCGTCACATGGATGTACTGCCAGTGTAGGAATCTCTTTTTTTAATCTCTCTGGTTAATGGATGATACGTCGCATTGATGACTTTTTTTTTCAAAAAAATACAAGCCTTATAGAGATTGGTATTAGGAGTGTAGCGCATACACAGTGTACTTAGAGGGGTGTATCATCGACAACCCTCACGAGCGTGCACCGAGGTCGAGGGATTGGTGAGGACGAGTTTATGGTATCATTCCAGTCGGCGCACCGTTTGCATCTACGGTATGTTTACTTTAAAAAACTTGTAATATTTACATCTGTACAACATTTATATATTGTACTTATAATTTTGCAGGCTTTATATCTGGTGAAGAGCTGTGTCATAGCAGCGACAATAGCCATAGTACGGGGCTGGAAGAGACTCGAAAAAGCTATTCTAAAGCACAATGTACATGCCGTCTGCCAATGTGGGTACAAGACGCGCCTAGACTCTCTTCTGAGATGTGCAGGATTGCCTAGATGTGATCAGATTGATGACATATCGGATGAGCCTGATATATATGTCTGATACGGTGGTGACGAGGCATTGTGGGCTTCAGTCCAGGTGTCTGCATGTTAATACAATAAACGAGTAAACAAACAATAAAAATACATTGTTGCCTCTTTCTCAACCTGGAAATTTAATAACAAAAATGCATTGTTACTCTTCTTTCTCAACCTGAAAATTGAATAACAAAAATGTATGAGTTAACTACCTCGTGCATCTCGAGCAGCTCTGTTTTGTTGTTCTTGTGTATCCCGGCAAGTCTGATGTCCTCTCCTTCTATTATGAAGTAAATCAAGCCACATCGGAATCCTATTAACTCGCCTTCGACTCAAGGTAATATTTTTGTCATTTGGAACAAGGATTGGGCCTTCATTTTCCGGCCAATCAGACTAATTGTCATACACATGCCATTCACTCAGCCATGTGTTGATAAGTGTCTATATGTGGTAGTAGTAATGTACAAACCTTCCAGGGTCAATGCCTCGGAGACGGCACACTTCCAGAATATGAGAACACGGTATTCTGTTTAATTGTGGCTTCTGGCATGTGGATGTAACCGTGTTCTCATCCATGATTACCACCGTGTATTTATAATTCGCTTTGGTAAACCAACCAAAAGCGTCTTTAATGTATGCATTAACTTTCTCTTGTGTGGATGTTATCTCAAACTCGTTACAGTTGCCAAATCCACCGAGCATTGTCATAGATTGTGACCTCCCGCACCGTTTGTTAATCAACTACGAAAAATAGAAGAATTTAATAAAAATTACAAAAATAAAGTAATTTAATGAAAATAACATACCCTGTGCACACGGCATGAGAACTATTGACCCTGGCTTGCTTCAAATTGCGCTTTTGCCCTCCTTTAAGCAAACCATTGCTGACATTTGTAAAATGTGTCCTCAATTATTGCTACTACCAGCAACCTACGAGAAGATCTAAAAATATTATTGAGCGACTCGGACCCGTTCGTTGTCATAATTCCCCAACGAAAACCCCCATCCAACGCCTGGAATATCTTCCATGGTTTAGGACATTCGTTCTCATCTTGATCTAGATACTTACCCACACCATCTAACCAATTCAGAGCCCGATCACATACATCTCCCATTGCTTGCATTCCTTGCTCATATCTCCTCATCGTTCTCTTCACCACACATATCCTGAAGTACTTGATTGCTTCTTCATTGCAATGATTCTTTTTCATATTTTCTGCTATGTGAGTAGCACAAAGACTGTGAATGCACTCATCCTCATCTTCCTCATTCCATCCCATATCATCCTGTCGAAACACTTTTTTTATGCCCTTACCCCTATCAGTGATGACACACACAAACCTGGAGCGAATTACATTGCGCCTCAACCATTGCATGAACCATGCAAAATCTTCAAAATTATCTGTATCTACCAATGAAAAAGCCAACGGGAGGAGCTGATTTTCTGCATCGTACCCGGTTGCAATCAACATTTTACCTTTGTACCGGCCTGCTAAGAAACAGGCATCAACAGTGATGACAGGTCTCAGGTGTTGGAAAGCCTCTATGCATGGTCCAAATGCCCAAGCCGCCATATTAAAGTACTTGTAAGGTCCAAGCTCACCAGTTGGATATGAGGTAACATCAAACAATGTACCTAGATTTTTTCGCTTAATTGCCTCCAATAAGGGGACTATAAGCGCATATGACCTCTCCCAACTACTAAATTGGCGGGCAATTGCCAACTCCCTTCCACGCCACAATTTATTGTACGTTGATACTTGACCGTTGTACGTTTGTGCACAAGTTATTCTGACAGAAGTGATACTTAAATCTACGTCATTTCTCATGTGCGCCGAGATGCAATCGGCAACCATAGCAGCGATCAACTGTGCACGATCTATTCTTGTGGCATCCACATGACAAACATGTTTTGTTGGGCACTTGGATACTTTCCATTGTGTACCAAAACCAGTGACCCTTGCATTAATGTACCAACCACATCTGGGGTCCATGCATTTTAACCTAATCTATTTTTGTCACTGTGCATATTCTTAATCTCTTTATTAAAAAGAATGTGAAACTTGTAAATTGCAGCTTTCAATTCCTCATTTGAATCATAGGGTTGTCCCTCTGACAATTCATTTTCAAACTCTGCATGTCTACCAAATAACCCCACATTTGCTTCCTGAAAACCTGAGAGGTCATTGAAAGCTGCAATCGGGTGCTCAACCCTGCGACCCATTATCCAAAACCCTTTATCAACCTTGAATTTTTTTGTCTACCCGAGCACAGGCCTCGTATCTGCTGTATCACTATGATCGCTCATGCAATCAAGATCAACATCCCCCCAATTTTCCTTTGCCTCTTGTATTTCCGGATCCACCGTCTGCTCAGTTTCCTCTGGATCACAAGGCTGGGCTCGAGATCGATGGGAGTGTCGACTATTAGACGGTCGGTCCCTCTGAACTAGGGCTTAACTACTCTTAGGCAGGGGCGGATCCACTGTAGCACAGGGGGGTCAGCTGCCCCTCGCTGAATTTTCAAAATTAGTGTTAAAAATCTGCTTTTCGGATCTCTGCCCCTCCCTGGAATTAAAATTGCCCCCCTGTAGTCCATTCTAGAATTCTAATAGACAGAACGGAGCCCATATAAACTCTGAGCGAAACAAATTAGTGGAGCCCAAATAGGTGCTGATCCCAAATAACGAAAATTAGTTGAACCAAAATATTTTTATATATTTTTTATTTTTAACTCAAAGGCAAATGCTACCAAGTTGAACCAAAATGTTGATTTCAAGTTCCTTATAAATGTTGAATTGTTGATTTTTTCCAAGTAATTTACAATTTTTATTATATTGATTGGTATTTTTTTGTTATGTTGAATTGTACCCGATAAGCTATTGGGTTTGAATTTGATAAGCTATTTACATCCGATTATTGCCCCGTCCTGACAAAAATCCTGTGTCCGCCCCTGCTCTCAGGCATGTCAATCAGCAAAGGGATTCGGCACCGACGGGAGGGCCGACTAGTAGACCGTCAACCCTCCTGAACTAGGGCATTACTACTTTCAGGCATGTCAATCTGGAAATGGGGTTGGGCCACTGGACTTGAGGAGGTTGACGCATCAGCCCAACTAACACCCCGAATTAACCTTGCAAGGGGGTTAGGACGCTGGACTCGGTTAATCTCCACAAAGAGTTCAATTATCTTGTATCCACCCCCAGAAAAACTAATTGTCTGGTTGTACAGTACCTGCCAGACTCCGTCATTCTAAACAGGAAAAAGTTGGAACCAAGTTTGGCCTGAACCAATGGGCATGCTAATTTTGGCCTGAATATCAAGGTCATATCGATCCTGATTCAATCTGAGGTTCTGAGAAATAATCGATTTTAGAACTCACAAATCAGTACCAGAGATTACCGATATCACAAAAACAGGCCCAATACTATAATAAACCCCATTAGGGCCTATTAAAATCTCACCACCAGTGTAAATATATACCATAACAGCTATTTGGTATGAGTATAAGAAAACATAAAATTAAAAATTAATTAAATTAATTATAAATACTAAATTTTTTTTTTAAAAAAGATAGAATGTAAAAAACTTACGGTTCTGCTGAGAAGAACAGTGAAAATTGAAATGAATCTCTCTCTCCTCATAATATAACTCTGTTAATATATATATATATTATTTCAGGGTGCCCTCTCCCCCAAGAAGTGGCCTCGACCGCTGGCCCCCAAAGCGGCCCAGAAAAGGTGCCTGATTCCCTGTGAAGTGGCCCAGCTCCAAGTGCCCACTTCCAGAGAAAGCGGCCATGCGAAATGTGCAAATTCCACGCAAAATTGGTGTTTTGGTTTAATAATTATTAAAAAATGGTATTTTTAAAAATTTCGGGGCCCATATACCCGATTTTTTTTAGTTACCAGCCGAATAAATTGGAATTAAATGTTAGTTGAAATTCAATTTATACCATAAATGCATACTGGGTGCGTGCACAGATTTAAATAGAAATGCATACTAGGTATGGACACCGATCCGATACGCATATTGGGTATGCGAATCGATCGGTGCACATACTAGACAGACACACCTATATGTGCACAGACTGGGTATGTGTTCCTCTTTGTAGGAGCATAAAGCTCCTTACACACCGAATTTTCACCTCATTCATTTGTTCCCGCAGGGGCCTGCAGACCTTCTAGTGGTAAAAAGGTAATTTTTGAAAAAAATTTGTTATTTAATTGTTTTATAAATTAGTTAGTTTGGTATAAGTTACCAAAATAAATCATAATTGTATTAAATAGTTTGACTAGTGTCCAAAAATTGTAATATATTATTACATTATTGTATTTAGACCAAAATTGAGTAGAAATGTACTAATTTAGAATTGAAATTTTTCCTAGATTGTACGAATTTTTACTGATTTGTCCAAAAATAGTGATATATTACATTTAAAATAGTTTTATAATTATTAGACCAAAATAAAGTAAAAATGCTTCAAATTTATCATTGTCCTATTTGAAAGTAACCAAAATTGTATTAAATTTATTCGTCTCGGGCAGTCACCGCGAACACTGTCTTTAGTATGGCCAGTACCGAAGTTGGCATCTCGTATGGTGTGCTCCCACACCTAAGTCGGATGTGCCTCTCCATCCTTCCTTGCCTTTCTACACTAGCCCGCGATATGCTCCTCGTAACGAGATGGTCGACTTGAGGCTCCTCCAGTTCCTCGATTGGTTCATCTTCTATCATTAGAGGGTGAGTTTCTTCTAGTTTCCTCGTCGGACACCTTCCCATGGTGTTTACGCCTTCTCTCGGAGCCGATGCTATGGTTCCGAACACATAAACCCTAACAATTTATCTCCCGTGTAGATGTACACATGAACGATCGTCTTATTCTTGTACCAAGATGTCAACAGTTGACGCCTCTCCACAAGGTATGTTAAGTTGATGTACGGTTTGCCTTGGACCCTTTCCTTGTGTATGTCCGCCTTAAGATATTTCGCAAAAAGCATAACATATGCCCCCTATGGTTATATCAAACTCACTACGAGTCTCTAGGGCTACCTCCTTGAGATGTCATAGAATGAAGAAACCTAGGTTAGGTTTCCACATCCTATGTAGCCCCTGTTGGGGTTTTGACGGTTCAAATCCATTGATTTAGCTTAATTGCGAAAAGTGTGTAAAACAAAATTTTACGGTTTAAGCTAAGAATTAAATGAGGTACATCATGAAACTTTCCAAGGCGGTCCACCTTCAGTATTCATTTGGCATTAAAACCTCATTTAATTCATTTACAAATCTACTCCATAATTGATTTCTAAAAGCTTTAAATCTACTTATCAATTAAATAGATTAATATTAGAGTATTTATACTCGGGCGAGTACGGGTACCCCTAGCATACCCGACTTGGGTACGGGTACGACTCGGGTACGGGTATACTCGGGTAGAAGGGTATTCGGGTACGGGTATGGCGGGTATAGTTTTCAAAAACCATACCCTACCCGCCCTATACCTTTACTCGTGTACCCTTGACGGGTAAGGCGGGTACGGGTACGGGTATTTTTTTTTTTTGCTGTTTTTATTTTATTTTATTTTTTTTGTTGTTTTTTTGTGTTGTTTTTTTTTGTTTTTTTCTCTCTTTTTTTGCTGGTTTTTCTCATGGTTTTTTTTCTGTTTTTTTTTGGGTATTTTTGGGTTTTTTTGTTGGTTTTTTGTTGTTGTTTTTTTTTTTTTTTTGCTGTTTTTTTTAACAATGTCATTTAAATGTTATTACGTGTTTATAATTCGACTTTTAAAATATGAATAATTCAATATCAAATAGTGTGTGTATATATACATAAAATTATCAAGTCACATCTTTATAATTCCTAAATAATTAAAATTTGTAACTTATATATATAAATTATTCTTGCCAAAATTTGTTTGTTTAGTCGCCTAAGTACAAATGTATTTATTTATTTCTTTACACGAGTCATTTTATTTTATTTTAAAATTCTCGTTCTAATTATATAGTTTCATAATTTATTTATATCTCGAAATTTTTAAAACAATAGAAGTTACCCTCCTCCTTTATTCCGGGCTTGGGACCGGCTATGTAAAATAACATAGACGGAGTTCTAACTTTTTTTTTTGTTAGTAATTCTTCTTTAAAATGAATAATTTAAAAACTAATTGAAATATTTAGAAATTTATAATTTAAAAAATAACAATAAAGACTAAAAGAGGTTAGAAATTTATACCGACACTACCTATCTAGAAGTTCTCATTCCTATACCATTCTTCGCTCTCTTCCACACCGTCTGAATCCGAATTAGCCTGGTGCTGCGCCTCGGTACCACTTTCTTTAGTGTCGACTTCGGATGATGATGCTTCAGGCACATGTTGCTTGCGCTCTTCAGCTTGAATCCAATCTTTCAAGCACACAAGTCTTTCAAAGACATGTGGACCCAACTTACTACGTTTATCGGAGAGGATCCTGTTCGCAGAACTGAAACAACTTTCGGAAGGGACGGTTGACACGGGCACGGCAAATACATCGCGGGCCATCATCGCCAGTGTTGGAAAGGCCCTTTGATGCCTCCTCCACCATGCCATGACGTCAAGTCCATGTTCACTTTCGTTCATCATCGATACATAGGTCACTAGCTCGCTTGTTGTTTGTGGTTCGATCTCCGACTGAAAATCTGCTAACAAACCACCACTGCTAGTGCTCCTGGAAGTGAAACTATTAAAAAATTTAAAAAAGTTAGTGGACAAATAATGTATATATTATAAATAATAAAGATTAAAAAATACATGTATATTTATATTCATACCTAGGGGTGGCACGGGACGAAGACGGGTTTTGGTTGGCACTCATTCTTGAGTTGTATATGTTAAACATCTCTTCGAATTTTGAATCCACGTATGCATCCACCCTGGTACTATCTAAACGTAGATTATCTTTGTACCTTTGAACTACTTTGATCGTGTAAAACTTCTTGTATGCCGGGTTGAGGCAGTTCGCAATAATCGCGATGAGCGGTACATCTTCCCAATATTTGAGAAACTTTTGTTTCATGGCATCTACGATTGGTGTGAGAGATTTATCGTGGATTTCAGCTTGTTCCAAATGACAATACACCTTGGAGATGTCATAGAGATGTCTGAGCAACTGAAATGACATCGGTGAGTATGAGCAGGATAGTTGTACGGTTGCTGTAAAAAAGGTCTGAAGGAAATTGCATAGCCTTTATAGTTGCTCCCATTCTCCATCGGTGAGTTCCAATTGTAGTGCCTCGGGGGTGGAGCTTCTCAAAAACTCCCCTATGACAGCTTTGTAAGGATTGCATCGATTCAACAACCTATAGGTAGAGTTCCAACGGGTATCTATATCCCAAAGTACTTTCAACTTATCCAATCTATATTTGACACACAGAGCCCCAAACTTTTATTTTCTTTCTTGGTTTGAAACAACGTGGTTGAGAGCATTTTTAAATTTAATTATCAATAGTTTTACGTCTTCTTTTTTAAGACCCGCCTTCACAACGAGGTTAAGTATGTGGCACGCACACTTTTGGTGAAACATTTCACCATTCATGATCGGGTTTAGTGATCGTTTAAAAATCTCAATGGAAGCTATGTTGTTGCTCGCATTATCGAATGAGATAGAAAAAACCTTGTTAGCCATATCCCTTAAGGTTATATTCTTCTAAAACGGAAATAATGTATTTGAAAATTACATTTGCAGTGTGCGGGGAATCTAGCACTCCAAAACTTAATATCATTTTTTGTAATAACCAATGATCATCGATCCAATGCCCGGTAACACAAGAGTACCCAAGTCCATGTTTACCGGCAGTTCATATATCGGATGTAATCGAGACCTTATTATTTTGGTATGCAAATAGAGCTTTGAGGTCATCTTTCTTAGAGAGAAACTGTTTTTTTATTTCACCAACCATCTTTTTATGATGCATCTCTTGTACATTGGTTTGCCTAACCCCCGAATGCATAACCGGGAAAAACTCATGCAACTACCCATACTTATTGGTTGTTCTTTGTGGGTAATGTACCGAGCCAATTCACTAAGCATTTTTGATTCATCGAATTTTGGGTTGGTTCTGGTACCATCCGCATTAATAAGGGTTTGGATTATTTTCGGTTGAGCATCTGCACTTGGTTCCTCATGCTTTTTTTCATGCATTTCGGAATGTCTTTTAAAGCTGCTCATACCACTACCTCCTTTATACTCAAAATGTCTATTGCAATTTTTTACCAGACAATCTAGATATTTCATAATACCTCTTTCATCTCTGGTAATATCATAAAATCTCGCCCACGGTTGATTATAATCGAGAGGAGCTCTTTCTCTTTTAGTCTTCTTTTCTGTTGGTGCTTCTGGGGGTCTACTTGTCGAAGGAGCGACAACTTCTTCTTGAATTTCAGGTTCAGCTGTCGAAGGGGCAGTGTCAGTGAATTGACTCGATGCTACAGAAAAGCCCATGCCTCCATATGTATACGATGGTGTTGGTTCAAGTGATTCTTGTGGAATGAATACATTTGGATCGTTTGAAGTATAATACGATGGCGGTGCACTCATTTGTGAGGGTTGTTGATAATTTAAATCTAGCATTTGGTCCCTTCTTTGATAATTTTGTGGATAATTGTGTGGATAATTTTGTGGATAATTAGGTGGTGGCATTTGGGAGGAAGAACTATCAAGATAATTAGGTGGATAATTTTGTGGATAATGAGATCGTAGCATATCAGGGCCAAAAAATGAGGCCGACAATCTCGAGGCAAAATCTTCTTCCCCGTCCCGAGGAGGAGTTGTCATATTTTAAACCTATTCAAAAAATAGAAATAGAAAAACAGAAATTAAAAAACAGAAATAAAAAAACAGAAATCTAAAAAACAGAAATCTAAAAAACAGAACTAAAAAAACAGAAATAAAAAAACAGAACTAAAAAAACAGAAATAAAAAAACAGAAATTAAAAAACAGAACTAAAAAAACAGAAATTAAAAAACAGAAATCTAAAAAATAGAAATTAAAAAACAGAAATTAAAAAACAGAAATTCAAAAACAGAAATAAAAAAACAGAACTAAAAAAACAGAAATTAAAAAACAGAAATAAAAAAACAGAAATTCAAAAACAGAAATAAAAAAACAGAAATAAAAAAACAGAAATAAAAAAAAACAGAACTAAAAAAACAGAAATTAAATAACAGAAATCTAAAAAACAGAAATCTAAAAAACAGAAATTAAAAAACAGAACTAACAAAACAGAAATAAAAAAAAAACAGAACTAAAAAAACAGAACGAAAAAAACAGAAATAAAAAAACAGAACTAAAAAAACAGAACTAAAAAAAAACAGAAATTAAAAAACAGAAATTAAAAAACAGAACTAAAAAAACAGAAATTAAAAAACAGAACTAAAAAAACAGAAATTCAAAAACAGAAACAAAAAAACAGAAATTAAAAAACAGAATATAAATCTAACCTATTCAAAATAAATCTAACATTTTCAAAAACAAATCTAACATTTACAAAAATAAATCTAACCTATTCAAAATAAATCTAACATTTTCAAAAATAAATCTAACATTTACAAAAATAAATCTAACCTATTCAAAATAAATCTAACATTTTCAAAAATAAATCTAACCTATCCAAAATAAATCTAACATTTACAAAAATAAATCTAACCTATTCAAAATAAATCTAACATTTTCAAAAATAAATCTAACATATTCAAAATAAATCTAACATTTACAAAAATAAATCTAACCTATTCAAAATAAATCTAACATTTACAAAAATAAATCTAACCTATTCAAAATAAATGTAACATTTTCAAAAATAAATCTAACCTATTCAAAATAAATCTAACATTTTGAAAAATAAATCTAACCTATTCAAAATAAATCTAACATTTACAAGAATAAATCTAAAAAACAGAAATTAAAAAAAAATGAAAAACACAAATAAAAAAACAGAAATGAAAAAAAAAAGAAATAAAAAAACAGAAACAAAAAAACAGAAATTAAATCTAATCTATTCAAAATAAATGTAACATTTTCAAAAATAAATCTAACCTATTCAAAATAAATCTAACTTTACAAAAATAAATCTAAAAAACAGAAATTAAAAAACAGAAACAAAAAACAGAAATTAAAAAACAGAAACAAAAAATAGAAATTAAAAAACAGAAATTAAAAAACAGAAAATAAATCTAACCTATTCAAAATAAATCTAACATTTTCAAAAATAAATCTAACATTTACAAAAATAAATCTAAAAAACAGAAATTAAAAAACAGAAACAAAAAAAACAAAAATTAAAAAACAGAAACAAATTTAATTACTTTACATCTAACAAATCTAACATAAACTAAATAAATCTAACATATGCAATAAATCTAATAAATCTAATTACTTAACAAATCTAACATAAAATAAATCTAACAAATCTAAATATCTAATTACTTAACATCCAATAAATCTACATAAACTAAATTTACTCTACAAAAATAAATTAATCTAACATGAAATAAATATAACCTTTAAATCTCGCGAAAAAATCTTGCGGAAGGTCCCGAACTTCGTAATTTCGATACCTTCGTAATTTCGTTTGCTTATTTGTAGAAGAAATTAAATGTACAACTATATTTTTTTTAACAATAAATTTAAAATTTGAGAATTATAGAAATTTAGATTAAGAGAATGAGAGAATGAGAATTGAGATGGAGATGTAAAAATGAAGGGAGGAAGAGAGGTATTTAAAGAAATTTTGGTTGGAGGGATAAAATTTAAATTTTTAATTTTTAAAGAATAACAGTAACAGTAACAGAAAACAGTAAACAGAAACAGAAAAAAAAAAACCGTCCCATCCGGTCGGTTCCAGATGGGATGGCACCGGTTTGGGGGGGAAAAATCAAATTTTTTGAATTTTGAACTGTGATGAACAGTACTCGGGTATACGGGTATGGGTAGTCGGGTAATCGGGTACGGGTTTAGTCGGGTACGGGTTAACTCGGGTAGGGTAAACTCGGGTATTGGTCTAAAATGACGGGTCCGGTCCGATTTTTGCCCGTACCTGCGTACCCGAGTACCCGACCAATACCCGGGCTCGGGCACGGGTACCCTAGCTGGTGGGTACGGGCGGGTACGGGCGGGTATACCCTTAATGGGTTTTATTCAACCTCTAATTAATATAACATGTTTATAACTCGTTTCCAAATCTCAGTTGGAATGTAGCTGAGCGAGAAGAGCTACACCAAGGAAGGAATCTACTCACAGTATCACACGTGTGATATTTCTATTGGTTATCCACCAAAACTAACCGGAGAGCGGTTTATTTCTTCTGCCAGAAATATTGTAAACCACGAAATTCTGCAAAAACATTATTCACTAAGAAAAGGACGAAATAAATATATTTGTGTCCCGAGGTAACTTGGTTTTGCTTAAAAGCTAAACCACAGGATTTCACAAAATATATTATTTCCTAATCCCGTAATAACCAAAATCGAGGAAGAGAGAAAAATCGATTAACGAAGTAATCAGATTAACATGTGAATTAGTAAGTTTTCTCTCTACTCTCACCCCTCTATTTATAGTGTTTTGAGGAGGTTCGCAAAAGACCGAAATACCTCTTAAAACAAATCTATTTACCAAAATACCTTGACACCTCATCCTTTAATATGTGAAAAGACCAAAATGCCCCTTCCACACTCTTCTCCATGCTTCTACACCCTTCTACATCCTAAGGTGTCATGCAAGGTGACATAGGTGTGAAATGACCATTTTGCCCTTGGCCCATTAAGGCATGAATAGTAAAAGGCTTTGATTTTGGGTTTTGACTTTGGGCTTTTAATATTAATTAAGGCTTTGATTATTTTGGGCTTTTAAACCCATAATTCAAATCCATAATTAACAAATTAAAATCCAAATCAAATATATATAATTGTCATGTACAATTATATTTCTTTTCGGTTGTTGCTCATTAAATTTTATACAATGTAACATGTACGTTTATAAATTAACCGTTGTTTCTGCTTGTCATTCTAAATGACATTTATAATTTAATTATATCATTTATAATTAATTATAACCATCTTAATATTAATTATAATTAATTTATAATTAATCAGTAAGATTCTCCGAGTAGCTCCTATATGGTGTGACCTAATAGGATCTGTGTTATGTTGGTAAACAGAGTTAAAACTGTTTTAACTTCAATAATCATGGGTGCCGTCTGGCAACACATCATGACCATCCAATTACACAGATGATGCTGTACTGTACAATATCACAATCTAGTAAACAATTTACTTGTGTCTGTTCTTCTGTCTCGTAGCTATTAGATCAGTTCTAAGGTAGATGTGTGTCATCCTTGTTAACTGTATCTTTTCTTGATCTTGAGTAGATTATCAAATATAATTATTCTTGTAATTATACCGCATGCAGATAATCTAACTCTACCAAGGGGCCCAGTGATGCTATAGCTCGTATAAAATACGAGTGACAAATAGTACTCTTGGTAGACTATCACTTCCTCAGCTAAGCTATACATATGGGAATGCTACCGTTATGACTACTTTTTACGGACAGCTGTGGATAACAATCACACATACATATCTCTCAGTGGGAACGATAAATACCTCATACTGTAGAACGTGATACTGAATAAAAACATAAATGACACGAACACAATTCTATTTAATGTTTCATTCGAGGTTTGTCAAATACCATGTTCATAAAACATGTATCTATGTGATTAAAATGACATCTCATGTCAGGTGGTTTGTAAAACTTAACCTTCTTTTAATCCACATACTAACCTTATAGCGGTAATTAGTGTTCTTGCTAATTACCTTGGTCAGTGACCTTTTAAGATTAAGAATATATATCATCTATATTATGGAGTTTCACAATTTCAGTCATGAACTCAAAATGATCCATAAATGCAATAATACTCAAGGCAACAAAATGATATAAACATTCAATTCATGAACAAAGCTTTATGATAATTTATCGTATTATTGACTTCTAGATTATTACAAACTAACAACCCCTTCATTTGAGCTAGGAGAAGTACATCGCTATCATTCACCTCTAGATTGAACTTCTCGACCGGGAATTTAGAGTTCGCTAGGATGATGTATGACGATAATCTTAATCTCGTGTCATAAATGTATGACGATAAATGTATGACGATAATCTCGTGTCATAAATGTATGACGAATGAAATCTTTTTCCCAAAATTCATCTCGATCGACTTGCATCCCGTGAGACTCATGACCTCCAAAATGATGGCGTAGGGCTTCATTGACTTGCATAGTTGAAAGGGTGTATGTTGAATTGTTGAGGTGAAAGCTAACTTTCCAATCTCTATCTTGTAGGGTTGCTAGGAACTCCAAGGTGAGTCAGGAATAGGTTGGTGTATACCCCAACTTGAAAGCCAAATCCCATAAATTGAGGGAGGATAGAAGCCTCTTTACTTTATTAAAGATCTTTAATTTTTTTAAGGGCATGACTACAAGGGCCTTTGGAAACCTCCACAACACATCCTTAAAGAAGATTGAAATGCTCGCGGTGGAGTTCAAAAGGAAAGATCATGGTGGATGGCCTATTGTAAGGTGACGTTGGTTGTGCTTCAATATCGCTTGAATCAACCATGGAATTTTTCTCAAATGGCCTTATGGGTTGGTCATGCGGCTTTAGAGGTCGTATGCAGTAGTGTTTGCGGTCTCCAATGTCATCTGCTGCTCCTGCTTGCGGTCTGGACTTAGAAAATTCTTTGACTGAATTTTGAGAGCTATTGATCAGAAAGGAAGAACTCAAAAATTCATAAAGGTTGTAAGGAAATGATAGAAGCCAAGGTGGTCTTCTTATAGGGGTGAGTCAGATTAGGAAATAGGTGGTCGAAAAATAGTTGTGATAGTCACCCCATCATCCCACAAAATTCCAAAAATAAAAACTATTTTCAAATTTCTGGTTGATGTCTCGCTATTTTATCTATATTCTGACCAAACTTTGTACCAAAACATGTGCCTAAAACTGTCGAATCGTGTTTATTTCATTAAATATTTATAGAATGTGGTACTGTTGCGCATTTGTTCTTACTTTGCAGAAAATGGGCGAAACCGAGGAAGAATCTAGAATTCGAAGGTTTATACACGGTTTGTGTGCCTGTTACGTCCAAAGGGTATGTAAAAAGTTTCAATACAATGAGATGTACCTTTTAATCCTAAATACACTTTTTGGTTTGGATTGCAAGTATACAATCCTACCTTGTAGTATATTGTCAGGTGTCGATCCACAGGGAGTACGTTTAATTACTATGCTAAAACTTTAGTAATAAATTTCAGAAAAATATAATAAAATAAAGTACAATAAAAGTAAATTTGGGGGGGGGGGTTGTTCTAACAATTCCTAATTTTGGGTTCAATACCCGAGAGAGAAATTTTAAAACAATAAAAGTAAATAGAGAAAATAAAGATTGATTTGCTTTCTAGTTTGAGAATATCTAGGGGCATTCGGTCTACAATCCCTTGCTAATTCTATCTATTCAGTATTTGTTTGAGTTCATGTATGATTTGATGAGATTTCTAACCTAATATGTCATTTAAGGGTCACTTTCGTAAATTAATAACGTATCTAAGTAATTCGGATTTCACGGTTAGGTCCTTCACCCTAGCTACCTAGACCATAAGTTCTTGTTAGTCTCTCATCTCCTCAAACATTGGTACTTCACGATTAAGTCCATCATACCAATACCCGATTCGATTTGAGATGTCCTAATTAGGGTTTGGTTTCACGGTTAGGTCTTTCACCAAGTTCCTAACCTTAATTTCTGTAGTTCCGACTTAAATTACAAATTGGTTAGATCCTAATCCAAACCTAGGGTATTTGCATTCATAATTTGGTACTCTCCTCTCATCCTAACTTCTTTGGATCCTTTGCATAACAAAGAGATAGCAAAGCAGGACTACTTCGATTTCAAGTACTAAACTATGTAATTAACACAAATGATAAATCACAGAAATTAACATCAAATCCTATAAAACAATCATAACAAAAACAAATAACCAAATAAGATATAATTAAATAAGTTCATGCATTGACCTAAACCCCTAAAGAGAGATCTACTCCTTTATGGAGAAATCCATTACAAAAAATTGGCAAAGTAAGAAGAAATGAAATAAAGAAATGATTACACCATTTATTAAATCAAGAACCTTTATCTTGCCGAATCTTGCTGAGGAAATCCTTCTTCTCCTTGCTTGAAAGCTTTCCTTACTTCAGAATTTATCACTAAATATTGTGTATGGAGAGAGAGAATGAGAAAGGATGATTGAATGGGAATGAACCTCCTCTTTTATAGCCAAGGACTATGCCCAATTAAGAATCATAGTTGTGAGATGAGTGGGAGCTATATTCGGATTATTTCCCAGGTTGCCTTGTCCATATTTAGCTGTAAAACACGTCCATGAAGTGCCAAAAATAGAAACCATGTTGAAACTGTATAAATTTTGCTTTATGTGGCTCCAGTGCGTCCGCACTGGCTTCAGTGCGGGTGGCTGACCCGCATTGGATTCTGAGTTTCCTTATTTAACTTAGAAAAATTCCTACGAGATCTCCTCAGTGCGTCCGCACTGGATATGGGTGCAGGTGCATCATCCGCACTGGTGAAATTACTGTGTTGTTCTAAAGCTCAAGAAAATCAGCTAAGTATCGAGTGTGGGTGGTTGACCCCCACTAGCTTCTGAGTGCGGATGCATTACGCTCAGGAAAAATTCCTGGTTTTGCTGTGATCTTGGAAATGCGGCTAAGTGCTGAGTGCGTCCGCACTGGATGCTATTTTCTTCAGTTTTTCACCCTTTTCCTGCATTTAAAGTCAAATAACTGCAGTAAATTAATTCTAGGTATATTTTAATCAATTCTTATTTAAAATACAAGATATTTAGTGTTAGAATTTGCCAAAATATAGATCGAATGTGTATATAATTTATGCATATCAGTGCCTTCTTATGCGGACCGTACAACCCTCTGCCTGACCACAAACACGACCAGGACACCATCCACACGACCTGTATATGATGCTGAAATTTCAGGTTCTGAACTTAAAACAGTCATAACTTTTGACTCGTAACCCCGTTTTGAGCGTATGACTCATAACTTAAAACAGTTAGAACGCAAAACCTCTCGTTTGTATCTATACAATAGAAGAATCACCCGATGAAATCCTTAGGTGCATTTGGAATAGGGCTGGGCAAAATTGCTCGAACTCGCAACTCGCTTGTTAATGGCTCGCTTTAACTCGCTTATTTACAACTCGAGTCAGTTTCAACTCAAGTTGGCTGACTCGTTTAATAAATGAGCTGAGTTCGAGTTCAGCCCAACTCGCTCGTTTATAACTCGAGTTACATAGGATCCGCCACAGTAAATCCCAACCCCAACCTAAAAGCAAAATATCAATAGTCTGAGTCCCTCAGACCCTAACTGTCACGCACCCAAATCAAAATCCCGCCAAACTAAACCCTAGACATTTAATCTCTATTTTTTTTTTTGAAATGAAGACATTTAATATACATTTAATCTCTCTCTCTCTTTCTCACGCTAACTCTAACAGTCTAACCCAACCCAAGTGACCTATCCACCATCGTTCCAGTGACCTATCCACCATCGTTCTAGTGACCTATCCTCCATCTACCGTCCACCATCCACCGTTCCAGTGACCTATCCACCGTCCACCATCCATTTTGGTGAACTTGGGTCTCTCTTTCTCTCACTACTGGAGCCGTGCACGACAAGACCAGCATAGCGATCAGCTTGTTGCTTCTCTGTTAAGGTACTGTACCGGTGTTTGCTTATAGTTTGCATTACTTTGTGACATATTTGTCTAGAAGAATAGTCCATCCCTTATTTATTTTAGTATCTTGAAAAGTGTATGGCGGTGTTGCCCATAGTTGCTCACTTCTCTCAATTAGGCCTTAAATTGTGCATTATTTTTTATGAGTAAATTTTCACGCTTTTGATTTAGGGTACAATTTCTAGTGGCCATTTGAATTATGTATCTTGAAAACAGAAAATGCTGCACAACTGCACTAGCTAAGCCTCATAAACATACATGTTCCTTATAGCTACATGCTGTCAAATGTCCCCAAAATGTCCACTCAGTTAGAGTATAACCTGATAAACATCACTGCACCTGATTTTCCATTTATAGGAATTTTTAAAGGGTTTTCATCGATTTTTGAAGTCTTGGTCAGCAGAAAAAAAAAAACTGCACTGCTGTTATGATGGCATATAAATTGCCCTTAACAAATTGGTGAACTAAAAATAGCTCTTGACTTCTATAATTTTTCAAACTTTTTGAGAATGTTGTATGTGAGATTACCATCATTTCTATATAAAGAAATAAAATTTCCATGTAGCCAATCGGTCAAAATAATTCTCCAAAGTCTGACTGACCAAAAGGGTAAAACTGCACTATGCTATATGCTGGTACTAGAATTGAGTCTCACAAAAATACAATCTGAACCAGTTCTAAACTTCTGATGCATATCAATTTTTACTGATTTTTGTGCATATAAGTCATGATATAACATACATTTTGAGATAAAGAAACCAAAAATGTAAGGAATTTCTATGATGATAATTCAATTTACTATAACTTTATTTTCTGCTTATATCCTATTACTTTAATTTACTATTTTTATTTTCTATTTTAGTAATTTTAATCTATTTTGTAATTTTTTGTTGAATTTGTTATTGTAAAATGTCTTTACATGATGTGATAGATGGTGTGACAGATGATGTAGACAAGGCGGTCGAACCTGTATCTAGTAATGACAGTGTCACCTTAAGTAATGAACAAAGAGATATGGTTGACGGACCAGCTACAGAGGAGCCTAATTCTGAAGGCGCTGCCAAGCACAAACGGAAACATACATCCGAAGTTTGGAAGTATTTTGTGGCTAAAGAAGTAAATGAAAAATGGAAGATGGTGCAAAAGTTAGAGTGTATGTATTGAAAAAGAGGTACAAAGGTGTGATGGGAGGCCCCACAACAATTCTTAAACTACACATCAAAACTTGCGCTAATATAAAAAAGGCACAAGGTAATTCTCAAGGTCTTCTCAAATTTGAATCATGTGATAATATTGTTGTACCTGGTTTGAACTCGAGTGGGGTGTTTGATCAATTGAGGTGTAGGAAAATTATTGCCAAGATGATCATGGCTCATGAGTTGCTTTTCACATTTGTCGAATATCAATGGTTCAACATGTTAATGAAGTACATCACTCCTCTTTATCAAAAAGTGAGTAGAGCAACATTAAAAGAGAGTGCATAAAAGTGTTTGAATCAGAAAAAGAGAAGTTAAAAAAGGTCTTTAGAAATACCGATAGGATCTCACTCACGAGTGATTGTTGGACATTGAACCAAACAATTGGGTATATGTGCTTGATAGCTCATTATGTAGATTGTAATTAAAAATTGCAAAAGCGCATCATTAGTCTCAATGAACTTGCACCACCCCATAGTGTTGAGGTAATTTCAGATGCTATTTTAGATTCTCTTATAAATTGGGGCATTCAAGACAAAATTGGTACAATAACTCTAGAAAATGCAACCAATAATGACAGGGCAGCTACCATTTTAAAGTTTAGTTTTCAAGAGGGGCAAATTACATTTTGACGAGTTGTTTTTTCATGTGAGATGTTGTGCTCACATTTTTGAATTTGGTAGTTCAAGATGGTCTTAATTTGATTGATTGTATTGAAAAAATTAGGAATTGAGTTAGATATCTTAAAAAGTCCCCAGCTCGTCTTTTGAAATTTGGTGAAATAGCAAAGGGTTTAGGTATCCAAACTAGTCGGTCACTATGTAGTGATGTGAAAACTAGGTGGAACTCAACATACCTTATGCTTGAATTGGCTCTTTATTACAAATCCATCTTTCGATGATATAAAATGAGAGACAATAACTTTGAATGGTTGCCCGATGAGAATGAATGGAATAAAGCCGAAAAAGTGTGCAAGTTGCTTCAAGTTTTCTCGGTTGTCACTAACCTATTCTCGGGGTCATTGTACCTAACAGCAAATCTGTTTCTTGTAGAAGTTTTTAGGGTAAAAAAGGTGATACATGAGGCTTATCATTCGGGTGATAAATTCTTGGTGGATATGAGTAAACCTATGTATGAAAAGTTTAACAAGTATTGGGGGGAAATTGGAGTGCTTATGGAAATTGCGTCCATTTTAGATCAACGGTTTAAATTGCTCTCGGTGGACTTTACTTTTAAAAGGTTGTATCCAGTTAATGAGGTTGATAACAAGATTAAAGAGGTGACTAGTAAGTTGAAATATCTCTATGAAAAGCATTCAAATGTTGAAATGATGGCTAAAGTTGCCGCAAGTACCTTAGATTCGGTAGCAGCTGCTGCCCATATCAGTGCACTATCAAAAGATGATGACTTCTATGCTTTTCTTATGACTACAGAGGAAGAAGGGCCACTCAAATCTGACCTTGATGTGTATTTGGAAGAATTCAAATATTCAGTAAGAGTTGAGGGTACATTTGATGTTTTGAAGTGGTGGAATCAAAATTCCAGCAAGTATTCTATTTTAAGCAAGTTGGCGTGTGATGTGCTTTGTATTTCGATCACAACTGTGGCTTCGGAATTGAGGGCGTATATTAGACGACTATCGAAGCTCTCTTTCGAAAGATATGGTGGAGATTATAGTTTATGGAAGTGATTGGATAAAAGCTAACTCAAAAACCACATTACAAATGTTGCAAGTATGACTTTAATTTTATATTTTCATTCATTTATCTTTTAAAATCTAAATGCTTCTTGATATTTATTGTTCACTAATATTTATTTTTGTAGAAATCTGCAAAAGAGGAAGAGGAATTGGAAACTCAAATCCCAACGATCAATGTTAATTAAGTAAGTTTTAATTCTATATTCTTTTCTGTGTATAAGCTGAACTACTAGCAGCTTTATTTTACAATCAGAGCCTTCTTTATTTTTTTTGTTTTTGTGTGTACAAGCTGAACTATCTCATAGAAAACACAATCTGTATTTTGATTTTAGAATCATACAGTGCCACTTGGTGATATTTTATTAGTTTATAGTTGTTGCACTTAGGGGCACCTCTAATTGCTCAAAAACTGAAATTAAATTGCAATTGAAAGTAAATAGATGAGTTTAGAGAAATTTGACACGCGGGATGTTAACGGAGTTCGGCAAAACAAAGGCCTACGTCTCCGGGGCGTCGCAACCTCTTTCTAGGTGCGCCTTTCTATTACCCAATATGAAAGGATTACAATTGTGAACCGTGAGCCCTTACAAAATGGGAAGTCACGACCAACGAGAGATGAGTGCCGGCGAGCCCTTACAACCAAGGGAAGTCACACGAGCAACTCGAGGTTTGAGCCGGCAAGCCCTTACAAACAAGGGAAGTCACACAAGCTACTCAAGAACAAGAGAAACACTCAATAGATCACTCTAACCTAATCTAGATCAAGATTAGTGAAGTAGGTTTGAGGTTGCTTGAGGGATTTTGAAGTTTTAAGCTCTCACAACAATGGAGTAGGCTAAGCTCTCAGAAAATCGCTTTTGAAATGATTAGGGTCGGCTGAGATCGATTTGAAAGTGATCCCTTCAGTCTATTTATAGTGGCAGCTCAAAAATGAGCTGTTTGACATAAAACGTTACCAACGTTTTATCAAACGTTACCAACGTTTTATTCAAATACGATTTAGGGTTTTAATTCTCTGACAGCTTAGAAAACGTTACATAACGTTTTATAACCGTTCTAACGTTTTACAAACGTTATAACGGTTGTATAACGTTATAACGTTATAACTTGATTCTTTTGAGGCTTCTGATTATTATAAAACGTTACCAACGTTTTAAAAACGTTCATAACGTTTTATCTCAATTTAATCAACCTCACACATACTTTACCAAGCATTTGATTTTACAATATGTATTATTGATAAAGGTCTTCATGATTTCTTCAGTCCAAGCTTATTATTCAACAGTTCTTACTCTTCTTGGACCTACATATTCTCAAAATAGAAGAAATCGTAAAATTCAATAATTGTATGTTTTTGCAAATTAGTCAAATAGACGTAAAAGATTATTGTACGAACAACAATAGTATCACAATGACACTTGAATTACTATAAGATATGCTATATTGTTGTTTACTTGAATTTTTATTATTGGTACAGCAAGAAAATCAAATAAAATTTATGCTTTTGTAGTTATGTAATCATTGCATTTTATCTTAGTAACACTTTTGGAAATGCAGAATTACATATGAAGTTGTCGGATATGATGGTTTAGAACTTTACATGATGATTTTGACAAGATGAAGTTGTTAGATACTAAGTGTTGCTTGTTTTTGTTGAATTATTTTTGTTAAGTTGTTGTATGAAAAATTGTTGGTGCTTGAAAACTAAGTTGTTGTTTGTTTTAATTAGACAAGCTCATAGTCCTCATGAACTTTTAAGTTATAAATCAAACAATCTAAAAGCCCTACATCTTATTTTTGTATGGAATCAGTAACCACCAATATTATTGTTATTATTGATGTTATTTTGTTACTATTTTGTATTTTTTTTAAATAGAATTTGTTTGTCTATGAAAGAAAGCAGCTCGTTATTACTATTCCAACTCGAGTTGGCTCGCTTGTTTATTAAATGAGCTGAGTTCGAGTTGGGGGTAACTCGCTCAAACTCAGCTCATTTACAGCCCTAATTTGGAACACATAATCTCTCGTTTGTATTTATGCGATAGAAGGGTAAAGCCAGTTAAAATGTGATGTTTTATTTTTTGCATTTTTATTTTTAAGGTTGCATTTTTACTAGTTGCATGCATAGATTACAAATTCTTATATTCAATTGAGGGATCAAAATTTAGAGAGGATGTAAAATTTGAGTATCATTAGATTTTGAGATTACTTTTACCATAATGATCTTAGGATTAGTCATCTTCAAGATTATTTCAATTGAGATCAGAATTTTCATAATGCAAAGGTTTCCATTGTCTTTAAATTCATCAAGTACAAATATTATGAATTCTATAGGCATTTTTGTATTTAGCTTGTGCTTAAGAAATCTTCAATTATTTGCTAATTCATGTTGTATAAGAACGTTTTAAGTCAATCTAAAACCAAGTTTTTACTTAGTTTGTTCAAGGACGAATAAATGTTTAAGCTTGAGGGTGTGATAATGCCAAAACATACAGCGAAAATCACTACTTTTTAGTACGAAAAATAGTGAAAAAGCGTATACAAAGTATCTATTTTTCTGAATTATTCACCGCAAATGTGTTTTTAGGCTATTTTGACATGTTTTGGAGAAAGTTGTGAATTTAGACCGAAAACGAAGTAAAAATGTCATATTTAGGCCGATTATGAATAAGATATCAAAATAGGACAACACATGGAGTATGCAAACACCTCACACAAAGTTCACAACATGCAATTAGGGGTGTTCATCAGTTCGATTCAATTGAAATTGAACTGAACTAGGCAAACCAAAGTTATAATTTGATTTTAAAAATAGAACAAAACCGAACTGAATTAGCATTGCAATCGAACTAAACCAAAGTTTTATTTCGGTTTGTTTGGTTCAAATCGAAATATATTAATTTATTTATTTAAAACAATTGATTTATAATAAACCGAAGTATATTAAGAAACAAACCAGGGTATTAAAAAATAAATCAGAGTATTAAGAAATAAATCAGAGTACTAAGAAACTAACCGAAGTGGTCTGGATCAAATTCACAATATATAAAAGTTCGGTCAATTCGGTTATTTTGATTTTGAAATTTTCCAAATTGAATTGAACTGAAATTATAATTTGGTTTTAGAAAGAAAACTGAACTGAACCATTAAACTAAAAAAACTGAACTAATTCGGTTTGGTTCAAAATCGAATAAATCAAATCAAATGAACACCCCTACATGCAACATGGCAAAATTCACTGAAATTCGGCTAAGTACAGTGCTCTACGGCCTCGAGGATGTCGCATGCGGCATAAATGCCTATGCCGTAGGGGCACACGGATTGAATTCGTGGACTATCTAGTTTGGATTAAATCTCAGATGTTGGACAGTAACCTTATAGAAGGACACGTTTCCAGATGTGGTAGGCCTTGCCTCGCCTTGAAGTCTAAGTTTAGCACTCCAATTATAATATTTTATGTCATATTTGGCACCCATGATCTCCATGTTCTCCATGACTCCTCACCCCTAGGCTAGGCTATATAAACCCCTCTTGTAATAGGAATTAGTGTGCATGTTTTAGTTGTGTAAGTCCATAGTTTAGAGCATAATATTACGTAAAATATTTGGAGTCATGGAGAAGAAGAGGCGCTCGAAGTCCAAGGCGGAAGAAGAAGGAGTCTTGTAAGGAAGAGGTGTCTAGGTTATAGGTTATGTCTTTCTTTTATTACTTCTTTTATTTTGTCATGGTTTTGAGTAGCTAAACCCAGCTTCTCTAGGGATGGATGTAATGAATTCTAATTGCTCTTTATTATAATATTTATTTTTCTTTATGTCTATTTGAGATTTTGTTGTACTTAGAATGTTATTGAAATATGTCATTGCATACATAGTTATGTCTACAGATGGTCCAGTGTCCTCCATATACCAACAAGTGTTATAAGTTATTGTACCTCGGTGTAAGAGGGGATACATGTAAATACTATAAATACTTCGGATAATGAGACTTGACTACGGTTCAAAGGTTAGGGTCCGAACCCAATGGGTTCCTTTGGCAGGACATATATTAGATAGAATCTCGAGGTTTAATTAAGAATTTATTTATTACTTGTAATAAATAGGGTTTAGAGTTATTACTTAACGAGTAATAGGATAATATAATTAATTAGATTGGTGTGAATGGTTTAATTACATTATATCCTATGATAATCAAAATTGTCCCCCACAAGCCGACCTTAGAGTCAAAGAACCTTTCAAATACACATAGAACTGAACCCAAGTAATCCATGGGGAATAATAGTATCGGTATGCGGCTCTGCTCTACGGGGTGGTCTACATCTTATGCGATAATGATAGAAGATCGTAGGCGATGCTGTATGCGGTAGTGACAGTGCCGTATACGGGTAGACATAAGTACCATAAATATTGTATTGAGTTAATTAGAATGAATTCGTCCAAAACCTTAGAGGCTCCCTAAACTTGGTTTACAGCAATTAGTATCTCCACTTATAAATTTGCCAAAGTAAACTGTAAAATCACCTGTACCTTTTTTTTTTATTATTATTATTATTATTATTATTATTATTATTATTATTATTATTATTATTATATAGAAGATCGTAGGCGATGCTGTATGCGGTAGTGACAGTGCCGTATACGGGTAGACATAAGTACCATAAATATTGTATTGAGTTAATTAGAATGAATTCGTCCAAAACCTTAGAGGCTCCCTAAACTTGGTTTACAGCAATTAGTATCTCCACTTATAAATTTGCCAAAGTAAACTGTAAAATCACCTGTACCTTTTTTATTATTATTATTATTATTATTATTATTATTATTATTATTATTATTTAGTATTCACGTAACCCAAACAAACCCAAAGAACCTAGACTAGTGTTATTGTTGTTAAACTACTAAGATCTATCCCTGTGAATTGACACTCGACACTACTACACGGTAGGATTCTGCACTTATAATTCGACAGAGTAGTATTAGGGTAACTAAGTATATATTTATATATACTAAAAGTTAGTAGTCTCATTTCAAGTCATTATGGGGGATAATTCATATTATCAGCATCACCATCTTATTAAGTGATCAAAATCCCAAGCCCCTTCAAAATCATCTCCCGTGTCTATTTACTTTTCTGATATGACATCAATCTTAGTATCATTTTGATTAACAGGTAACAATACCGATACTGACTCTGGTATAGATGGAAATCTAGGGATTAAGGGTTCATGTCGAGGTGGTGGTGCTAGTACCTCTTCAGTAAAATCAGGAAAATAATGATTAGTATAATCAGGTATGTAATTGTCATAAACATGTAGTACATACGATGGTACATAACCAGAGTTGTGGTACCCCAAGTTGTCATAACCCGAGTTGCGGTACCCCTAGTATTCATAACCCGAGTTGTAGTACCCTTGGTTTTCATAACCCGAATTGTCATAACATGAATTTACCCTAAAAGGTCCAACCCAGGTTGACGCGGAACCCTCCTGGAATATAAGTCCATTATCAGGATATTCCTCAACTCAAATTGATTGTACACACTTCTTCACAACCCCTCATCTATTATAGGATACCTCACAAAGAAATGTCTATTACCCTCCTCCCCCACCCATTAGTGTGCCAATCCGTGTAACCAATTCTATGTCATGCCGGTTGGGGTTTACACCAGTCTTTTTATATACTTGTTGCTTAAGTTTCATAAATGTGGTACTTTCATTAACTTCAAAACCATAGGCAGCATCTCTTTGTGTATTGTGCGCCTTCCGCACCCCAAGTTAGCTTATCGCCCACATATAGTACAATTAACATTTTGTCTTAACAAACTACATTTAAAAAATAATTAAATAACAATTAAAAAATAATTGGTTGATTCTAAATAACAATTTAAAAAGTAATTAAAAACAATATAAAAAAATCGACAGTGGGGTGATTTGGTATTGACAGATGACCGCTCCAGTGGGGACGGTCTGGTGCTGAGAGTCGACTGCCCCATTGGGGGTAGTCAGGACATTTATTTTAAAAAAATAAAAATTGAGAGCATATTTGATAATTTTATTATTTTTTAGGGTATTAATAAAAAAATCAACATATCAAGTGATTGCTCATGATCAAAACAATATAAAATTATTATGCCATCATTTATTTCAAACAAAAATTTTAGTATCAAACAATAAATATATTTTTTACACATATTTTGTTACAATATTATTTCTTTATATTACAACTCTTCCTTATTTTTGACATTTATTTCTCTTTTATTCATTCCTATGAAATATGAAAAATGATAGTTAAACATAATCCAATGTATACATGTGATCAAACGTGACCACGACATGACTAACTTGTCATGACCAATGTTGTAAAAACGTCCGTTTAGACCGATTACTCATTAGCAGTAATCAAATCATCATAAATTTTTTTGATTAATTGGACAATTATTTCTGAATATAACCGATTATTTCCGATTAATCGCTTGATAGTACCTTGTCTGTCCGATTGTGAATTATTACAATACAAGTAATAAATCTTAGTTGATACTCAATTCGGTTGCAAGTGTACAACCTTATCAAGTAGTACTTACGGATCGTCTCTACAGGGACAAGTCGGAATATCAAAGTCTAACCTAACAATTTAATTTAGTAAAATAAAGTAAATAGGTATTTGTTTGTTCAAAGGTTGGTTTGATTGTGATTAAGTTGAATTAAACTAAAGTCTTTAAAGCAAAATTCTGAGTTTTTAACAAGTATGAGAAATTAGGATTTCTTAGGGTTCCTATCCACTAGTGTTATGACTAATTGGTTTATTCAATTTGTTCTTTCAGTTATGAAGGCACAGTTGGGTGTTGTAGGTACAAAGGGATATCTCTATATTAATACCATCTTTAAATTAGAATAAATGTCACCCCTCGGTACTTGGCTACCCTAATCTAAAGTCATTAAGTTCTTACTATCCCAATTAATCTAGAAAACCGTCTTTCACCTCTCAGTACTTAGCACAATTTGTCTAAACTATCAGGTAAAGCCCGTATAAGATAAGCGTTACCTCTCGGTACTTAGCCTATCAAATACTCTATTCCTTATGGTCTAGACCTAATATTCAATTTCTCAATTACAAATACCAAATCCTAGGGTTTCATGTGATTTCGATTAAGTCATCACAATCAATTAAAATAAAGAATAGATCATAACAAAGAACAAGAATATATAAAATAAAACCAACTAAATCATAACAAAAGTTTCAAGTACAGCCCTAATCAACTCTAGAAAAGCCCTTAGCCAGTCATGGTTAAGACACAAATGAAATCAAAAGAATAAAAGAGTTCCAAATGAAAGAAAATAATAAAACCGATTGATCAATGATCTATTCTTCCTTCTTCTCTCTTCTAGCTTTTCCTTGCTTTTCCTTGTTGAAACCCTAGAAATTCTGCCTAAAAAACGTCCTTAATCTGTTCTACAAGTCACCATTTATACCCCACTCAAAAACCTAGAAATAACCAACCAAAAATAGCAAATTCGGGCTCTAAACTGACCTAATTGCGAGCCGCAATACATTCATTGCGGGCCGCAGTGCATGGAGGAAGTTAACAGACTGCGTAGAAAAAAACTGAAGAGTCATTGCGGTCCGAAATAAAGGTCCTTTCGGGCAGCAATAAAGGTCCTTCGGACTGTAATAAAGGTGCAGAAATGCTCTGACTTGCTTGGTTGCGAGCCGCAAAGGATCCATTCCGGGCCGCAATGCATGTTGGCAGAAGCTCCAATCTTCGTGCTAACTCACCCGTTTTGCTTTGTTAAGCTCCAAACACTTGATTACCTGTAGAACAAACATAACTAGGGCAGTAACTTGAACTTTTGGACATTTTTAACCTAATTAAACTTAATCTAATCAAAACTTAGCTTAATTTACATAACAAACTCTAGATTTCAATAGATACAATTTCGGCTTATCACATAACACGACCACGACAGTTATTAGAGGGTTCAACCATGAAGATACTTGTGTCTTCCTTGTTCTCGTCTTTATTTTATATATTATTTCGTTTACTTAACAGTTGAGCAATGTGGAGATTTTAAATCAATATCAACTCTAATCAGGTTCTACATGTTATCAATATAATTATAGTAGAACTAGGGTGTTTTTAAGCTCAACAAAGTGTTTGATGAGTTTAACTCCAAAATCTATTAAATTAGCTTCAAACAATAAATCTAAACTGTTGAAACTGATTTACTTCACAAGTGATGAATTTACATGAAAAGTTTTTAACACTTCAAATTAATTTTGTATAAAGTCAAGTGGTCGAAAAGTGTTAAAAAAATAAATGCACTAAAATCAAACTTCTAAATAGCTAGCTATAGCGGTTTTGGACCTAGAAATCTAAGTTACAAGGCAAAACTGTGCTAATCGAGCTACGGCCACAATAGTGTGTAGTGTGTAGCGGCAATAGCGATCCGCCATACTACATGGACTTATGATTTTACAATTTTAATGGGCGTTAATGACCAGATGGGTTTTTTTTTACTTTATCAAACTATATCAATATAATGGAACATGTGCGAGCTATACCGCTATATCAATTAAATTTTGTATTATGCATTATTGTTGGGTTTTCGAAAAATGAAAAATTAAAACAATGCCTAGAGACCTTGTCCGTGAGAAATTGAACTTCAATATGAATATTATAACTTCTTAATCAATTTGGTATTTTTTTTTCTCGATGAAACATGTTTACTATTAGTAGAAATATAAAATATAATTTTTGAAATAAGAAAACGTTATTTATGATAGCTTCCGCTATAGCTGCGCTATTCGCTAAAGCTTATTTTTTTGATATCTCTGCTATGCCGCTATAAACGCTATTTAGAGCCTTGACTAAAATTAATTTATAAACCTTCTAATTTTGACCGCTTGACTTTATACTAAAATAATTTGAAAACTTAAAAGTTTTGCGTGTAAATTCATCACCTTGTGAACTAGATGGATTTCAACGGCTTAGTCGTTTGAAATCGATATAATATATTTTGTAGTTAAGCTCACCAAACACCTTGGTGAGCTTAAGAACACCCTAATTTTACTTGTATAATTGAAAATAATAATATGAAACTATTGAGTAGAGCTAAGGTGTTCTTAAGTTCACGAGGAGAACTAAGGTGTTCTTAAATTCACCAAGCCTCTTGATGAACTAAAGTATAAAACCTGTCAAATCGGCTATAAATAACAAATCTAAACCGTTGAAACCTGCCTACCTTACAAGTAATGGGTCTATATGTGAAAATTTTAAACATTTGAATTAATTTAGTATAAAATTAAGTAGTCAAAACACATTCAAAAAATAAATGCATTAAAATTAATTTATTAACCTACTAATTTTGACTAATTGACTTTATACTAAATTAATTGAAATGTTTAAAAATTTCACAAGGTCGATGGATTTCAACGGTTCAAATTTATTATTTAAACTGATTTGAAGGATTTTAGACTTGAGTTCACCAAGCTTCTTGGTGAACTTAAGAACACCCTAGTTCTACTCGAAATTATCAGACGTAAGTAACAATTAGAACAGGGTAGAGACTGCTACACAATCAACAAACACATTTAGATAGCCGCAGAACCTCGAGAGCTGGAAAAGAGATCATACAAATAATTCATACTTGCAAAGCATATTATGATCTCAAAGGTGTTGGATCAAAATAAATGCAAAAACAAGAAAACTATCTGCTTTCACGGTCAAAATCTATGTTGTTTGTAAAATAGAAATATGAAAAACAAAGAGGGACAGATTTTATGAACATAGTAATCAAACAAAAAGGTCTTCGGGAAGCATCTTACACAAAAACTTGCTGACACGCGAGGTCAAAACTAACCATGGTATGATTCCAACCTTTATGAACAAAAAAAATACACATATTAGGTAATTCACGAAACACTAACAATCTATGCAAAAAATGTAGTTCTACCAATTGTAAGCGTACCGCATAATAGCCGGTGCTAGCATCTGGACCTTTCCAAGTCACTAGCTTTCCTGTAAAAGCGTAGTATTTTCTATAATTTTCAGCAATAAATCATGTTTTCTACTTGCAAATAAAGAAAAAGTAGATGGCATAATATGCAAGTTTTACAATGTAATAGGAATATAGGATAGTAGTTGTAATCACATCTATTTTTCTGTATGCTTGGTAGCTATTACCAAGTCTTTCAAAAAAAAAAAAATTTCCAATGGATTGAAGGCTCAATTTCCCACATCCTTACTGTTAAATACAAAAATTGAACTTCACCTCTAAATATTCATCCCAAATGCCCTCCTAAACCCCCAGCCATCAATTTATAGCCAATCATTTCAAGTACAAGAGAAATCAGAGACATCTGCAAGATAACTTTTAAGACCTAATGTGATTTCTATTTAATTCCTGCCCAAATTTTAAAGAGGTGATGATGGTACAGCAAAGTAAATCACCTATTGTTAACAAAATCTCAGATCCAAATACAAGAATGGAAATCTCTAAAAGTTATTAAAAATGTCAAAAAGAGAGAGAGAGAGAGCCATACCAAAGGGTTGCAAAATATGTTGAGGAACTGACGCAATGGGGGTACTCCAAAATGCCCAAATGAGCATACTGTAGACTAGCACCTATTCATACACATTTACACAGCTAAATTAAAAGATGCTCAATTTCAATTAATACAGCATTTAAAATAAAGACTAGGACTTGGACCCCTTGACAAGTAATTATCTTGACAACATTGCCAACTTGATTGCCATCACAAAATTAACTTTGTTCCAACATTAGGCATAGTATATATATGGAATATTAAAATGATGAGATCTGTCCATGTTTCAAAGTACAACAAATGATTTGAACTTTTCAACATTCTGTATTTAACACCCTAAATACAATATCAAACGGTATTCAAATTGCATGAAATTTGATAGGTTAGCTGTATACATGTCCAACAATGCACCTAAAAGCTTCTTTTCTGGTTTGACGCTTTTTTTATATTTGAGATGAAAAATTGTGAAGATTGTAAAATAAAACCATGATCAAGGAATCCCAAACCATTAAGAAATACAAGAAATGCTACCTTAGCTATTCTCAAAGATTCTGTATATTGGTCATGAAAAGATTTCTTAGCCTTCTCTTTTTCCTCTTGTACTGTAATATCAATTATTAAAATTAAACAAAAGTTTAAATAAACAACACGTCAATTAACAATCTCTTTAAACTAAAACCACAGGAATGCAAATTACACTAACATGTCACCATATTTACAAATAACCACCATTTTTTTCTCACATTTGCAACTGACACCCAAGAGTTAGCCTAATATAATGAAAAGGTTTAACCACATTATATGTTGACAATTTGGTCCCTATTCCTCGATAGCTGCTCTTTGTTTTGTTGAGTTGGCCACGTGAAAATAAAGTCAAATATAGGAGCATTCTCAATTTACGGACTTCGACCTTTGACTGATGACTAGGACAATGGAGTAATTTCTCCTCTAGGCAACTTGGTCAGTTATTGCTCAACATAACCTTTGTTTGAACAATTTGGTGCCATGTGTAAAGAACTCAAAAGTTATGTTGCATGTTAGTTGGAAGTATAAGAAATGTTGGGTGCTACCAGCAGAATATTGGAAGTAATTTCCATACTAACTGAAAATAAAAATTAAAAATTAAAAAAACAAGCATACTTTTGTTTAGTTCCTTCTCCTTGGAAGCTGCCTTTCGTTTGAGCATTGCTGCTTGAGCAAAGGTTGATGGCCTGGAATTACAACAAAAATGCCAGAATCAACGTGCAAGAGATGCTAGATTTAGAAAGACATTATAAAACTTTGACATTCTGAAAACGTGACTGTCTTTATAGAGAAATTGTAAAAGGAAAATATGTCCCCACATAATAAAAAACATACAGAAAGAATCGCTTCCACAAAAGTCTGTGCTTTGGGCAGAGTTAATAATTAAGCTAAAATAATTATAAAGGCATCTTATTTGGTTCCCTTGCACCCTTGTCTCAACATACAATCAATCAAACTCAAAAAAATTGTTAGATATTTTGAACTTTTTAGTGAAGTAGGTACTTGTATTTGTGAATAACAAAAAGGGAAGCAGCTGTCTACATAGTTCCCATTTAAAAAAATAATAAGTACAATACTTCAAACAAAAGAGAAATTGAATTACTTACGTTGACAAGGAACTGGCATCTTTCAAAAGCTGGTTGATTTCTTGTTTAAGTTTAATTTGTTCTTCACTTGCTGATTCTTTCTAAATGCAAATAAAAGCATAATGTAAGAAAGACAAACTCTACTAAAAGCCATACTCTCAGGCTGTGCTAAAGAATAAAAATTAATAGAAGAAACTTTTCCATTGAACTGACATCATTTTGCTATCCAAAGAGTAAAACGGTAGTAGGTAGCAGGGTATTGATAACTCCCCTATCTAAATGAGTCCGTCCAAATTAGATCAAAACACAAGCCTAAGTGCTCAAATATCTAAATTAAATTGAAACGCATCAATTTAATTGCTCTTGGACCTAGATGTCATTGATTTTGAACCAATGTTTGTCTAAGAAAAATTCACCAGGAAACCTGAATAATTTGGGGGGTATTAAGTAGCAATTTGTAGCTTTAGCAATTTTTTCACACAAGGACAAATTAACAAATTTGGGGAAGCTCAAAGTGTACTGACAAATCTTAGTATTTAATACTTCACAAAAAGCTAACATATAAGTCTATTGGTACCCGAGTTCAGTATACACCAATTAATCATCTTAGTTCCAAACCAAACAAAATCTCAAGCTTGTTTGACTTCATACTAAAATTATAACCAGTAAAGGATACTGTTTGTTAGACTGTCTCAACAACAATGACTTCTATTTGAAAAGATAACACAAGCCAGGAAACATTTAACGGCTAATTAGGGGAAATTTGTAGCAAATCCAGATGGAACCTTCTCGTATCATTTGAAAAGAACCAACCGAATTACCGAAATATAAAGAGATTAACAGAGAAAGAAGTGGAAAATAGGATCGGCTGACCTTCGTGAGGATTTCAAGATAGCGAGAGAAGACCTGAAATGCGGTGACGACGAATAAAGTGATGAAAGGCCGTAGCGCCATTTTCTGAGGTTCAGCCTTATTATTTATTTTTTTGTTCGGTGCCCCTTCTCTTTTACAGGGCCAGGTATGAAAATTGGAAGGCCGAGGAGAAAATGGGGAGTTTGGAAATTGATCCTCGGCACCTCTAAAGCGAAAGATGCACCTCGTCTTTTAACTCATTTGGTCTTCGGTGTCCTCAAATAATTTTTTATTTTCACTATATATTAAAATTAGAAGTCTTTCGCAATAACTGCTTCCGTAGCATAGTGGTAGTGCGTTCGCTTCGTAAGCGAAAGGTCGCGAGTTCGATCCTCGCCGGGGGCTTTGATTTTTGTTGAACTTTTTTTTTCTGAACACGCGTGAGAGTTAGCCCCTCGATTCATCTTTTCTCGTTTCCTACCATCTACACGGACTGAATACGTACACGGATCTCGATAGATGCACGTACTTAGGATGCGCACCGATTGGCAACGGGGACTGGGCATGCACGCCATTTGATGCGTGACTTAACTACTTTTGTTACTTAGTAGCTACTACTAAGTTTTTCAAAAAGGCTTGATTGCTTTTGTCATGTGTTATTCTGAAAAAAAAATTTCGATAGAAATTAATAAAAAAGAAGAAAGAAAAATAGAAAGAATATAGTGATATTTTTTATTGCTAATAAAATGAGTACAAATTGTATCGATTCTAAAAATCTCAAAATTTAAAATAGTGCATTTACTACCGTTCTAAACTATGAAGTACTTTTTTTTATTTTAAAAAACTTTGTTGTTTCTGTACATGAGAGAGAGAAAACTAATATAATATTTAATTAAAATATTGCTGTTGTTTGTACCATTCTGTATTATACCGATCAAAAATTGAATCATAATTACACCTATCAATATAATATTTAATTAATATTCTAAGAAGGAGAGGAGAGAGAATCAGGGACCAAAGAAAATATAAAGTTAGGATTGATCGTAACTGCACCGTTTTAAAGTTTGAGATTTTTAAAATCAGTACAATTCGTGTCGATCTTACTATTAATAAAAATACAATTATATTCATTTTATTTCTCTCTCTTCTTTTCTATTAATTCTACCTATAAGAAATTTCCTGTTATTCCTGTGTTTTATTGACGATAGCGATAGAAAAAAAGGATGCGTGAAATATTGGCAAGAGTAACAAAATAAAGTTTAGAATGATGTAAAAAAAAATATGCAATTTTGAATTCTGAAGTGTATTTGGTGAAATCGTTATAGTTTTTATTTTTCTTTTGAAAGAAAGATGGCCGACAAACCTTTTCAAATTTCATATCTTTATTATTACACTAAATGATATTTTTTTATTCAGATTTTGAATTCTTGACCTTCTATCTGAGGCAGAACTAGAAAATATAAATAGAGGATTAAACTTATTAAATATATAATATGTACCAAGACAAAAATAGTATGGTCATCGAGAATTGAACTCATGTTCTCACAAACATGAAGTGAAACTCTTAACCAATAGGCTACAAACACACACTTGTCATTTTATACCAAAATTTTTTTAGTTACCACTCTAACAATTCAAAATTAATACATTACCATTGAATGCACCAAAAATGAGTTTCTACCACCCACACAAGCCAGAATGGCGCACCAAATTATGCCAGTGCACAAGCTCAATTTTTTTCTTTTAATAGTTTGTTCTGTTGTGCGTATAATTTGTAGTATAAACCATTGATTAGATTGTGCATATAATTTGTAGTAATTTGCGCACCAACTTAGTACAAAATGCTACTCAGATTGTGTGTATAATTTGTTATAGTAATTTGTAGTTCAAACTTAGTACAAATTTTTATTTATTAAACATGTGTTTTATTTTCTTCAATTTTTCTATCTAATTTGATGCAAGCATATAATTCTAAATGCCATAGAACAAAAGGGAATAGAACATGAAAAAAACTTGGTAAACAAATTTCAACCACAGCATAACAAAACTTTAAAAAATAACAAATTTGGGTGCTTGGGTAGTTGGGTGTGTGGTATTTTTTTTAATTTTGAAGTAAATGGTGGTAACTAATTAATTTTGATTTATTAGGATGGTAATTAAAAAAAATCTCATTATTTTATGAGGGTTAAACTATATAAAAACTTTAAAAAAACAAAAAAAATTAAATTTTAATATACATGATTTTAAATCTTAAAATCATAAAATAGTTGAGCACCTCTAACATACATATAGATTTGCCCCTGCCACCATTCAAGAATGTTACCTTTTACCACTACATTCAAGATGAAAGTCATTATAGTTATTGAGATAATACTTTTCTATGGTTTAAATTATGTTATAAACTCGTTTTTTTTTTTCTATGAATAATTATCCAAACCATCTACAATGACATGTTCTCAGGCAATAGAGACCTTAATGCACGAGCACCCAAGCAGCCACAGTGGAACCCAACTGCGCAGCTGCCAATCCTGGAGTACCACTACAAAAAGGGATTATCATCAAATTAAAAATAAAAAATTAAATAATAATAATAATAATAATAATAATAATAATAATAATAATAATAATAATAATAATAATAAAGGATTCTCTAGCAGCAATGTGAGAAACTCATTCAAGAGAAACATATTACCACAGAGCTATTGCCATATGGCCCTGTCATCCATTTGCGTGTACGATTGGATCCAAGCCCGACGGACACAATTACAACAGAACATAGAATCGTTCTCCCAAATCCCAATAGAGGAAAAAGGCGACAATAGAATGAATGAGTTCGTTCCATCAGGTTCTGTAAAAGGGCAGAGCAGCAGCTTTGATTCTACGGGAAATTATTAGGCAGAATGTGTCTGTAGATAATTTTGGCTATCAGGTTACTTCCAAATTTGATGACCTTCATGTAATAGGGGAAGCTGGCAGCCTTTCGGCTGCGCCTAGGATACTAATATAAATTTACACGTGCTAGATTTCATTCTTTCAATATTCTAGTTACCAATTTTATGATCTGCTGTTAACTACATATACAAGCCATTTACAAATTCTAGTCTTGAAGGATCTCAAAATCTTTTCAAAAGGTCAAGAAGCTATGATTTCTTATAAACAAAATTCCTATTGAAGTTCAAAGCCACATTGATTCCTTCTGGGGAGCCTTAGCTGAAAAGACAGACAGACAACTGGGTTAGAAAACAAAAAAAATCGCAATCATCACCCCTGTAATCAAAAGAGAATGAGAAACAACCTTTGATTTTCTTGAGTTCACTACTGCTGGACTCTGAGATAGAGGCCTGTATGCAAATGTCTCTATTTCCCGTGGAACGAGATTGGAAGTAAAGTCTTCACTCATAAGTAATCCAGACTAGCAGCAAAAGATTAGTTTTGTTAGAAAAAAAAATGTTCTAATCTTCAAATAGAGCATAACCATACCAGAGATGGTCAAACCAACCTTAGCTTTTTCTGAGTTCAATAGTCCAGCATCATGAGGCTGATGCTTGCATTTAAAACTTTTTTTTTCCTGTGTAGAATATAAGCAGGTACCATCATCACACTTCAACAATTTGACAACCTATGAACAAGAAATGATGAAATTTCATGCTGATTAATTAAGCCAGACATATTTAATGGCATGTAACTCCAAGCTCAAAAGGTTTAATCATGGCTTTTACAAAGAGCACAAGAAATGTATCATACATCTTCACTAGACTGTTGAAGCTCTATATGCAAGCTATCAGCAAAAAAGATCATCTTGTCCACAAAAAGGAAGAAAAACAAAAGCAGGAGATTATTACTAATAGTTGAAATCACACAAAAAGAATCTCAAATTCCAAGAAAATTAAATAATCTAGTACCTTGTTTATCAAATGGACATTTGATGCATTGGCTGCCAGAACTTGCAAACCAAGATGAGCTTTTCCAGAAGGACAAAACAGACAATTAACCTCCCTAAATACACACCCATCTTCTTCTGACCAAACACCTAGATTCTTATTTTCCTTAACAAGCTCCTCATTAATTAAAGACATATCACATACAATAGTTTCCAATTGCATATTTTTCAAGCCCACACTTTCATCCCCTTGCTTCAACATGTGTGCAAAATAAACCTTTGACATCTTAGACTGTGTGCATAAGACACCTAAGTTATTTTCTGCCAACCCTAGCTGGGTTCTGCACAGTTTGCAACAAATCTTCAGATTTTTATTTGTTTTATTTACAAGAGAACTCTGAACCAATTCACGAAGCTTCACTCCCAGCACATTTACCTTATTCCCATCCTTGGTATAATTACTGGTGCAATTTTGGGGGGTGTATTGTTCACTGTACATGGTACAACCCGCCAGCTGAGAATTTACCATCTTTTGTCTTTTCTGGCTGGACTTGGCACTGTGGTTGAAGTTCAACTCTTCATCTGAATTGGAAAGGTCTATGAAAGAGGCCTTTTCAGGAGTTACTATTGTTACACTGTTACAAATTGCAAGGTTTCCATTTTGAAATTGATTCGGTTTGTTGGGTTTCGGCTGGGGTTCATCGAGCCCGTTTTGCTGACCTGATAAGGGCAATGGCAAGTTGTTTTCCCATGATAAGCTACAAATCTTTAATTTTCTGCATAGGTGCAAATCCAAATTTAGCCCCAATGAAAATAACTCGTACCATATAGCAATACATACTGAATGCATACTGTTAGTATTAGGTGTTGGATCCAGTCCTATGATTATTTTCATTGATGGTTCTTACTATAGTAATAAACTTAGCACAAATATAGTGTTCTACATAAAAAGAAATACCGACTCAAGAAAGGCAATTAAAGAAGTCAACTAAAATTATAGTTACCTAGACTCGTCAGGACTAATCATCTCAGCCTTGGCACTGGAATGGTAGTTCCTAAAGAGGTGTTCCCCAGCCACTGTAGAATTCGCTAGGGGCAAGGGGGGCCTCTCTATAGTAGCATAAATTTCATCAATCTGTGTACAATTTTGCATCATGCTGGCCTTTCTTGATTTTTTATTTTTCTTCTCTGGGGTTGCCTTGTCAGAGAGATTCAGCTTATCCCATGGTAGTTTTCTCCTGTCACAATTAGAATCTACTGGATCGATTTCTGCAATCACTTCAATGTCTTGATCCTTGTTTTCTTGCTTTATCTTTGCCTGTTACAAGAATAATTTTTATTCAGTGAATTAAAAAAAAAAAAAAAAACACATGCTTTTCTGAGAGTATAAAATCTGAAGATGAGAACAAAATTGTAGCAAACAAACCTCCACATTCTGAAAGAAAGATTGCAGTCCCTCTAAAGATTCTTCAAAGCTGCCATAGTTTTTAATTGAGCTCTTAAGCCACTTTGAGATGTACATAAGGTTCCTCTCTTCCTTAAATCTTTCATCTGCATTTGAATTTTGCAATCAGGTTTGGAAAGGAAAAAAGGTTGGACTTCTCTTTTCTTTTTCTTTGGAAAGTCCCTACTTCGAAATTAAAATCTCATAGAGGCTCAGGAAACAAAACTATCATCTTGTTTAGTTCTACAAATAACAAGGGTCTAGAAACGGACAAGACAGGGAAGAAGAGAAGGAAAATGAGACAGCCTGATTCAATTCATTGATCTATTAACTAACCCTATTTTACAATTACAAAACTGTTCTTATGGAGTGACTTTCCAGAACAACATCAGATGCAAAAGAAATTCCCAACTGAAAGAATAATGGAACTAATGAGGACAATGTGTCAACACAAATAGTCAGTGATAGCACCATTCCACCATAGAGAACAGGATCAAATTCTGGAGGTTGCAAGGAGCATGGGGAATTGTAGGGAATTCCACTAGGGAGATAAGTGAGTAACTAAGGAGAATTAGGGTGTATAATAAAGGGAAACTATGACATCTTCATATACCAGGTCTTGCCTCTTTAAATTAGGCCTTAGATAAAAAAACAAAAAAAAAACTAACAACAAAATATATGAGCATACCTAAAAATATAATGGCTCCATAGTCTGATTTATGTCGAATACATCGACCTGGAAGAGAGATTCGGCAAGAAAAATGAGTAATTTACTGCACTTAATTACAGCAATGCAGAAAAAACGCACAGAACTCGTATAAGTAATGCCTCTCCTGATCAAGCAGGTCAACAACCAGGCAAAAGCTTTCAAATCAATTAATCAAGGTTAACATTAACATATCAAGAGGAGACGAGCTTACCTGCAGCTTGATTTAGGGCTCGAAAAGCTTGATAGCAGTACCATTCACTACCACTCAATAGGCCTTTTGATGACTTGTATGTGTCATTATACCTCTTCTTCAGAACAACTTGAACATCATTTCTGCATTGTTTTTGTTTAAAAGAAGGTCAAACTCAAACTAAGTGCCAAATTAATTGCACTACTAAGAAATAATTGTATCAAGGGATAATGCTTACATGTTTGGAAAAGGGATACCAACAATCACCTTTATTTTGTCAAGGAATATATGTTGAAACAAAAGTACTATCACCTGAAATATAACTTTATATTCTCTGTTCAAAATAAGGGATGAATAATGAAAATTAAATACAGAAAACACAGTATAAGGATACAACCACTCTAGCATTCTCATCGGAGAAGTCAATCCCTTCAGACACCTTTACAACAGAAGTGAGGTAATTAGCTACAAATTTATATGTGATGAAATTAATTTCAAATCTTCTAATTAAATTTTAAGAAGGTGCATTTTTAGTTTTGATGCCTACCCCAACTTGTTTGGGACTAAAGACTTGGTTGTTGTTGTTGCATTTTTAGTTTTGATGACTAAGAAGCATACATGACATATTTGTAAAAGACCCCATGCAGGGGTGGATGCATATAGGTTGAATGGGGTCAATTGACCCCCGTTTTTTTATTTTTTTTATTTATATATGATATTCTATATAATTTATAGCGAAATGTTATGGTTACGGTAAAGTTGACCATCATTCTCAGCATAAAAACGTTATATGATTGACCCTCATTCACGTTTGACCCCATAATTTGAAAGTCTGGCTCCATCCCTGTTGAGTAAAGGCCAGTATGCCACTCAATTGGAAGATGCAAAAACAATGTATAAATAGGAAACAAGAAATATCAACTATAATTAAAATCATCGATCAATACCTTGCCACGGCAAACAGCAAGAAAAGCTGCACCGTTTTGAACAGCATGGGCAGAATCTTTAATTGCACGATTTTTGGAGATTTGCTTCCTCCCAGTTTTTCTACTTGAAGGTTTGGTCTTTCCAGCTATTGCATCATAGTAACCTTTCATAGCAGACTCAAAATCTTCAGCGCTTCCTCTTGGTTCTTCCAGAAATAAAATTCAAGATGCTATCAAACCTCAAGTTATCTATCTAAAACCCAAGAAAAAAATGTATCTGGACAATTTTCCCTTCTATCATTTTTTTTAAAACTGCATTTTGTCAGTCCAAGATGTGTACTCAGTTTTCTAAAGAAATTAATCCCTTCCTCACACATTTTGAAGACATGCAGTCATTTACGCTGCTGGAAGCATAGTACAGTTTTGATTACTAAATTTCTAGTTAGTATGGTTTATATAGAAACTGAACTATAGAATCCTTTATTGAGATCTTACCAACAAACACAGGCTTCTTGGCATTCAGACTTGACCACTGACCAGTTTGAGACCATCTCATCTGCAGCTTATCCAATATTTTGTAACTAGGGAAAAAAACAAGAGCACCGCCAGGGGCCACTTTGCATATTTCTTCAAGAGAAATCCCAAGTGCATCCTTCATAAACAAAACCAGAAGCATTCAAATAAACACTCAAAAAACAATAAATAAATAAAAGAAAATACGGGGATGGAGGAAAAGGGGCATGAAGGGGTGGAGGGGACGGGGGGTGGGGGGAAGAGAGAGAGAGAGAGCTGGCAGTAATAGATTGTACCTGGAATGCATAACTATCAGCAGTCTTATAACTGGCATTTAGTGGACAATTAGCTGGGCCCCATGGTATCACTGAAGCCCAAAGCTGAGAAAAGGTTTACATTCTTATGTGGATGAGATGCAGAGAACAATTAAATATATAAAACAGTAGTAAGAATATAGCAAACAAACATGCAGTACCTGGGATTCAATATCAATTACATGTGGGGCTTCCATGATTGTTTCAAATTGCACCCCCAGCTCAGATGCAAAAGATCCCATTGGAGAGAGGGTCCTGCAAAAGTAAGGTAAACATTTTGAATTAATATCCGTTAAAAGGCAACAAATAAGTAAAAAGGAGTGGACTGTATCTAAGGAGTGGGCTTCGGATAGGAGCGTGTGGAAGCTAGCAATCCACGTACCATAACCATAACCTAGTAGTGGTTAGAGATTATTTACGGGTAGTATTATAGGTCTTAGGTTATAGGACTACAAATTTGGAGTGAAAGATGTAAGTTTAGGACTTTAACCTCTACGATTGATACTCTAGGTAAAATATAATTAATATTAGTATTAGTATTATTACTATCACTATCACTTTCATTTTTATTTTTATTATTTTTATTTTTATTACTACTTTATTACTACTTATCTTTAATTTATGATTGTGATTGGGTTTTATTTCTAGCCTACCCCAACTTGTTTGGGACTAAAGACTTGATTATTGTTGTTGTTGTATCAGTTAACAGGCAACAAATAAGTAAAAAAACAACAAAAATATTTTTGCTCACCCAGAGGTTAGAATTATTGAGAGAGAGAGATTTGCAATTCCTTTAAAGACAACAGCAGGATTCAAGCACCATAAGCTAAAAGTGCATTTCCAGCCAAAAGTAGCATTTTCTACAAGATATTTTTGGGATAATTAAGCAACTTGAAGCCAAAAGGCCCAACAAATAATAGTTAATTTTCTGCTTTTGGAATCTCAGTGCAAAATAGAAGGTATTAAGTTCTTACTAGGATCCCTTTCGATGTACTTCCGCAATGCAAGCTGGTAATCAGAAGTATGACATCCATTCTCAGAGAAGAAATAACTGAGTGACGAAAATATTCCTAGAAAATAATGCAAGCACTGTTAGACTGAATGCATAAATTCCTGAATTTGAGCATTAAGAAAATTGGAATCAAGTCATTGTACCTTCTAGTGTAGCAATTGACATTCCACTTAAATAAACTCCATTTGACTCAGAATCAGCAGCAGCTTTAACTGCCTATTTTGCAAATAGAAACAGGAAATAAACAGCAAGTTGTCAGAATTGACAATTATCAACATATTATAATGAAATAACGGAAATGTGTTTGTCAAATGATAATGAACCTTTGTAGCACATTCTTGCAAGATGGGAAAGCATTGTTGAGTGATGCCTGCATTCTGCAGCTCACCTACAGCTTTATCTCCCGTCCAACTGAATAAGTGATATTTTAATTCTTTAGTAAGAGATCAAGAGATGGAGGGAAAGAGAGAAAAGAATGTTGTTTATCCAAACAGAGAGTCTTGATTTTTTATTTTTTATTACAGGTTTCATTGTCTGATTGGTGCTGAGAAGTTTGAGAACATATGTATAGCACTGATACATTTCAGCACCACCAGATGGCCCTGATTTGCCTTTCAGGGTTTTGAGCCTTGACTCTTGATCATTTGGACCAATTAGATTTCTGCTAGATTCCCACAAATGTTCAAGCAGTAATGAAGTAAAAATCAATAAAACAAGTGAATAAAAGACGAAGAAAGAAAATATAGAATTTGCCCTTTATAAACTTACCATGATGAATGATGTTCATACTCATGCTTTTGCAAATTATCTTTCCTCTGAGAGATCCAACTTATAAGCCCCTGCATCACAGTCAAGACTATCATTAACATAGTTTTTTTATTACTCCCAACCAACTCCACCCTCCTGACAACACTCTTTTATCATCGCCTTCCATAAATTGTACCTGGATCACATCATGTAAAGGTTGGTATATCATTGCAATACTCTCATCTGTGCATAGCTGACCTAGTTCCGTTTGCAGCACTGCAAAAATAGATTCATTTAAAGAAGCTAAATTCAATTTGTTGATTGTATAGAATTACAAGTTACTAATATTGATAGGAAGCCACTTGCCAGAAAGCACTTCTTCATCAACATTTACACTGCCACCATCCCGCGCCATATCTTCTATGTTACTGAGAAAGAAAAGGTCACTTGAAACTTTCAGAAAACATATAATTGGTATTATTTTCTACAACTTGGGAAAGAAGTCACCCCTTAGCAGTGCCCCCACCAATAAAACATAATTTTAGTTTCTTATTGAATTTATAAGATTTGTAATCCAGCCCTTTATTGAAGGGTCCTGTGCCCTGTGCCATATTCAAGAGATCCCAAATTCTACTTGAGCTTCTAAAGATAAAGGTAAATGAACAGCCATTTGATCTCCTTGATTGTAGTGTTGGACAAGATAAGATATTAGAAAGGAGAGAAAAGAAAGGAACTTCCTGAATTAATTCATACTCTTCAATTACAATATTTACTGGACATATAGAAGGGATGCATTTTGTCTAGGGACCCTATAGTATTCAACTTTCACATCATTTGGGGCACACCCCCCCCCCCCCCCCCCCCCCCCGAAATGGGTAGGACCCTAACCCTAGGTTATATATCTCAAAGCTTCCGACCACCTAGAAATCTCTCCTCACTTGAAATCAGACAGTCTGGATCGCTCGGCTAACCATTTCCTAAGCCGAGGCACCCCAGAAGATACTGACTCAAAGTATAGGCGTATAACAAATTCACCTGAAGTACTTTTGACCAAACAAAATCACACTGCAATGTCTAAGCTAGAAGCATTGCCCATTGGGGTTATACTAAGATTTATGGACCAATTTTCTAAGAAGTCAAGCATCAACACATCCACAATTTTGATAAGTTGGTTTGTCGTGCAAACCTTATGATAAAAACAATAACAAACTAAAAAGAACAACATACTGTGCCTCATCAATAATCAAAATGGATCCTTTAATATCAACATCCATTGCTTTCCTGACAACTGGATTTATCACATAACTATAGGGACAGAAAACCACTTGTGCTTCTTCTGCCATTGTCTGTGCCGCAAAATATGCACACCCTGAAATTGGAAATGAAGAATTATGTCAGCAATGACATGAGAAAATAAATAAATTAACTCAGTATATTATGAAATTATGTCAGAATTTTTAAAATAATCAACCTTTAACACTTCGTCCAACTTTTACAAGATCTTCAATGTCATGAACTTCATTACAACCACCTTTTTGAAGGGAAGGATGAGATTTAACCTTGTTTGCATTCCTATTATTTTTATGTTCAAAAGAAAAGCCAAGTGAATAAAGCTGTGGCTGGTCACGTACAACTGTATTCAGTTCCCAGCATATAAGCACAACTGAAAGAATGTAAGAGTTAAAACTTCAGCTCACTTGAATTCAAGACAACCAAGACCCTCATCCTTTAAAAGTGTCTTACTGAAAAAAAATATATATAAGAAGCTTATATTAGGAAATTTAGATGTGCAAATAGAGGGTTTAAGGAGCAAAGCTAGGGTGTGATGTGCCCACCATGAGAGTTTGGTGAGCACAACTCCAAGAGTATATCGGATTGGTTTCGAATGACTAATCTAGACCGTTAAAATCCATGTACTTCATGAGTCATGCAAATACATGTAAAGTTTTGAAAGTTTCGAATTCATTTGCTACAAGATCAAGCGGTCAAAGAAATGAACCTTTTATAAGTTTTTTTTTATTTTATATTCATTTTTCATCATTTCTTTGACCGCTTGACATTGTAGAAAATATATTCGAAACTTTCAAAATTTTGCATGCACATGCATCACTCATGATGTACATGAATTTCAACAGTTTGGAGTTCGTCGTTTGATGGCGATTTGATATACTTTTGGAGTTGTGCCCACCAAACCCTCTTGGTGAGCACATCACACCCTAGCTTTGCTCGGCTTTAAGATCATAATTTGTCACACAAGCTACCAGGTTTCATCAATATTTGCACTCATGCAGACATGCTTGTTGGTGCAGTAGTGCTTTCGTGAGGCCTGTTAAATTAAACAATATTAGAAGAGACAAGATTGGTTGTCAAACATCAAACAGACAGTTCTCCTGGAGACTCTGTGAAAATTTATTGAAAGAAAGAGAACAAGAGAAGAAGGCACAAATCAATCAATGTTCTTAACCAGGTAAGAAAATAAATAAAAGAACTTCAAAGCTAAGAACCTTTCAGAATGCCATATAGGTAAGGATCACCAGTTAATAGTGAGACGAAGGGCTCAGAATATCACGCGAAGTTGAGAGACGGGAACATATATAGTCAGAAGGACATTGACTAACCAGATTACATAATTGAATAAGAACATTTTTATTAATTTGAATCACTTTAATGGCACAAAATGTACAACTACATACCAATATGGCCATTGACACTCGATAAGTCGTCTTCCTGAATTCACGAATCACTTGACTTATTTGTGAGTGTGTCCTCCTTCAAGTCAAAAACAGTATATCAGATAATATAAAACTATTTACTTAAGAGAAGTATGACAGTTAGAAGTGTCTTACGATGCATAAAAAATCACAGGAGCTAACTTTTTCTTCTGACCCTTTGCAGTTGTAGCTGGGGTAGATGGCTCTGTGTTGCCTGAACCAATTTCCAATTTTGAGAACATGTGTAAGGTGAACAACAATAGCTTTTGTCAACTAGATTCAGTAAAACAGAAACTTGCAAACAAAATAATGGCATTTTACAGGGAACTAGATACAAAAAAACAACAAATTTTGCTTTTACTAGGAGGGAAAAAGGACTGGTTATTCTTAATACAAGACAACAAATAACTAATGGTGTGATAAAGGACAAGCAAGAAGCTGGAATAGTGAGTTACCAAGAACTCTTTATTTCTTAAATCCGATCTACCCTTAAATTTAAACATTCAATTTTACAATTAGCATCCAATTAAGTTGATTTTGCCTCAGTTACCACAGCCCTAGTAAAGCTGACCTGTCCTGAGACCTCCATTATGCAAATCAAACACAAAGCAAAACCATACGTGAAACAAAATAAAGCAAGAGAGAACCAACAGTACTATGTATGACCCTGTGACATGTTAAAACCCAGAACAATAATCCTTGTACAAACTGAGAAAGAAAAGAAGAGAGAAATTACTTGAAGGCCCGGGCTCGGGCTCGGGAATGAATCCACCACCATGCAATAGAGGATCCGTAACTTGAGGCTGGGAAGGTAGATGCCGTGATTTGTAATGCTGTTGCCAGGCGAGTGCCGAGCAAAGGAGAGAGAGAGACTTTCCAGTGCCAGTCGGCGACTCGAGCAAAGCGTGGCAATGTCCCTGCCTACGGGCCCGATCAAGCGTGGCGATGACCCGCCCCATGAAAGCCAACTGAGTTCCGTACGGCTTGTACGGGAACTCGACTGGCACGCCACCGATCTGGTAAGTGTTCCTCTTGCTCCCATCGCGGCTAGGGTTTGAGGTCGGAGTGGGGCTGGGACTGCAAAGTGCGGTGTTGGTCGAGATTGGAAGAGGAGTGGTGGGCTCCATTGCAGAGGCGATCCAATGATGTGACCAAGAAAACAGACTGAAATGGGAGGGAGAGTGGGAAGTAGAAAGGGTACGCGGGAAGCTAAATTTTTTTTTTCGATTACATCTTTCGATGTGGGCCTCTGTATTTACTATTTGGGCTTCAATGGATTACGATTGGATTCTCATCGAAGAATGAGCTCCGAATAGACGAGACGAGTAGTGTTCGGATCCTATGGTGTGGCTCAAAATTTGAGTTTCAATCCGGATTGTCATCAGTTCTGTTTGAGATGGAATGTATGGGTTCCATTAATATATGTAACTAAAATTTTGAGTTATTTTAGGTGATATGAATTCTGACTTCCGAGTGAGTACTACAGGATAACTTGAAAAAAAACCAGAAATGATTAATAGTGTGTCGCAAATATATAATGCAGAAAGAAGTTAGAGGGAGCTCAATTTACTTGAGCCCTAAAACAAGAAACAGTAGTACCTGATTCTGTATCTTCAAGCTCTGAGGTTTGAACACTATTGGGGCTTGGTATTCTTGAGATATCTGACCTTGTAGAATATGTACGTCAGGGCCGAAACTTGTTTGATTTCTATTTGAAATATTGGAGGATCCGTTTTGATATTCATATCAGATTAAAACAGACGACTCGATCAGAATTCCAAATAGATTGGTGAGCAGCAGAGAAGCCGGACTTTTGAAGAGTTAATCATGTAAACAATTTCTGCTGAGAAAGTGGATCATTTTTTTTTTTTTTAATAAAAGGCTATTAGTCCGTTTCATTCAAAAAACCAAAAGTCACAGAGTTATAGAAAAATAGAAAATAAAACTCCAGTTATCTCCCACTACGAGTGGATCAATTTTACTATATCGTGAAATTTTACTTTAAATTATATAAAAAGTTATATACAAATACATAAAAAATAGCAGTCGGCACTATTTCTTCTACTGAAATTGCCTGTTCCATGAGGTCCTAAATCTGTGGTGCAGGTTGTGTTGTACTTATTTTACTAAAATTTTATGGCTTAAGCTTGTGATGGGTACTTCTTGGAAGTTTGTTTGGGACAAAGAATCAGCTATTTAATAATAATCTTTCTCTTCTTTTTTTCGATAATGTAAATATTTGTTTAAGAATAATTATATGAATCGCCCCACTCCCATCCCCCCATCATTCCCTCATCATTTAAATAAATTTTATTTCTTTTTTTTTCAATGTCGTCTACATTTCTCACGATCTATAAAGAATTTTGCGAATCTAAAACTACGAACGTATTTTATGCAATTTTATATTTCAAATGAAATCCATGATGACATACTTTCAGGCTCATCGTCACACAAATATTTATATCTCATCGTGCAAATATTTATATTTATACTTGTAAATATTTATCCCCAATCATGGATCCTGCATCTCCCCATCATCCTCACATCTCTTAAACAGATTTTAACTTCTATAAACTAAGTTAACTAACTAGTTTAATTAAATTTATTCAAAATACTATGGTCTTCCAAGTTTAATTAAATTCATAGATATAAATACTTGGAAGATAATAAATTAATACTTGCAAACTAAGATATTAATACTTGCATGTCTAACTTGATATGACTATATGGGGGGCATTCAAACTACATGGGAAGAAGAATCATACATGTTTTTAGAGGTGAGTTTTTTTTTTCCCTTTTTTCAATGTCGTCCACATTTATCACGATCTATAAGGAATTTTGCGAATCTAAAACTATGAACGTATTCTACACAATTTTATCGTTCAAATGAGATCCATGATGACATGCTTTCAGGCTCATCGCCACACAAGTATTTTTACCTCATCGTACAATTATTTATATCTATACTTGTAAATATTTATCCCCAATCATGGACCCAGCATCTCTGCATCAATCTTTCCCAATCGTTCCTATGTCAACCTTTCTCTAACAAAAATAGTTGACCATATAGGTATAAATACTTCAGTACATAGGTATAAATACTTGTAATACTTGATATTACTATTCTTAAATGCTAGCAGTGTCATATGTGGAAAATACTAGGTATAAATACTTAGATGACAAAATATAAATACTTGTGTGATGACGAGCTCGAAAGTATGTCATGATGAATCTCATTTGAAAGATAAAATTGCGTAGAAGACGTTCGTAGTTTTAGATTCGCAAACCCCCCCGCCAAAAAAAACCGCGACCCGGATTAAAAACCCCTGCCTGCGGATATTATCCGTGCTCCAGAATAAAACCTCCCCCCTGCAGATAATATTCGCGCCCCGGTACCTTTTTATTTTTTTATTTTTTTGCGCATTTTTTTGTTATAAATAGGCATACATATTAGAGAAAGAGAAGGAGAAGAAGAGAGGAAGAGAAGGAGACGTGTTGAGCAAGTAAATTAGGTATCTTTTTTCTGCAACTGTTCATATACATATTTACTGTTTATGTACTATTCACCTACTGTTCACGTACTATTCATATATACTATTAAAATACTGTTCATGTACTATTCAAATGCTGTTGAAGTACTGTTCATATACTGTTCAAATACCATCCATATACTGTTCAAATACTGTTCGCAGAGATGTGCCAGGATAGCCCCACCCTAGTTGTACTTTCTATCCGGCTTAAGGTCCTGCACCAGCTCTAGATACATTATCGGGACGGTATCACCGCTCAAATCAGGGAACATAATAGAACCAAATAGGTCCATCAGGAAGCCCCGTGTGTATCTGTAATATTGAAATTAGAAACCAACTCATTTTTTGGCATGAATTATAGTACAATATAAATTTATTTCCTAATAGTTTCTGTGAGTACCTCTGAATCTCGAGCTCCGTGGCATGCCAATCCAGACCTCCCGCAAACAGAGCTCGCAGCTTCGTCTTCTTCAGAGCGTATCTGGACTTCCCACTATTATCACGTATATCTCCTCTCACTCCCAATAGCTCTGCGAGTCTGTCATTAATCATGTCGTCATCCTCCTCAGGGAGGTCAGATATGCCACCAACAAGCTCGCCCTGGATGGGCAGACCCCATAGGACACTCACGTCCTCGAGAGTCACTATCATCTCTCTGAACGGTAAGTGGAACGTGCTCGTCTCAAGGCGCCATCGATCCACTAGTCCTGCAATGAGGGACCCATTAATGGCCTTAATCTCTGTCTCCATAATATTGACCAAATGGTGCAATGCCAAATTTTGCAGATACTGGTCCATCAACGTATAGTACTGTATAATAGGATGCCGACTCCTAACCTCTACAATCTCCTCACTCTGTGTTGAAAAAAGTAAATAACATAAAAAACTGAAAATACGAGAACTCGACAAAATTTAAACTTAAAAAAGTAATCAAGTACCTCAACAGATGCCAGTGAAACTCAGTGCTCTGCGTGAGTCATCCATAATAGAGGATTGAAATGTTTCGTGCTATTATCAGGAATTGGCTCAAGATCAGGGTTCAGTGGTGGTACTCTCCTAGGCCGTCCCCATCTCCTAGCCACCATCCTACGTTAAAATCATTGAAAGCAATAAGAAAACTTTCATTTGTTATACAAAAACCCTTAAAACCTGTGGTTGAGGGACTCCATGTTCTATATTTTTGGACATGTGTAAGAGTCACTTTCTCAACCCAACCTTATCATCTAAAAGTGAAATGTTGTCATTTTCAGAAATATAAGGGTACCACACCATATTTTGGCTGACAAGGTTGAGCAAAATAAAAAATGACACACACAAATAAATATCAAGTTGCGAAAAAGTGCTTATATATATCACATTTCCTTGAATGTAGGTAGAAAGAGAAATAATAATGTGCAATTGAGGAATTATTTGAAGTTTGGAACTATTTAATTCTTTCATTTGAGAGGAAGAGTAGGCAAAAGCATCATGTTATCGGAGATATGTAAATTGACAAATAATTATTGTGGTTTTATATAAACATTACAATGACTTGGTAGCTCAATTGATATGTATTCAAATAATACTATCGCTATTAGAATAGAAAATTATAGTTGTGATCTCACTTAATAGTAAAAAAAAATCAAATGGATAATATCACTCTTGTAAATAATATAAAATTAACCTTTGTCTAATATAATTTTAAATAATATTAATCTACCACTATTTTAACTTTCTTAATAACATCGTTGTCAAGAAAAATGCTATATATATCGCTCTTCTACAAGCTGTAGCGACTGTTTCTCAAAAATTATAATTAAGACATTTTTATTTTTTTTAAAAAGGGATATTTTTGTATGGTACCTGATATGCACTCTCAAATAAAAAAAGAAGGATAAAAATTAATTGACAACGAGTTAATTTTACAATAGTAACAATTGTGAAAATTAACTTATAATTTTATAGTCTGACGAATAAAATAAATCACATCTGTGAAAAATAATAAAAATTTGATGCTAGTTCCTCCTTTTATGAAATGATCTGAAATTTACAATTATTTATAATAATATCAGTTGTTGAAACATCAAATGGTATTAGAATTACATGAAAATTAATACATTACTCTATAAAGAAATGAACATATCTATATTTAGAATTACATGAAAATTAATACATTACTCTATAAAGAAATGAACGTCTCTATATTTTATTCCTATTTTTGTTATTATTTGTGTGAATCCATTCAAATTGAATAACACATAAAATCCAACTATTTAGCAAATTTCCACCAAAGTTTAACCTTTGAAGTAAACTATTGCAATGAATATACCTTCATGTTCATAGAAGCATGCTTTTGAACTATTAAATTTTAATACATCAACTTGGTCCAAGAGTAATTCATAAAGGAATATTCTAATCCTATTCTACATTATGAAATAGTGTTATGCTAATAATGGGACAACAATTATTAAATGTAAAAATTATGGAATGTTTACCAGTACGTACCAACCCTCTAGTATCAATACCATTGTTCCACTCATGTCATTTGAACAATCATATTGTAAATAAATAAATAATTATATAAATCACTTCAATTAATACAAATAATTCCTATAAAATTACATTATGTGTTTCATCGAACATCTGATACACCACAATAATTGGGCTAAATGTACTAACAATTTGGCATTAACAGATCACAAATAAGCTATCAAACATGTTACATGCATTAACAATTCAATCAAATTAACTCAAAATTGTCATAAAATTACTTACTGTTCTTGAGTAGTGGAGTCGTGGAGGTGCTACACCAGTTATGGCAGTCGAAGGTAATGCTCGACGGCTCTTTTTTCGCCTTTCACAAAGAGGTAGGGAATGAGACAATCAACGAGATGGGAGAGATGGAGTGGGAGACCAAGAAGGGATCGGGGCAGAGCAAGAAGGGCGCGAGGCGGGTCCGATTTGGAGGAGCAGTGGCGATTTTCACGAACAGAGAGGGCAGATCGGTGACAGACAAGGTTTCACGGACCGGTATGGTTTGGAGAAGAAAGGAGATTGCTTCAAGATCCGTGCAAATCTTAATTTAAAGGCCGAGCCGCTAATATATTCTACGCTTCCAACCATTAATTCAGGGCCGCACAATTGCTTCAAGATTCGTGCAACGCATCTGTAATTTAAAGTTCGGAGTGTGGATATTATCCGCGGGCGGGGTTTTTTAATCTGAAGTGCGGATATTTTGTGTGATCTAGGTAGTTTAAAATTTCAGTTCAAATCTAGTTATTTTTATTAAATTAATTTTTTTAATGAGTATTTTTAAAAAAATCGGAACCCCATGAAGCAATATTTGCTTGTAATTTCGAACTTCATGATAAGACATTGTTTCTTACCACTTTTGTTTTGTAAATTGGTACTATTTGACGGGTTGAGCAACAGAAAAGACTTATATCGGACGAACTTGTAATGTTTCAATACTGTGATTTTTATTGATAAAAAAATAAATATTAAAAATATTAAAAATAAGAATGGTTGACGGGAATTTTTAAAAACAGGAAGGCAGTATATTGGCATGGTGTCCTGTAGGGACGCCATGCCACACTTTGGCCGGTAAAAAATAAAAATAATTAAAGAAGCGGGACGCCATTGCAATGTTTGGTGCGATGGAAGAAAAAAAAATCTTGAAAATTGGACGCCATTTCAATTCTTGGGTCCGTGGAAAAAAAAAAAAAACTAAATAAGTGGGACGCCATGCCAAGGCTTGGCCCCGCGGAAAAAATATTTGAGAATGACTTAGATTGAAATGGATGACTTAGATATCATTCTACACAGTCAAATATTGCATTGGATCTAAATTGGGTAACTTTTGATCTGACTTAGATTGAAATGGATGATTATATATTTTTCGTGGAACCAAGGAAAGCATGGCGTCCCAGTTAAATTTCTTTTTTTTTCCGCAGATCCAAACCATACCATGGCATCCCACTTATGAAATTTTTTTTTTCCACCGCATCAAACATTCCAATGGCGTCCTAGTTATGGAATTGTTTTTTTTTTTTTTTTTTACTGTGGAACCAAAGTTTGGCATGGCGGGACACCATGCCAATATACTACCTTCCTGTTTTTGAAAATTTCCGTCAACCTTTCTTATTTTTGATATTTTTAATATTTATTTTTCTATCAATAAAAATCACGGGTTTCAACAGGCTTTAGTTTTTCTAGCCGAAATTAGTACTGGGGTTATTTTAAAGAAAATAATTTATCCTTTTGCAGCCAAAGTTGAGGAGAATTTTTTCATGTAGAAATTAATAAAAAGAAAGAGAGAGAAATATAAAGTGTACATCAAGTTTTTGATTGATAGAAAGATTGGTAGGATTTCTACTGATTCTAAAAAGTAAAAAGTTTGGATTGGTAGGAATTCTACCGATTCAAACCAGTTTTTCTTTTTTCTTTTTAATTCTTTTATAGTAAAATATAAAAAGATATTACAAAAATAGATAGAATATTTTAAAATTTAGATATAATAAAAACATTTCATCTTTTTTTTAATAAATTCTTAATTTTACTAAATATTGAATAGAAGAATTTGCTTTGATGAATCAGATTAAAAGATAACTAATTTGGATCGGTTGAATCCCTACTAATTCAAACTTTTTTTATTTTTAAAATTAGTAGAAATTCAATCAATATTTCTACCAATTAAAAACTTAATATATTCTTTCAATTTTTCTCTCTTCTTTTTTATTAATTTTTACATAATTTTTTGTTTTTCCAAAATCGAGTTCAAAATTAATTATATCACTCAGAGAATTTATGTTCTTAGGATTTGGGGACTTCTGAAGAAAATCGAGTTCAAACTCTTAACACAATGTACTTCACTTTGGCATCAGGAGCAGAAGAATGATCGCATTATTACTGGTAAGGATCGGTGAAGACAGCAAGGGAGAAGAAGGGCTGGCAGCGATACTGGTAAACAAAGAAGTTGACAGGATAAATGTAATTTTTACCGATAGTCCCCATTAATTTCTAGGTTTCATATGAAGCGACGATTTGGCCAAAGTTTAGTAAGAGCGAGAATGGTAGGAGATTAGCTTATGCTGTTCATGTAGGCTGTTTTTTTCCTTTTAGCGTTTTGGTTTTTCAATTTCTAGATTTATTTTATTTATTTATTTCTTTATGCAACTTTACGACTATGTAATTTTTATTATGTGATGAATACTTTAGTTAAAAGGGAAATTACATGATCACAATTGATTAGTCCAGCTAACTGGTGGATTCAAATCTGATCCCCTATGGCTGGAAATAAATCTGCTGTGATTCTAAAGAGATCGCCGATTCCAAATCTAACATTTCACTTTTTGAAATACACAAATCTCAATAATACTTATTTTGTATGCACAAATCTCTAAACAGATAAATGGATGGATATGGAATAACAGGATCCAGCGATCCCTTTAGAATCACAGCAGATTTACTTCTCCTATGGCTCTATTATGTCATCTTGGGAATAATTTCAAGCTGCCTGAAACAGTCTCTAGGTAATCGCGTGATGGCAATCAGATTGTCCTATGTTAACGGGTCGCTTATTTTTTTAGAAATTTGCATCCCCTAAATATCTGAAATGTTAAGTTGATACGTGGAAAATTCAGATCATTCAAATCCTTTCTGCATGAATCTCAAAGATCGGTAATTAGGGTTGTTCAAATGGTCCGATTTATTGGTTTTAAACCGAGCAACAACACTTTGGATTAAATGGTTTGGTTTTTTTATTTAAATAAATCAGTTCGATTTATTTTTTTATTTAATTTGGTTTGTGTTGTTTCGTTTGATTTGAAATATTTAAATATTAGCTGGACCGAACAAATCAAACCTAACATTTTATAAAATCTCCGAACCCTAAATCTTGCACCCCAACAGCCCAAACCCTCTCACGCTTTTGTTGCACCTCTCTTCTCCTTCTTTCTTTGTAGCAGGTTTCTTCTCTACCTTTCTCACATTCTTGTTGTCTATTTCAAATTCTCACTCTTTCACTCTTTCACCCTTTCACCGTGCAACTCAAGGCTTCTAAACATTTGTTTTTTCTGATTTGATTCTTCAAATCTGATCTACCGTTTTGCCCCTATATTACTTGTTCACGTAAGCTCTAAGGTCGGTCGACGGACAAAGCTAGAGGAAAGCTAGCCAAACTGGCCATTTTTTTCCCCTTTCACTGTGTTGCTTGAGGGTGATTAACTCAAGGTATTTCTTTGTAAAATTAATTCTTTGAGTAAATTCTTTTTTTTTTTTGTTATAGTTTTTTTTTTTTAATAAGTCATGGCCACATGTTTCATTAGAAACACAAGAGTTCATACAAAATAAGGATACAAGTCCACAGAGAGAGGCTACAATAAGAATACAAAACAAAACATAAAGTCATCACTAATACAAAACATAAAGGCATAGTGTTACGTTACGAAATCGTTACTATAAAATTCAAATGATTTAAAAGCAAGAATCAAAAATCGTGCTAACAAAATAGAAGTTTAAATCTTAATTAATGCTTCTCTAAATAAGTCAAGTGTGGATCAAAACCGCATCAAATTTTTGAGATTTTGACACTTTATAGACTTAGTGCGTCCGCACTAGTGGTGAGTGCGGGTGGCTGACCCGCACTGGTGTGAGTGCGAATAGGTGATCCGCACTGACTCCAAATTATCATTTTCCCCAATCTTGACTAAGTCCTGAGTGCCGATGTCTTGACCTGCACTGAAATTCAATGCGGACGCATTAGGCTCAGACTTTTTCCTTGTTCAGTGCCGTTTTCATAAAAAATTGACTAAGTACTGAGTACGTCTGCATTGTACTGAGTGCATCCGCACTGGGGTATTATTTTATGTGTTTTCCAAGCTAACGAAATTATGCCAAGTGTTGAGTGCAGGTGATCGACACGCACTAAAAATGAGTGCGTCCGCACTTGTGTATATTTCTGTGTATTTTCAACTGCTGAAAATATGTCCAAGTGCTGAGTGCGGGTGGCTGACCTGCACTGAATTGAGTGCGTCCGCACTGAAGGTGTCTTTTTAACCAACACCATATTTTCTTTCCTTTCTCTCTCTTCCCCTCCTCCCCTTTCCCTATTTTTGGTGATTTTTGCCCAAGAGAGAAGAAAAAGAGTGAGAGAGCTCCCTTTTCCTCTTAAACTCCCGATTGTTGCGAGAAATCGAAGTTGGAACCGAGCAAGTGGCCGTAGATGTCTCCTAATCCTTATATTCGGTAATCCTTTCTCTTTCCGTTTCTCTCTAAAATCTCAGATTCTCAATTGCTCGGGTTTTCATTTTAAACCCGAGATTTGTGTTTGAATTGCTTGTAGACTAGCTCCTTGAGCTTCTTTGATCATTTATTTGCCGATTCTTTCCCGTTTTCATCTCGATTTCAGATTTCGATTTTTAGGGTTTTCGTGCCAAAACTGAAATTGGGCATAATCGTGAATTGATTAGTTTAATCCAACCAATTAGACTTGTAATGGGTAGGGTTACCTCTTGATCTCGAATTGCTAGAACGTTTAATGGCTAATTTGAGGTTTTGACCAAATTAGGGTTAACCACTCGGTAAATTGAATTGTTGTGAGATTCTTAAGCGAGAAAGAGAGATAGAAAAGTATAAGCCCTAATATAACTTGACTGAACATCTCGATTGTGAACCAATGTTAAACCAACTATATGTGTAATATAGGTGTAGGCTTGGTTGAGCAAGACCTTGCGGGACATTTCAAGACGTCTGAGCCATAACTAAGCGGTACCTTCGTCGTAATTAGGTGCGGGATTCTTGGACTTGTTTGATATTTTATTTTCAGAAATTAAACTGTTTATTCGATTGTCATGTTGTATATTTGGTTGATAGATAGTTGGAATTCATGTTGTGTGTTGATTGTTGCATAGTTGGAATTATGTGAACTTATGTGCATAACCCAACTAAATTAGAATTGAATTGTTGTGAGATGGATGATTTGCATAATTCATATGGTTGTCAATTGATGTGTTCTAGGAATTGTTCTATCTGTGAATGAATTTGCCAGGCTGATTTACACTGAAACCTGTGCTTTAAAGCCTATAAATATAGACTTTTTACTTATATTTCAATGAAATGTGATACTACTATGCTTTGTTTGGTATTTTGCAGGAAAAGGGTGAAAAACTGGATCTGACTATTTTCATACGGCCCGTATGACATTTTGTACGGCCCATACAAGATCTGCCCAACTACACAGAAGGTTCCACAATAGAGGCACAAAGTCTCCAAAACAAAGCACAGGCATACGGCCCGTACGGGGTCCCCTACGGCCTGTACGGCGCTAAATTGAAAAATCCAGCTAGAATCTGAAATCAGCTTAATTTAAGGAGGCCGAAAAGGAAGCCTTTAGAGGCGCGATCTGGGGCATTAAAGGAGATATTCCTCACCAGAAAAAGGAGGATTCACCATTGGGACTTGGACAAGCTTTCTTGGAGCAAAAGACAAGAGGAGGAAAAGAGGGAGAGAAGTGAAAAACGCGAGTTTGCAACGGATCATCGGATTTTCCACTGTTTTGTCATTAACTCTTTTATTTTCTGTTATTTGTGTTATCTTATGAATATGAGTAGCTAATTTACTTTGTTTCTAGGGCTAAAATGTAGTTTCTAGTTTTGTTTTATTTGCATGCTATTTGGATTTGTGTTGAATGCTTTGTTTTTGCCTTGTTGAGTAGTATTTCGATTGTTTATTTGTGCTTGCTTGAATTGATTAGTCATCCCGTTAGATGAATGCGCACATCTAAGTGTTAGGAGCCAAGTCTATGACATTTAATCCAACCGAATAAAGTATATGAAGTAGGGTGAAACCAAGGAGTACCCGAAAGACAAAACTTTCCTTGAGGCGAAAGTCCTTGGATACTTTTAGTAAACCAACAAGTAACTTAGATAAATTATGCCAAAATGCGAAAGTTGAGGTTTAACGCATCTAAGAGGAAAGTATTTGAGTCCGGTAATCGGGTATTAGGCCAAAATGTGAAAGTTGAGGTTAGGTATCTAGATTTGGTTGATAGAAACCCTAAACATCAGTATCAGCGCAGAAAACAGTAACTGCAGCATTAACTCGGGGCCCCTACGGGCCGTAGCCTTGGGGCTGAACAGAAACGAAATTTGAACCCTGAAAACTCCTTTTTATCAATTGAAAACAACTTTAATTCTCTTTTATTGTTTTTAAACTTGTTATAAATCAGTAGAATTGTTAGAACTAAACCAAATCAATCTCTCTCTCACTTCTAGAATCTCAAGTAATTTTAGGACAAGTCCGGTTATTTTCTTCCGTCCCTGTGGATCGATACCTGAGCATACTCATCGATAGGATAGTACACTTGCTATCTGATTTGACAAAGTGTAACAAAGGTTTAAAAGGTATAGCTTGCTATACTGAAACTTTGTAGCATATATTCTGTGCGAACAACCTGTTTAGGTGTCTTGGATAAGGTGACGGTGACCTATCCATTGACCTATTTTTGAATTTGCCAGGCTGACCTATTTAGGTGGCTTGGATAATGTGACGGTGACCTATCCGTTGACTTATTTCTAAATTTGCCAGGCTGACCTATTTAGGTGGCTTGGATAAGGTGACGGTGACTTATCCGTTGACCTGTTTAGGTGGCTTGGATAAGGTGACGGTGACCTATCTGTTGACCTATTTATGAATTGTTGCAAGGCTGATAGCTGACTTTGATCCTATTTAAATGAAATTGCAAAGTTGAGCAGTATGGCTGACTTTGATTCCGTGTGAATGCATTTGTAAAGTTGAGCTATATAGCTGACTTGGAACCAGACCTTAGGAAATGGTTAAGCCAAGCAACTACAAATGGGTGTCAGATAAAGGGTCCAGCTCGGTGGGACGTCTGTAGGTGTCAGTAATCCTACAGACGAGGGTTTGATAAAGGGTCCAGCTCGAAAGAATATCTGTAGTTGTTACAAACGCTAATGAGTCAAGTTAAGCCAAATATGTATTGTGTTTGAAATTCATCTTGGAAATTCCGTAAACTGTGATTCAGTTTATTATTTGTTGTCGAGCATATGCATTCCTTTTTATTATGAATATGAATTGATTTGAATTGCTATGGTTTGGGTTTCATTTTTGAATATGGAGTTTGATTTCAAGTCCAATAATCTAACTGTGGCAAATTCGCACTGAGAATTTATTCTCACCCCCACCCTTCGGGTTATTTTACAGGTACTGGTGCGACTGATTCCGGAGAGGCACGCGAGTAGTAGGCTTTAGTAGTTTACCATCATATGACCCTGGATATGTTTTGTTGTATAGCTTTAGGATAGGCCTCATGGTTGGTATCCGGATGAGATACTTTTGATGTATTATATTCTGACCAGACTGTGTACTCTGATTTATATGTATAAACTTAGTTTTATATTAATTTGTCGGGAATTATTGAATGTAAATTGAATTGCCTTGTAAGTATACACAGAGTTGTATGTTTATGGCAGGGTAGTGTTGCAACCCGTGGCCGCGGGGTGTGACACATAGCTAATACAAATAAGCCCAAACACAAGTACTATAAAAGAACTAAGTAGTAGACATATCAGTAATAGGAAGTTTTGATATACTACAACACAGCTGTCTAGTCAAAGAAGAAGCTACAAAATCAGTAAGATTGAGAGGAACCTTAACACTTTTATCAAATTTGATTTTAAGCCTGGATAATAGTTCAAAACCTATAAGTAAAAATTTAAGATATTCTAACATTTAGGATTAGTCTTAAAAAAATAGAGTATCATCTGCAAAATGTAGATTAAGTACTCCCGAGGAATGACAAAAATCACCTAAACTAGATATTAAACCTGTATTTTGAGCTCTACTAAGAATTTTATTCAATGCATCTGCAGCTATATCATAAATAAAAGGGGACATAAGATCACCCTATCTAAGACCTTGTTTACAAGGAAAATAAGGGCCTAATTCACCATTAAATGAAACACATGATCGACCACCATATAATATGTCATTTATCCATAAAATAAAAAGAGGACTAAAACCCTAGCAACTAATACTTCAAAGAGAAAATTCCAAATTAACCTTATCAAAAGCTTTTTCGAAATCTAATTTTAGTAGAATGCCTTATTTTTTAGTTAATTTAACTTGATGAAGAATTTCAGTAGGATATATTATATTATCTCCTATAAGTCTGCCCTTAATAATAGCAGCTTGTGAGTTATCAATAAGGGGGTCCATAACTTGAGCTAATATATTAGTGAGCAATGTAGTAATTAACTTAAAGCTACAATTAATTAGGTATGAAGCAAATGGAAGCTAAATTTAATTTAGAAATATCCAAAGTCCTATGAAAGCTTGAAAGAGACTAAATAAATCACCTTGGACTAAATCCCAAAATGATTGGTAAAATTGAAAAGAAAGACCATCTAAGCATGGGGCCTTATTAGATGGATTGCAAGAGAAACAAGTTGATCTGATTTCATCTATAGAGTAGGACAATTCTAAGAGAGATTGTTGTTGAGAAGTAAGAATTTCAGAATCAGACTACAGATTGGGTAGTAATGTTAAAAATCTAACATGAGTTGTTCCTAAAAGAGATTTGTAATAATTAGTGATATATTGTTGTAATACAATAGGATCAGAAATAAAGGAACAATCTATTTCTAATGACATAATAGTTTTTCTTTTCTTTCTGGCTAAAGCTGACACATGGAAAAAAGAAATCTAGTATTTAGATCAGCATGTAAAAACCACTTAAGCTTGGCTCTTTGTTGCCAATAGGATTCTTCCTCTTAATAAATTGTATATAAAGAAGTTTCACATTCCTTCCATTGATTAAGTGAAGAGAGAAATAAGAAATTGGATTCATGGAGAGGCTCATAAAAAACAATACTTTCTAATAAGGATTGTTTATCTCCTAATTGCACCTTGAACGTTAGAATTCCAGCTCCTTAATTTTCTTCTAAAAAAACTAAATTTTGAATTTCCATGAGGTACCTTAGAGCGCTCCAAATATCATCAATTGTAAATGCCCTTTTATTTTGCCATATGGAGACAATACTAGAGTGCTCCAAACACCTTCAATTGGAGTGTTGTATTAATGTTGTAAATGCCCTATTATATTGCTATATAGAGACACTACTAGAGTGCTCTAAACACCTTCAATTGGAGTAGGATTGTTATGGCATATTATCTTGCCATCTAGAGACACTACTAGAGTGCTCCAAACACATTCAATTGGAGTGTTGTATTACGTTTGTAAATGCTCTATTATCTTGCCATCTGGAGATACGAATAGAGTGCTCCAAATACATTGAATTGAAGTGTTGTATTAGGGTTGTATATGCCCTATTATCTTGTCATATGGACACACTACTAACGTGCACCAAACACTTTCAATTGGAGTGTCATATTAATGTTGTAAATGCCCTATTATAATGCCATATAGAGACACTACTAGAGTGCTCCAAACACCTTCAATTGGAGTACGATTGTAATGGCATATTATCTTGCCATTTGGAGACACTACTAGAGTGCTCCAAACACCTTCCATTGGTGTGTTGTATTTGGGTAGCAAATGCCATATCATCTACCCATGTGGAGATACCACTAGAGTGCTCCAAACACCTTAAATTGGAGTGTTGTATTAGGGTTATAAAGACCCTATTATCTAGCCATATAGAAAAACTACTGGAGTGCTCCAAACACCTTCAATTGGAGTGTCATTTTAAGGTTACAACTACCCTCTTCTCAGGCCATATAGGGACACCACTAGAGTGCTCCAAATACATTCAATTAGAGTGTTGTATTGGAGTTGTAAATGCCCTATTATCGGGCCATCTTGAGACACTTCTAGAGTGTAGCAAACACGATCAATTTGAGTGTTGTATTAGGGTTGTAAATACCTTATTATCTTGCCATCTGGAGATACGAATAGAGTGCTCCAAATACGTTGAATTGAAGTGTTGTATTAGGGTTGTAAATGCCATATTATCTCATCTGGACACACAACTAGGTGCACCAAATACCTTCAATTGGTGTGTTATATTTGGGTAGTAAATGTCATATCATCTAGCCATCTGGAGATACTACTAGAGTGCTCCAAACACCTTCAATTGTAGTGTTGTAAAGGCCCTATTATGTTGCCATATAGAGACACTACTGGAGTGCTCCAAACACCTTCAATTGGAGAGTTGTATTGGGGTTGTAAATGCCATATTATCTTGCCATCATGAGACACTACTGGAGAGATCCAAACACCTTCAATTGGAGTGTTGTATTAGGGTTTCAACTACCCTCTTCTCAGGTCATATAGGGACACTACTAGAGTGCTCCAAATACATTCAATTGGAGTGTTGTATTGGGGTTGTACATGCCCTATTATCGTTCCATCTTGAGACACCTCTAGAGTGTTGTAAACACCATCAATTGGAGTGTTGTGTTAGGTTTGTATTCCTAATTATCTTTTCATCCGGAGACACTACTAAAGTGCTCCAAACACCTTCAATTGGAGTGTTGTATTAGGGTTGTAAATGCCCTATTATTATCTTGCCATCAGGACACACTACTACAATGCTCCAAAGACCTTCAATTGAAGTGTTCTATTTGGGCTGTAAATGCCCTTTTATCTTGCCATATGGAGACAATACTTGAGTGCGCCAAACACCTTCAGTTGGAGTGTCATATTAATGTTGTAAATGCCCTATTATATTGTCATATAGACACACTACTAGAGTGCTCCAAACACCTTCAATTGGAGTACGATTGTTATGGCATATTATCTTGCCATTTGGAGACACTACTAGAGTGGTCCAAACACCTTCAATTGTAGTGTTCTTTTAGAGTTGTAAATGCCCTTTTCTCTTGCCATATGGAGACAATACTAGAGTGCTCCAAACACCTTCAATTGGAGTATCGTATTAATGTTGTAAATACCCTATTATATTGCCATATAGAGACACTACTAGAGTGCTCCAAACACCTTCAATTGGAGTACGATTGTTATGGCATATTATCTTGCCATTTGGAGACAATACTAGAGTGGTCCAAACACCTTCAATTGTAGTGTTCTTTAGAGTTGTAAATGCCCTTTTCTCTTGCCATATGGAGACAATACTAGAGTGCTCCAAACACCTTCAATTGGAGTATCGTATTAATGTTGTAAATACCCTATTATATTGCCATATAGAGACACTACTAGAGTGCTCCAAACACCTTCAATTGGAGTACGATTGTTATGGCATATTATCTTGCAATCTGGAGACACTACTAGAGTGCTCCAAACACCTTCAATTGGAGTGTTGTATTACGTTTGTAAATGCTATATTATCTTGCCATCTGGAGATACGAATAGAGTGCTCCAAATACGTTGAATTGAAGTGTTGTATTAGGGTTGTAAATGCCATATTATCTCATCTGGACACACAACTAGGTGCACCAAATACCTTCAATTGGTGTGTTGTATTAGGGTTATAAAGGCCCTATTGTCTTGCCATATAGAGACACTACTAGAGTGCTCCAAACACCTTCAATTGGAGTGTTGTATTGGAGTTGTAAATGCCCTATTATCGTGCCATCTTGAGACACTTCTAGAGTGTAGTAAACACGATCAATTGGAGTGTTGTATTAGGTTTGTAAATGCCTAATTATCTTTCCATCCGGAGACACTACTAGAGTGCTCCAAACACCTTTAATTGTCGTATTAGAGTTGTAAATGCCCTATTATATTGTCATTAGTACACACTACTACAGTGCTCTAAAGACCTTCAATTGCAATGTTCTATTAAGGTTGTAAATGCCCTTTTATCTTCCCATATGGTGACAAAACTAGAGTACTCCAAACAACTTCAGTTGGAGTGTCGTATTAATGTTGTAAATGTCCTATTATATTGTCATATATAGACACTACTAGAGTGCTCCAAACATATTCAATTGGAGTCTTGTATTACAATTGTTATGGCATATTATCTTGCCATCTGGAGACACTACTAGAGTGCTCCAAACACCTTCAATTGGAGTGTTGTATTAGGTTTGTATATACCCTATTATGTTGCCATTTGGACACACAACTAGGGTGCACCAAAACACCTTCAATTGGTGTATTGTATTCGGGTAGTAAATGCCATATCATTTAGCCATCTGGAGATACTGCTAGAGTGTGTTGGGGTTTTGACGGTTCAAACCCATTGATTTAGCTTAACAGCGGAAGTGTGTAAAACAAAAATTTTACGGTTAAGTTAAGCTAAAAATTAAACGAGGTATGTCAGGAAACCTTCCAAGGCGGTCCACCTTCAGTATTCCTTTGGCATCAAAACCTCATTTAATTTATTTACAGATCTACTCCATAATTGATTTTCTAAAGCATTAAATCTATTTACAAATTAAATAGATTAATATAACAATTTATACCTCAATTCCAAATCTCAGTTGGAATGCAGAATAAGCGAGAAGAGCTACACCAAGGAAGGAATCGACTCGTAGTATCACACGTGTGATACCTCTATCGGTTATCCACCAGGACTAACCGGAGAGCGATTTATTTCTTCTGCCAGAAATACCGTAAACCGCGGAATTCTGCTGAAACACTATTCACCGAGAAAAAGGACGAAATAAATATATTTGTGTCCCGAGATTACTTGGTATCGCTTTAAAAGCTAAACCGCGGGATTTCGCAAAATATATTATTTTCCTAATCTCGAAATAACCGAAATCAAGGAAGAGAGAAAAACCGATTAACAAAGTAATCAGATTAACACGTGAATTAGTGAGTCTTTCTCTCTACCCCTACCCCTCTATTTATAGACTTTTGAGGAGGTTTGCAAAAGACCAAAATACCCCTCAAAACAAATCTATTTACCAAAAGCCCTTGACACCTCATCCTTTTTCATGTGAAATGA